>NW_027019306.1:14212791-14401169 GCF_013076305.1 Rhopilema esculentum
TTAAGATTGCCTTGTCCATTACCTGTAGTAGGACGACGCTCTTCGACACCGGTTGTCAGTATACTTGTTCATGGTGGAGTTGAGGCATGTAAGAAGATGAAAGAGAGCATGGAAGGCTACCCTTGTATCCCTGTTGTCATTGTTAAGGGCAGTGGTGGACTGGCTGATGTCATTGTAGATGCATTAGCAGCATACAACAAACTGAAAAAGAAAGGGTGATTTATGCTACTCTAATTCCTATATGTTTTCAATTCTATTATACGCCTAACTTTTAAACAGATGAGATAGATTCTTTAAGATGGTATTGTTTCAAGTACAATTATGACATAGTTGCCTACTGCAAACGTATGACTATCTAAATCTTTTTTTGAGGAATTGATAGTTCTCCTCTTTTTTGGTTATAGTTTTTCTCATGTTTTTTACGTTTTTCGCCTTCTGAGAAAATCCATTGGTCAAAATGGAAGCAGCAACATGCTCGAGGATGAAGAATAAAACAAGCTTTGGGATACAAAATTAATGATAGTCATTAGATAAATTCTTCAAGAATGTCATATTATACCCTGTTATGATAAATTAAATCCATAATATCATATGAGTAAATTCTTTCATCAATCTGTATTTATACTGAGGCATCCCTTTTAAATATAAAAGGTTGCTAGCTACTTAACAGAAAAGGCACATCTCGACATTCAATTCCTGTTCCCTAAACATAATTGATTTTCTAACTCTCTTGAAACATTAGATTAACAAAATAACATATATATTTATTTGAATTATTTGTAGCCGCCTACTACGTTCCCATATAGAATACTTCTTGTTGCAAAGTTCTCTTGCTGAACACTCCATCATTGTTCATCTTGTTAAAGAGCTTGTGGAGACATACAGTCACTTTGTAAGTCATGACCTTTAAAAACCCTATAAACCGACGCATTTCACTGGTTCAATTCCATTGGTTCGACTACACAATAGATAACGCTGATTGGATTCCATTGGTTTGACTACACAATAGACTTATTGATACGTATCCAATCGACAGCGCAAGGCTCAATGTCTTTTTTATTTATACGCGCTGTAGAGCCTATTGTTAACTTGGAACAGTTGACTGACGGGACATAGTGCCTTTAAACAATCCAGCGTAAATTCTCTAATAGTCAACTTAACGGTGTTTACAAAGAAGATTATTCTACCTAGGGAAAAAAGAAATTTTTAGGGTTTTTAGGTTATGGCCAATATGGTTTTGATTTTAAGTTTTTATCATGAAGTAAGATTTCATACGACAGATACTAGAAAAAAATAATTTCAAGTGTGTTGTTGTACCAGTATTTTTGAATATTTTAGCTCATCTAATTGCACTGCAATTGCTTATCAGATGAAGAAAACTGGCGTTTAAACCACGGGATCTAAAGATATTTGGTAGTATTCTTGAGGCGATTATTTGAAAGTGGGGGAGAGGGGGGTAATCTGCTGCATAAGTTTGGGAATAGGGTATTATTTGAGAGGTTTCATTTGATATTAGGCCTTTTTTATGTGGTCTTTTTTGTGTGGATAATGTGGCCTTTTTAACTATTTTTAGATCATAGTTTACGATCACAAACGAGACCCTTATGGACTGCATCGCGCAGTGATTGAGAGTTGCAAAGGTAAGCTTTGGAAATTTGAAGATATTACAATTTAAGAGTGAGGATCCTGTCACATATAAAAAAATTGTTTGCTGCTTGTCTAACGGATGCCAAATAATTTCTTTATTCTTGGAATAAACATTTCGTCTATCTAAAGTTTAAATCGATTAGCCCTCTTTAAGTTATAATATGAAAGACTCTGCCATAGATTAGCTAAAAGGCATGGATACAAGTTTTCACCCCTTTTTTAGACTCTGGACCATTTTGTTTAGGATATAACCACTGTGCCGTGCTTTTATTAATTATTATTTTCTACTTCGTTGCTGGTACATATTGATGTAAAGAAAACTCTAAATAGATTAGACACAGAATTTCTAGGAACCTAAAGATATTTTTTTTCTTAATTTCAGTTCTCTCAGACCATACTCCTTCCGTTGTCAAAGGAATGAAGTTGGCTATAAGCACCGGGGATATTATGAAGTTCAAGAATGATATCATCAAGAGCGACCCCTGGGTATATGCTTATATCCACATTTGAACTCGTCTTTATCTTTCGACCATCAAATAAAAATATAAAAAAATGTGTTTTATAAATCAAGACTGCTCAAATTTGCAATGAGAAGCAACCAGAGGTGTAGCCTAATGGAGAGGTTCTTGCACGTCCCTCCCGGTCAATAACTTTTAGTTTGTCGTCTTATCCAAAAATGTATAGACTTTGCGCTTATTATCAATTAATCCAGTGTTTTACACTTTTAGTATATATAAATAGAAACAGACAAATTCATTAAGTTTATGTATTATATATCTGTTTAAAACCCTGTCTGTATATTCTCAAAACTGTTTAGCCACGCTGTTTAACTGCCCCCGCTCCCTCAAATTTACTCCTTAGGAATGCTATTTATCTTGGCAAACCTGTGATCTGCTTTCCCTGATCCCAACACCCATTTCCCCTCCCAAGATAATGTTTCTTTTCTATGCCACTGAAAGCCATATAAAATTAACTACTCTGCTACATTCTTTATTCAAAAATACGAAAAGCTGTTTTTCTTATTTGTAAACCTTTATCGCTTTCTAGGTGCGGAAATCTCTCTTTTAATTTTCGGTCAAGAAAGAAAAAGCAGATTTCGTTAGATTCTTATTGAGCAAAAATGAAGACTTGGATGCCTTTGTTGAAACTGAGTTTCAGAGATTATGTCGAAAGGTAAACACTTGCTTGCTCGTTTTTTTTTAGACCAAGCTAGCCAAATCCTAGCCAAGTCAAATTCCAAATTCGTTTAAGTTTTTGACTTATGTTTATCAAAGCATGAAACACATTAATTTTTGAAATTTTTTTATTTGACAGGTAGCCTAAACCTTATTTAGTTGACGGACCCATTTTATAACGGACCCACAATCTTTTATTTATTATTTTGATACGTTATCATTCTCAATCAAAATTATTTTCCCTACTAGAAACTTGAAGATAATGTGGTTTTTCAAGCGTTGATGAAAGAGGTAATGATCAACTCAACATTAAAATTCAAAAATTACTACTTGATCTTAAAGACACGATATGTCCAATAAAACTTTAATGAAAACATTGGCTAGAGTGTTTATACCCTGGGTATCAGAGCTCCGAAAATTCTTGCACAGAAATTTAAAAGAGGGGCGGAGATGCGAAAAGCACCTAGCCGAGAATCTTCCACCTCTTTGCTTTTTTTCTATTTCCGCGCTCAAACTTTTATGGTCCTAGTTCACAAAGTAGAATTACATAAAACTATTTTCTTTACTGGACATTTAAGTTTGAGACGTACGTTAATCTCAAAGTTAAAAATGTTTTGTTTTGTAATCAAACAATCTTCAGATAATTGTAATTAAGCCCCAGTCATTACCAAGTTGTTTCGTATTATTGGTAAAGCCCGATCGTCATTCCATCTAGCAGTTTTGGAATCTATCTACATAAGCACAAAAAGCCGCTATTGTGTAGGCAAAAGAAGTTCGTTTTCACCTTAGGACTCCATTGGTAAAACTCCAAGTAAGAAGCGGCACTGATTGGTCAACCTCAACATCTGTCGCGTTTCTGATTGGCCTATTTTGATCCACAACTGGATATATATATATTTCCTAGCGTTGAGTTTTCGATCTATGTTCTGACGTTTTGAACTCTGAAGAGTGTTAGACGAAAAGCTTTAGTTTGCTCAAAGGTTGGCTTTTTCAAAGCCATTTTCAAGTTTTGTACCATCAAAAGATTGTTTGCAATTTGCCACAGTAAAATCGAGTCTCCATTTGCAGCAATTTTGTGCAAGTGTCATTTAACAATAGATTCCCTCCTACCCACGCACGTTCTTACACTCATGTGCCAATAACGTTTACATGAACGTATTCATTAATATTCTTTAGCATATATTGAACAGGAAATTGAGACTTTATTTTCTTCTCCACAGGAACTCGATAAAGAAAAAAAGTACACAAAGAAAAAGATTAAAAATTTAAATGTACAGGTAAACTAACCATGCCATTTTTCTTCTTTGGCAATGGAAAAGCTGTGCACATCGTCCTTCTTTAAAAAAGCTTTTACACATTTCGTAATTTAGAAAAAAATTCAAAATAAACAGCTAAAGGTATTTGGTACTTTTCTTTGTTAATGCTTGAAGCTATCTTTACTCGACTGGTCAGTTGAGTCTTTCACGAATCAGTTGACAGCAAACATTTTTGAATACCTAAGGAAAGCAAGAAACAAGACATTTACACTGGCTGACTCTAAGGCACACAAAGACTTTGCCTTTTTATAATATGTCAAGTAATTATCATATTTATAATTATCATAATTATCATAATTGTTAGTTTGTCATCTACCAGATTACTACTAGTTCAAGAAAATTATTTCGCTTGCTCATTTCAACTCGTTGGCCAAAGCCATAACATAGAGCTTTTGAAGAGCATGTAACACAAGAAGTTGTCAAAAACGTGAGTTTGATATAAGATGAAGAAAAATAGTCCCATCCTCTAGCTTAACTGTGACACTATCGAGGAATGTCACAGTTTTTCTGATGGAAATTGATTGAACAACCGAGTAATGCATAGATAGACTCTATGATTAGCCCAATAGTCTAGTAAATTACATTTTTATGGAGGCTGCTGTATCATCTAGTGGGTTTTTTTAGATTTTGTTGTTCTCAGTGTGGTTTTTTTGAACATTCTATTTGTTAATATTCAATTTTCGTTTTGAAGTTAGAAGAAGAGCCCTTTAAACTGCAAGCAATTGGAGATGAGAATGAGAATAAGGTTCAATATTTATATTGTATCAGATTTTTCTATCAAATGTCACTTATCGATGTTTAATGTTATCAAATGATATCAAATTATGTATTACATTCAGTTCAGGAATTATCTTTGAAGAGCAATTCTATTTCTAGTGAATTGTTTGGATCTTCTTTATTTTCTTTCTTTATTTTCAAAATGTTTCATGTTTTTCATTTTAATTTCTATCGCTTACTAGAAAATTTTTGTGTGTGTTATCAAGTTTCTTATTATATAAATAAAATGGTTGAATGTTTTTGCTGCAGATGTATTGTATGCATTCTTTCTCTTTGTAACATATCAAACATTTTTTACTATCTCTAATCTATTAATTTCTACTATGCATTTTCCCAAGATAAAATATAAGAACTATAATTCTCTTATTTAGTCTTAAGTCTCAAAAAACACGATCAGCTTTTATCAGTTTTTAGCTGAAAGTTTTCAGTTTTCAATCAAAAACTGATAGCAGAAACTGATGTATTAATGATCTTCAGTTTTTTACTGAAAAAGTTGAACACGTTCAACTTCGTCAGTTTTTAACTAATGGGATTTCTATTCATTGATGTAGACTCCATGCGCAAGGCGCCAATTTCTTTAGAGCAGCGTGAATAAGTGCGATTTAAAGATGGCGAAGAAAGTTGTCAATACAGATTAATTCATAGAAGCGTGGAAGGAACCTCCAACAACTCGTCAAAATTTTCAGGCGTCATTCTCAAAAATTTTATATATTCTGCTTCATCCTCCGATCTTAATTCTTGTAGAAGAGTGTCGTAAACACCGAGGTTAGTCCTCCTACTCAACCATGGCTTCACCCAAACTGATCTTGTTTTCTATTTTCAATATTTTCGCCCTTTTTGACGACCAGAGCCGCAGCCAGAAGTACTGCAGTTGTTTCTTGATCAAGGTCCATTGTAAGAAGGAGGCGATCTAATCAAAACGTGAACTCATTCAAAAACTGAGGAAAATTGATCGTGTATGGAGGACATCAATTTTGTGCAACTGAAAACTATCAGTCAAAAAAGTGATCAAGATTGATCGTGTATTTCAGGCTTTATAGATAGTTTTCTTATTTTGTCTTGATTTTCCCAATTAAAAGGTAGATAGTACTTGTTGTATCCGCGCGAGTAAAGACAAAATATAAGAGGCGTGTTGATGTCAAATATATATGTTATTGACAATATCAAGAATAGCTATTCAGGGCGAGATAGAGCTCTAAGTAAAAGCAACTTTTCCTCAAATTAATTAAAGGAATAAATCAATGGAGCAGAGAAACAATATAGAACGAACAAAAACAATTATATTTAATGGTGTTCTAAAAACAGACTAGAAATTCCGCATACTTTCAAAACTTCATCCAATTGGGTTTCTGAGGAACTTTACCGCTCTTAGTGTAGGCTAAAAGACCATAAAATTTTGAATTTTCAATTTCTTGTAGCTTTTAGCAAGTTTCTATTGTAGATTATGTAATTCTTTTAATTTCAGACCGAAGAAGAATCCCAATTCAAACTGGAGTACTTTGATACTTTGCTAGAAGATTTGCTGGATAGAGATTTTGTTAGGTGCTTTGGAGAAGAAAGTTCGCACGTGAGACTTTACTTTTATGTTAATAAATATAAACAAATTGCTGTGATTTTGAATTATTTTGCCTTGCAAAATAAACTTTTGAACTCATTCTTTTTTGTTCCTGTAGATAGGAAGAGGCAAAATATCATAAAATCGCACAAAATCGATCGATTTCTAAATAACAAAAATTGCTAATTAAATTTGAATTTTTAATTAATAAAGCCAAGGAATTTAAAATGATTATTGTTTTTCAAAATCATTGAAATTCTAAATCACTCGATATTAATACTCAGAAGTTTGTTGTACTTCTTTTAAAAGCATTTATGATTATGTAAAGCAGAGCCATGCAATAACCTAGATGTTTCTAAACCCACAGAAACCAACATAGCGAAACAACAACTTATATTCTTTGAATCATTGATTTTGTTGAAAGATATTTTTGATCTCTTTCTACTTTCAAATTTAACTTAATACTACAGAGTGAATTGCTGACGGGGACGCAAAAGATGATATTCTGGTCAATATTCAGCAACATGCCAAAACTGGTCGACTGCTTCTGGGAACACGAAAGCGACAAAGCAGTTGAAAATGCTGTTATCATATTCCGGGTAGCAAAATCCCTCAGCAATTATACTGTCTTAAGTGAAACTGCAAGAAAAAGTTTCAAGAGCCTTTCTGAGTAAGTTATCATACTCATGGCATCAGACTCAAATCGTAGGCTTTTCTTTCAACAAAATACAGGTTCAAGTGGAACCATTGCAAGGAAGCTTGTATCAGACATGTCGAATTTTTAAGTTTTCATCAACGTTTGCTTTGTTGACTTTTAGAAATGTTTCAATTCCTGTTGAAAAGAATAAACATTTCTTAAAGAGCTAACAAAACTCAAAAGACAAACAGTCACATCGTAGATCTGACCTTTGAAATTTGAATAAAACATATTTAGATTAAAAAAATCAACTTTATCTCTGATTTTCTAGGGAATATGAAAAGCGAGCGGTCGATGTTTTGACATGCTATTACCAGAGCGACACTGAAGCTGCCATTGATATCGTTAAAAGACAAATCCCATTATGGGGTAATAAGAGCATCTTAACCATTGCTGCTAACAGTGGTTCTCGAGAAATTGTGTCACACTCGTCTTGTCAGGAATATCTTACCGATGTATGGAATGGAAAGGTAAGTCCAAATCACATCTGCATCGAGTTTGAAGTGATAAGAAAAAAGAACTGTATGTTGATACACTGTACTTCTCGATGGTGAATATTCTGTTCAACCATTGTGGTTTGAGAGTTTTTTTCAAATATTCATCAAAATTGTATTGATAAAATTAGATTAAGCCATAGCATAAGTTCAAGTTCAATGAATCTTTGTATTGTCAAAAGTTTTCTAAGTTTTCTTATATCTTTAAGCTAGGATTTTAAATAAATAAAAAAAATAATCTTTAAATAAAACATGTATTGATATTATATGACATCGATAAAAGTCTAAATTCTATCATATCTACATGAAAAAAAGACTAAAGAAGACAGCCAAATAAGAGACAACGAAGAAGAAGAGAAAAAGGAAGACAACAAAAGGAAAGGCATTGTCCAAAATGACGAAATTGAAAAACAGACCTGTTTAAAATTGTTCAGATTCTTGTTTCTCGTGCCTAAGGGGAAGCTTTTTCTTTATGAGGTATTTATTTCGGGCAGTGTATTATAAATAAAACTATCAAATAGAATTTATGGCTTACTGGGAATCTTCCAAGGAACATTCTTTCGAAATATAACAATATAAGGAGAGTTTTTTGTCACTAATTTGGGTATAATAGGGATGATTGTTTTCAAATGTTTCCTGATTAAATATTTTTGAACGCTGCAATGGATTTTTATGTAATTTTGTTCACAGCCTGAATGGTTTACAGCACGGATTGTGAATAGAAATAAGACACTCTGATACATAGCCAGCTAACATTTAGTGAATTATCTCATATTGCTTATGTTAAGTAATTTGTTTCCTTAGTGAATTAACGATTTGCCTTAAATATTTATGTTACAGTTGATGTTCACAATATTCTTGGGATGCTTCTCCTTTATCGTCCTCGTGAAGAAAGGCAAATACCATGATCCGTTGAGGTTCACTGTATTTACAATTGTTACAGCCTTGGCTATTGACGAAATCCGGGAGGTAAGTTGCAGCTCATATAGTTAATGTTCAAATTTGTCTCTGCTGACAAATTTTACTCATATTGGTCTGGGCGCAGAAGTGTTTTCCTACCACTATTTGCTGACTTTTTTATAAATGCATTCTCTTTCAGGTTTTGGAGATCAAAAAGGATACAATGTGTTTGAAGCTTAAAGAATGGATGAAGAGTATTTGGAACAGGCTGGATGTGATTGCCCTCATTCTTTCTTATGTTGGTTTTGCATTTGGGTTCTATCATCACAGAACAGCAGAAAGATCCATGATGGCTGTCGATCTTGTGCTATGGGTTATAAAATTTGCACAATTTTACAGAATGTTCTACTCTCTTGGACCATATCTTATCATGATTTATAAAATGGTAAGATGATTTCAAACTTGTATTTATAAATATTTAACAAAGAAATACAACTAATAAGTTATGATTTAAGTTCATTACAATATTTATGGTACGAATGCATAGTAAGTAGATATTCTCGAGCCCAAAACATAATGAATTAATTAATTTCATATCGAAAGAAACAAAAATATCATCTTGAATAACTTTATTTGCATTCAACATTAATTCATTATTTCACCTTTATGTAGTGTCACAAAGTGTTTGATGCAATATTGACAAACCTGTAAATGATTTTGGCTCGTAAATTCTTTAGTTACCATTGTTAATCTAACCTCTTTTCTGTCAAGATATTCCATATGGCTGGATTCTTCTTGGTACTTGTCATTGCTGTCATTGCATATGGAATCTTTATGCACACACTCTTGTTCCCGGATGTAACGGTTTCCTGGAAAATTTTGTTTCAAGTCCTGTTCAGACCTTACTTACTTGCATTTGGAGAGCTTGGAGTGGAAAAACACGATCGTATGTTTAATATTTCTTTATTTTAATATCTTTATAAATAGCAATATCGAAACAGTGATGCAAATTTTTCTGTCCCAGTGATAATTGCCTATGTCTTCATTATTTCCTGTGGCTCATGCTACTTTGAAATAGGCTATTTTAAACTCGTCTATGCATACATAAGTATTTAAACAAGGATTTTTATGAAAAAGTCTTTTTTGAAAAATTTATATGCAAGTTTTAACTCACGGTTCGTTAACCAAAGATATCAAAGAGAAAATAATCAAAGATACATCACTGTAAAATTTCGGACATTGAACATTTGGAAAAATGCACAGTTCGCAAAATTTTCAAGAAAGAAGTATGTTTGCCTAAGATTACTTGATGAATTATCCTCCAAATAATGTTTATAGTTAAGAACCAAGGTATAAGATTGATTATTCTCAATTATCATGTCATCTTGTCATCTTTTAAATTTAGTCCTAAATTATTTTCTAAGATTTTCCAAATTCAAAATCTTTTTGCCCAAAATATTCTGTCTGTGAGAATTAAACTTAGCAAATTATGCTGTACGAAGTTTTTGTGATTTATGTACTAAGTTGCCTGTTTAATTTATCGTTCAAATTGATTTTCAGTCACCAAGGGAGAAACAATTTATGGGACACCAAAAGTTAGCGAATCCACGGAGTTAATTGTTGTCATTGGAATGTGCCTTTACCTTTTGTTGGCGAATGTTCTCTTGATAAACATGCTAATCGCAGTCTTTAAGTAAGTAATCACATTTCATAATTTGCAGACTATCGATGAGTTACATGATGGCAAAAACATATGGTAAAACACAGGCTGCCTAAGTTAAAATGTAAATACTATTATAATTATCTTATAATCAATATCAAATACTATTGAATATATTACTGTTATAATTTTATAGTAACAATTTTTAATTATATTTGTTAGATGCTTAATCGACTGTCTCATTTGCTTTCTACTAAAATATTGATTATGTTGGCGATTTGACATGGTGGTTTTAGTTACAAATATTTTTTTGGTTTTCTTTGCATTTGTTTTATTCAATTTTGTTCACAATATACATGAATATTTTCATTCCTGCTAGCAATATATATGAAGATATCAAAGAAAATTCGGACAAAATATGGCGATTCGATAAGACGACTTGATTATGGAGTTCGAGAGGAAACCAACTGCACCAATTCCTTTCTCGATAATTCCAAACATCATCCGGATTGTTTGGGCATTATTCGGAAAAAAGTCAAACACTGCAGAAGGTACAGTAGCAAATATACCCCAATATTTTTGACAAGTGGTAATAATTTTATCCCAATACTTCTGGCAACATGTTATTATCATATCTTAATACATTTAGCATGATGTGATAATTATATCCCAAGATTTTTGACAAAATGTCATACAGCAAATTTTACGTCGTATTTGATACTAAGAGTTAATTGAAATATGGCAGATAAAGAAATGATGAGATTGAACATTGAAATGTGATTTGGTTATGGAGTAGTCTACTGAGTGCCAATGTTTAGCAAGCATGTGAAAAACAAGGCATAGCGATCATATCACCAACAATGGTGGTTTGTTTCGCTTTCACATGGGATCAAAGCAACAGCTTATGAACACGATTTCTTTTTTTTAGGTGCAGCACGTGATGCACCTAGATATTCAGGCCAATTGCGCGTTTGCACTTGTTGTAGCGAAAAATGTAAGCTAGGTTGCAATATTTACTTATTACGGGTTATTTATCTCGACATATTTTTATTCATTAATTATGTTATTATGTTATGTATTTTTTTGATGTTATTATGTTTTTTGCCTTGATCAGTGGTTTGAATTTGTCTTCAGTAGCGGAAGTCAATTACTTTATGTTACAGAGAAATATTTTGAAGCTAAGATGTGCAAGATAAATAATCTTTCGTTAAATGAGTTAGTCCTGTCATTGTGGTCACATGATATTTGCATTGGATTATTTCTGAATGAATAAGCCATTGGCTCATTAATCAGGTGTTTTTTATTTGTTAATCTTCCTAACAAAATTCTAATGTATTCTCTAGGCATTACTTTGATTCCTGATCAAATAAATTTAGAGGAACCTTTCAGTAAGTTACTTGAATCTTTTTCGTGCATTGACTAATTTTTCTAGCTTTTTTAAATTAACTTGACCTGTTGAACTTTTGTTGTTGATGGGAATTTTTTGCCGACAATCCATAATCCTTAAGCTATACACGGATGAAATTTGTCACTGGAAAAAATTTGATTTTTCATTTATTCGTTTTCTTGTGTACTTATAATTTTCATCTGGATATCAAATGTCTGCTTACATTTAGTCGTCATCTAACAATTTTATTGTAAGTGTGTAAAATCTTTAAAATTGTCGATAATTCGAAATCATATTTGTTTACAGACAATAGTGAAGATTTGCAAGACTTTCAATCAAAATGCATGTGGGATTACCTCAGAGAAAGTAGTCAAAAAGCATCGCTTAGTGAAGATGTTTCTTCAATTGTCAAAAGGTAAGCCAAATTTCAAAAGCAACACTGAGATTAAGAATGGGTTAAAAAACGACTCCAACAAATTGATTCTGAGTTTTTATAGCAAAGTACGGAAACTAATGAGAAAGAAGCAAAGAAAATATCAAAATATATTAAAAACGGCCTTTTCATCTCATTGCATTATTTGTATTTTCCGTAAAACTTTTACACTGTAACTTCAACAATTGTAATGCTAATTTTTTCGAAAATACTCAAGCTTTTCAACTTTAGCGTTAATTCTTTCGGCCTATATTGCAATTATTAAGACTCATCTCGCTGGCTATTTAAATTTTCTGTTGAACTACACAGTAGCCCTTTTGTTACTTATCCACAGCAATGCAGGCCTAGTTCAGAATGTCTTCTCGATCATAAAGCCCCGATCAAACGATCCATCATTTCACCCAACAATTCACCATCATTTCACCCAACAATACCATGTTGGGTGAAATGTTGGATAGTTTGACATGGTATGTTGGTTCATCCAACATCGTTACTTTTGATGTTGGATGAAATTTTATTGCAGTGAAAAATGTTGGCTGTCGACATGCAAATATTCTATTGTTTTGCAATGTTTGTTGAAATTTTGGACCGTTTGACCACCTCAACCAACATTGACGGCTGTACGCACGCGCAGTTGGTTAAAGATTTTTCATAGCAAGCGTCAAATTCAATCATCGCTTTTTCGGATCGGAATTTAACACATTTTTCTGTACAGTCTTTGGCTTGACCTTTTTCCATGGCTTTTTTTTATTCGACAAGAAAATGCTAGGCGAAATGTTGCGTCAAATGTTTGATCATTTGACTAGGGCTTAATCGGGCTGCAAAGTCCACTGTTAACTCAGAACGGTTGACTGACGGCAGATAGTGCTTTCAGGATATCTGGTTGAACAAAATGTCTAAGGTGTAAATAGTGCAAGAATAAAGGTGCGCTTTTGCAACAAGCCAACACTTCAAACATAGATTATCCCTATCATTCAATAGGAGTGCAGGATAACAATCAAAATATTTCATTCATTTTCATTTTATAATATTTATACAGGTTAAAGGTTCATACATATGTTTTTCAACCTGACCTGTTTAAAAGAATAAAATAAGAGCTAATAACTATGTTAAAATACTAGTAACAAAAGAAATTTACCAATTAAACCTAATTTACAATATTTAATAATACTAAGGCTATAAAAAGTGAACGTAAACAGAAAAAGTTTACGATTTCTGATACAAAAACCCAACTATCGAAAACCTATTTAATGTTGTTCAGCAGAAGATATGAAATTAACTTCTCGTTATAGGAAATGGGACATTATACCATATATTTGTTGAACTATTTATGCAAAGCTGTGATTCTATTTATTACTATTTATGAACTATTTATGAAATATAATCTACCCAGCTAAGTAAACAAACAATATAATGTGATTAAGGCCCTCTTTGCAGCTAATAAAACATAACGATATCTCTCAGCAAAACATATGATGCTTGACAGCTCCTTAATTAGAATGCTCATCACAGCTTTGCATAAATAGTTCAACAAATATATGGTATAATGTCCCATTTCCTATAACGAGAAGTTAAATTCATATCTTCTGCTGAACAACATTAAATAGGTTTTCGATAGTTGGGTTTTTGTATCAGAAATCGTAAACTTTTTCTGTTAGCGGAAAGAAAGTGACAATATCAAATTGATGTAAATAAAATTCCTTTCTAAACAGTGAATGGGCTTTATCATGTGAATCATTTTTGACATTATTGATAACATTATCTTCTCAATAACCATTCAACGAACTACATAACATAACCAGGCTTCTCTTAATGGTGTTCTAATTTCTTTTGGCTGTTTCTTCTTTTACCATTGGAAATTTTAAACTTTTTAGATCTGACCAGCTCGCAAATGATATGATCGAGTTCAATGAAAGACTGGACAATTGCTTCGAGATTCTAATGAAACTTGATCGAGGAAATAGAAATGGTGGATCTAGCTGAATTGTCACGTATATTATTCTATTTAACTAAAGAAACTGCTTTCATTTTATGTAGCATTTATTTTCGTTGCTGATTTGCCATGAAGCTAACAATGATATTTTAAGATATGTCAAACAATTTTTCGCTGTCATTGCTGTCGTAGATTATTCTACTTTTTTAATTGTAACCTGTACTATTAAGTTTAATGTTTTATTTCATATTTGTACCTTGCTCATACAAAGGCAAGGTGATCTTGATAAAAAACTTTTGATTAAAGCTGCTTTTTAGTACACGTATTCGCTTTTTCTACGTTATTTTTTCTATTCTGATGCTTAAAATTTATTCTACTATCAATCTTGCACTATTTCCTTGATCATATGAATTTGATTATTTCGGATTATTTGTAGATGTCAGTAGAAAAAAATTTAAATAAAGATGCAATTGAAGCATTCCTATTTTTTATACCTACAAAAAAACGGTCTTTTACCTCAGTTGAATTCTTTTATGTCACCTTTTACAAAGACGACGTTGATGTTTCAATTTGTGATTTACCCTTATATATAAAAATCCCCATTTAAGGTCTTTCTGAAAAAACGACTCAAAAAGCATCAGTTGCCCACGAGATAGATATTTAAAAATATATTCATACTGTAGCAATCGCCCAAATATCAAGGTAAAGATGAAATTTTACTTCAAGATTAAACACATTTATTTAAAGTTTGCGTCTAGTAACGATACATACCCGAGCCTTGTACGATAAACAAAATAAAACGATAAGAAGCAACAAATGGAAGAGAGGGTTACCTTTTCTAAACTTTTTCCTGCCAAGTATCTTGATGGAAATTAATCAGGTTTATTTTCGTCTATAAGACGCCCAGTGAAATAGAAAATAAACAAATATATTAAGGTGCTAGGCTTTTTTATTTAAGTTCACAGTCTAAGTTGAGTCTGTAAAACTTAAAATGTAAGCAGACATTTTTTTGAATGGAGGAAATCTCCGCGAGAGTATTATTTGATTGGTAATGGTTTAACTTCGAATTTACATCTCGATCAGGAATCACTTAGAGAGCTAGTCAAAGAGCCTTTGTTTCATCGCGTCAATGGAGAACGAGCATTATGAAAATATATTTGGCTTCCTTGTCTCCTGTCTGTAGTATCACAAGTTGGGTTTTAATCTACCTCCATTCAGTAATAGAAGCTTAAAAGCAACTCTGTAGACATTATTACGATTCAATTCGATTCATCGCATGATCAATTATGATCATATGATAGTGATCAATTTGAACTCTGCACACCGTTACATATCAACTTTAGGAATATACATTCTGCAGTTAATATGTTACCGCTTTAGATTATACATTTATCTCAAATGGCCTAAACTCACAACATTCCATCATCTACAGTATCGCATGTAAATTTTTGTCTCTCCACGAGAATTATAAAGTATTGTTAGGTAGAAAACATCTATACAAAACCGAAAAACGCGGCTAAACATATGATTTGGTCGAATGAAAAGAGCCATTCATATTCAGCAGCAGGCAGTACACATAAAACACAATAATCCAAATAAGAAACTAATTTTTTTAGACTAGATTCTTGTGAATATTTGTTTTATAGGATGAAAAAAATAGAAAGACCATACTAATAAGAAATGACAATTTTACGCTTTAGTAGAAAAATAAGCCTTTTCAAAGTAATGTTTTACTTTCAATAAACTGAAAACTAGTTTGTTCCTCAGTTTTTCAATTGTCCGACAAAAACTCTCAAAGTGAGTCTAGTAGTTTCAAATGATGAAATCAAATTAAGAAATTTTTGCCAATTTTTTACCCACACACTAATATCCTCTTTTTAATGTAAATCTTATGTAATTTAATGTAGTGTAAGACTTTTTGCCTTCTCATTAAGTGTTGCTATTGTCTACATTAGTTTAAACTTAGCATTAGTAAAGGAGAAGTTCCTCTGCAAGTGCATGTTATTGTAAGAAAAAAAAGTATCTCCAGAAAGTATTTTATTTTTCTAGATCAGTAAATTGCTTTCGTTTCCATTCAAGTAACACGCAAATTAACTTTTGAAGCGTTTGTCGACGCTGCATGTGAATTCTCTTGCTGATTGGAATTGTCCTCTTATTAAAAGGTTTTATTCCTTCTTTCAGTCAGTTCCAAGCTACGCAGCATTTCTCTTGCTTTCTCGCAAAGTAAGAAATTAATTTCTACATAATTAATTTATGTTCAAGATATTAAATAAAATCTCGTTATCTGAGCAAAATTCTAGTTATTTTAAGTGTTTTGCTAGAATCCAGTAGTTTGACGCACTTGTTATTCTTGCAAAGATACAAAAACATATAGGGAAATCTTGACCTAATTTTGAAGACCGAAAAATATGACACGAAAATGGAGTCCAAGAAATGCTATGTACCAGAAGTGAACAGATACAGTTTTTGATACAGATTCTAGATCAAATTTTATGTTTTATCCTTGTAGTGATGACTTATACAATTACAACTTCATAAAGACATTGTGAAAATTTTTATTTAGTGTTTGAAACAAGAAAAAGGCAAGAAATAATTTTCAGATATTTTTCCAAAAAATTTCAAATTTTTGGTGCTTATGCTTACGTTGTAGATGACAAAACAATTCCTAGCGACCATGAATGCAAAATTTACACTGCATTACATTTTAACATATATGGCATCTGAGAACTGACTGAAGGTAACAAAGTCAAATTATCTGTTATCATCTTGACAGATTGAATCCAATTGGCAATACCACAATGTTTGCAACAACAAATATGAAAAACCTATTTCAGCAATCGTGCTTTCCTTCTAATTGGCAGTCTACTTTTATTCTAACAATCAAATGCTAATGTGCGAGTACAATTAATGAACCAATAGGATTACGTCTGCAATTCTCGGAGTCGTTATTATGTCACTTTTCCTGAACAAGATAAAAAGAAGTTTTTAAGCTAAAGTATTTAAAATATTGGCTATAAAATAAATTCTTTTGTGTACTGCTTTTCTGTTAGTATGTTGTGAAATATACAAGGAGTACATCTTTAATAACTTGTTTTAATATATAAGAAGTACTATGTTGTGAAATGTTTGATTTTTTTCAAAGCCATTTTTATTTTTTGTACCGTCAAATAATTTTTAGCTGAAAAGAAGGCAAAAATTTAAGAAAACTTTATTTAGAGGAGGTCTTCTTTATTTCATTCTTTATAACTCGTAGAGGAAAATTAATTGAAATTTTTTACAATTTAAAATATTTTCTATCACCAATCGCAAAATTTTTGATAAGAAATTCTGATCGACTGTAACTTTTTAAGATTTTAGGAAGAAGGTGCAGAGTTGGGTTAAAAAACATCTGGAAATTGATCTAAATTGTGAAGCCCTTTCAGAGATCAGTGGCGCAGAATTGAAAAATTTTTCAAAACATGTGTCTAATAAAATTTATTCTCTTATTTAGAAGATTCTGTGTTCACAGTAACAAAAATATTCACAGTTTGTAGAAAAGTTTAACTTACAATTACGGAACAATTGACTACATGGATCGTTTGCACCCAAAAGCTCCATTGTGTTTTGACAGTGACATATATTTACAACACTTTAGCCTTTCTGGAAATCATATGATTGAAACCTTCAACCCTCCGTACTAGGTAGTACAGTCAAATAACAACAATAGATTTGTGATTAAATTATCAAGGCTTTAAAAACACATACTCTTTACCAACCGTGCAAAAGCCACAACAGTAGCATCAATATTTATCAATACCTTCTGGTTTACAGAATTAGGTAAACTTCAAATATCCCTAGTAACCTAAATAAATTTTGAGCAATTATATTCTATTAATTTTACTTTATGGCAATCTATTTGTAGTTTTAATTTTAATTGTAATCTTGCGAAGAAAGTTACATCATAAGTGATCTTTGAAAAACTGAAAACATACTGTAAACTAAACATTTAACTCTTGTTAGTCACTAACTACAAGTGCTTTTAATAGCTAAGAACGCTGTTATTCTTTGGAAATGGTACATTTTTCGTATTCTTTATTTCTGTTATTGCTTTTTGCAGCATTGATAATTTGGTCAACTACTTATCATTCTCTCTGAAATTATGTCACGAGGCCAGCAAAAAAATTCAATCGACTTTTTCAATGTACTGGTGTGGGTTTTCATATTATCAACAATCAGGAAAAAATCAGGAAAAAAGGCAAAAAAATGCTTTTGGGGAGATTAGTGCTAAATACACATAACTATCTGTAGAAGACTCATGAACAACAATTTCATCGTGCTAGAAAAGGAGATGTTGAAATTGTTTAAGTATATGATCTTCAAGGACAAAGCTCTATTGGTTTTTTGCCCTGATTGGAATAATTGAGCTTATTTTACATAGAATTATTCAGGTCTGCCATGAATATAAGATACCGTTGTATTTACATTACAATTTATTTTCGAACGATTAAAGTCAAAGCAAACAAAGTGAAAATCCAAAGTAAGCATTGGAAATTCGATTGTAGATTGAATATTACATATAAGCTGTAAAATGTCCTAGAAATTGTTCGAGCTATACAGAAATGAATCGAACTATTAAACATTTCCACCTTACTTGAAAAAAGCTAATTAACAAAAGATTTTAGCAGTAATCTTCGACAGATGCTTTTAATGCTTGTTTTCTAAGCTTCAAAATGTTAATTGATCCTTGCCATAAAATCTTCTGAACTTGCTTCGTAGTAAAACGTTGTTGTTGATGGAATTGAAAAAGACTGCTGTCGAAAAACTTGTTACTTTCTTGTTTACTTCCTTCGTCCGAAGCCTAAAAATTGATTAAAAATTGACTGAAAATGGGCTTCAGAAGTAAAACTTTACACCCCCAACTTAAAAAAGGTATATTCAGGTTAATATGGAGTTGACAGTAGTCATATTAAAAAATGACTCCAAAGACAGTATTTAATGGATCAACCTTGCACTAGATCGTAATATTGATCAGAATTGCAGGGCTGACATTAGGTTTTCAACAAAATCTTTTTTTGATATATGTTTTTGACATATGTCATCCATGTTTTAACATTTTCAACCAAGCCTTAATCTAGATTTTAATCTTCATTTGACTCTTTTTAATGTCAAATCTCTTAAGCCTGAAATACACGATCAATCTTGATCACTTTTTTGACTGATAGTTTTCAGTTGCACAAAATGGATGTCCTCCATACACGATCAGTTTTCCTCAGTTTTTGAATGAGTTCACGTTTTGATTAGATCGGCTTTTTTACAATGGAGCTTGATCAAGAAACAACTGCATTTCTTCTGGCTGCGGCTCTGGTCGTCAAAAAGGGCGAAAATATCGAAAATAGAAAACAAGATCAGTTTGGGTGAAGCCATGGTTGAGTAGGAGGACTAACCTCGGTGTTTACGACACTCTTCTACAAGAATTAAGATCGGAGGATGAAGCAGAATATAGAAAATTTTTGAGAATGACGCCTGAAAATTTTGACGAGTTGTTGGAGCTTCCTTCCACGCTTTTATGAATTTATCTGTATTAACAACTTTCTTCGCCATCTTTAAATTGCACTTATTCACGCTGCTCTAAAAAAATTGGCACCTTGCGCATGGAGTCTACATCAATGAATAGAAATCCTAACAGTTGAAAACTGACGAAGTTGGACGTGTTCAACTTTTGCTGTCAAAAGCTGAAGATCATAGATCATTAATACATCATTTTTTATCTGTTTTTGCTAAATACAGGATCAGTTTTCGACTGAAAACTGAAAACTTTCAGTTAAAAACTGATAAAAACTGATCGCGTATTTCAGGCTTTAAGAGCAAAATAAACAAGTGACAAACAATTTGCTATTCGTTTTAGTACCGCTTCCTCTCTGACTGCGGAAAAAAAATTGCACTGACCCATGACTTTCTCGCAATGATATCCATAGAATGGAAGTATACAGTAACAGCTATATCCACCATTTGTATTATGACAGATGCCTCCATTTTGACAGGGACTGTTCAAGCATTCATTTATATCTAGACAATATAAAAATTAAAACTTCTGCTTTAAAGGTCTATCATGAAGAGCTCAATGCTATACAGGTAGAGTTGAAAAACGCTTCGGTGAGTAGAAAAGGGCAGTTCAACCCAGAGATTCACTCTTAATGCGACTATTAGACCACTTATAGACAACATAGAATATAAAACGAAATGGTCTTGGAAAAAACTTTGCAATGGCTTGGTTATCATGAAAACTTTCTTCCCAAGCTTTCCCACTCCAGTAACAAGAGCACATTTTGTTCTAGACCAATCAGCGGGTTTGTTTACAAAATGTCATTAGCCAATCAGCGGCTTCCATTTCGAGCTTGATTTTTCAATATTTCAAATCAAAACACAGTTGCTGTGGAGCAAAACCTACCATCATACTTTTGCTCGGGAAAAAAATTTACGTTTTTCTACGAAGAAGATTTTTTAAACTTACATTCTAGAGTAATTTTTTGGTACGAATCTAGGAGCCCTAAGCAGGAACACAAACGGTTGGTAAAATGTCTGCAGTGAAACATTACCTATTTTCCACCTTGGCCCTACCCCCAAAAATGCCTGGCCCCTAATTTACTCTATATGAAGCTTTTGTTAATCAAACAAGGAAACATTTTAAGATTTTAGTTTCCTGATAGTTTGCGCAAACAAATCACCCAGCTATCACCTGGGAATAATGTATTTTCTTAAAAAAACTAGGCTTTATAATTGCCTATTCCCTCCTCTACACTACAAAATGTGCCCTTGTTCACTCCAGTAGATTTAAAAGAGTGACAAAAGTAGCTAATACGAAAACAATCACCTCAAGTTAAATCTTTTTGCGATTAAAGTTGAAGGATATAAAGAATAAAAAGAGTTAAAACTGTCCAAATCAAAGAATTTTGTCAATTTCTAAATTTGTAGGATCTCAAAAGTTTTAAATAGGTGTTTAGATAGCAACATTTGAGATAGAAGAAGAATTGAACTAAGAGGCTCCTGGTAATCTCCATTTGCAGAAATTAGTGATTATTTTTTCCCACCAAATAGGGAATGTTCTAAAAGTGCAATCTGAAAATGAAGTTTTCGACTTCGGGCATCGAAAATAGAACATGTAAATTTATGCTGAAAGCTTGAATTTGAACAATACTTTTAAAGCCAAGCTGAGCTAGAAGACAAATTTTTGCACTTACCCTTGTTGCATAAAGTCCCCGTCCAGCCAGCATTGCATGTACAGCTAAATCTGTTTTGAAGGTTATTGCAGATTCCATTGACGCATGGATTACTACTGCATTCATTATAGTCTATTGACAGAAGAAAATTTTGTTAACAAAGATTGAATAGTACGCACGACAAAACTAGAGTAAACAGTTATTTCAAACTCATTTGGTGCATGGGCGTCTACTGCATTTATCATAATCTATCAAAGGAAATACATTCCAAGCCATTGCTAGCTATATTTAACATTTTTTTCTGAAATGTAAAAAACGAGACACAATATTTTGAGAATGATATGATATTTTATGATTCAATAGTTTTTAATGTTAGATTTAATAATCAATGAGATAGCAAGTCCTTTTCGCATAATACAAATTTCATGTGACGTTCAAAACGCTTTTTTTGTTTCAATAGCTTTTTCATCGATATTTTACGTAGGATTTTAGAAAACTGGCGCATTAAATCAACTTTTATAACATTTCTTCTGCTTCCCATAGGCTTGTAAGTTGATATTTTGTATAAATTTAAAGAAATCTCAATTATGTTATTTCAACTTGAACTACTTTGCCAGGCCATATAAGAGACAAATTTCGAACTTACCATGATTACACAAAGACCCAATCCAGCCAGCACTGCACGTACAGCTAAATCTGTTTTGAAGGTTATTGCAAATTCCATAGATGCACGGGTTACTACTGCATTCATTGATGTCTATTTACACAAAATATTTCTGTTACAAAAGATAAAGCAAAGATTTTTTAAGGTTTATTCAATCGGAATTTATTGATTTGAAAATACGTTATTTCTTACCCGAAAAACATCTTTTACCAGCCCATCCAGGATTGCAAGTACAGCTAAAGTGGTTTTCGAGATTGTTGCAGATTCCGTAACCACATGGGTTACTTGCACATTCGTTGATATCTAAAGATTTGAGAAATGGTCAATGTCAAGTTTTTCCAACCAATCTTCTCAATAATAAAATCGGGCTTCGGAAAATTTAGAAATGCTTTGAAAAATTAAATATTTCAAATCATATTTAAGCAGTTCGCTCAGGCCTGTTGAGCGACAGAATGTTGAGCAAGGTAATGTGGGCAAGTCAAACTAGTCGACGGACAGGCAATTTAGAGTTAACGAGAAAGATAATAACTTAGGATATAAAAGACAAGAGAAATCCTCTATTTAGCTTTAGATAAATATGGAACGCAAAATAATTCCCAAACAATCATTTGGTGGTATAAAACGCAAAATCGCTTTGAAAAAAGCCAACATTTTGAAACCTGTTCTCGATTTATGTTCTCTAACATGTTTGAGTAAATAGCTTTAGTAACATGTTTAGAAATGTTTGAGTTATTCAAAGCCATTTTTAAAATATTTTTCCTTTCATAGACAAAAACAGTACTTGCTGCATCCATAACTTACCTTGGTTGCATGTTATCCCTACCCAACCAGCGTTACATGTGCAGCTAAAGCTATTCAGAAGGTCTCTGCATATTCCATTTGGACATGGATTGCTGCTGCATTCATTGTAATCTGATAATCATCGAATAGATAAAAAGTCATCAAGTCACATCAACCAAACCATGTGAATCAAATTCCATTACGTTTCAGAAAATCATTACAATTCATGTTACTGCCCAACACTACAGAGTGATCGAAAGACACAGGAATCAGTCAGTCAGTCGTTAACTAAATATATTTGCATGATAATGTGAACCAATTCAGGCCTACTTTGCACGAGCAGCTGTAGCTTGACAGTAAGTACACGTCCATACCTAAACGGGCTACAGAAAAACCTATCGCAATCTGCATACAAGTGAAAAGATATTAATTGCCAAGAAGTCCATAGGGTCTGGGAATCAACAAACAAAAGGAAATTTTCACAAGCAGCAGTAATATCAAGATTCAAGCATCGTTAAAAAAGAATTTTCAAATGCTGAGAGATATAAGTGTTACAAAATTTTAAAATGCAAACACTGTGTGTCATAGAAATTAAAACCTAAAAGCAACAACATACCTGTCTCACAATGCTGGCCAACGAAGCCTGGTATACAAACGCACTGAAAACCATTCAGTCTATCAAAACATGCTCCGCCATTGAAGCATGGAAGACTTGTGCATTCATCAATCTCTACAAATTAAAATTCTCGTATTTGAAAATACTCTTTGCCAGGGCATTTTTTAAGAATTTTCCACTAGTGGGGCATTTGAGAAAAGGGCATATAAATAAAGAAAGAATTTACAGATAAACAGGCTTTCAAAAATAGACTTTGTGAATTAGAAAAGAAATCACATAGGAAAAGGAAAAATGAATTGAGATTTGAAACCTGTTCAATGAAGATTTCATCCACAAATATCTTAAATAAAGTAAAAAGTAAAAAAGTCACCCAATCATAAGGGCACTTAAGTGGTGGGGCAAACATATTCCCCACTACTTTATATGTTAAAAATTGCCCTGCTCTTTGCCTAGATGCCTCAGGTCAATCTCTAAGACTTCCTTTAGGTAACTTTTAGCTTCAATATCTTGTTTTTATCTTTAAATTTGTACCATTAAAGAGTAAACAAGCTTTTTATCTGCAAGCAGTTTGCAAAAAAAATTACCGAATGCTTGTCTTTGCATTTAAAGAAACAAAAACACCGAATGATATTTAGATGTGATTTAAAATCCAGGGGTATTTTTCGTTGTTTAAAGTCTACCAAAATGATAAAAAAATAATGTATTTTTGTTCTTTGATGGTATATAGTTGCCGTGGAGTAAACCAAATTCTACAAAAAAATAAGATGCCGATATAAAAAAACGTAAAAATTGTTAAATTTCTGTATTTTCTATATCCTTCTTGACTTGACTCTGTTATTTGTGGCCAGAGACCGAAGATAAATAAAATTATTAAACAATATGAAAGACAGCACAGTACTTATTCATTTATCCGACCAATTTTTTTTGGACTTCAATTACCCAATCCATGAACATGTGAAAAAAAGTCAATCATAAATTTTCAATATTCTAATTTCCATCGATATACTTTGTAAATGACTGTCAGCTACTATTTTTGAGCAAAGAAACGTGATTTGCAAAATTATCTTTGAGTTATCAATAAAAATATAATAACACATTGAAATTGCTTTCAACGAATGATAATATTACCTTGTTCACAATTTTTCGCTGTAAAACCAGGTTGGCAAATGCATCTATAATCATTCTCTTCACTGATACAACTCCCTTGATTTTTGCACGGGTTAGTCAGACATTGATTGTGCTCTGTTGAATTTCAGGAAAAACATGTCAAAAGTTAATGTTCAGTGAAAGAGAGTTGAGCATACCAAAATCGAGATAGAGGGTGGCCCGAAGATTAGGCTAAAGATGAGGCGGGTCATTATGCTAGAGATTAAACATTGAACAGAAAAATAGTGTCCTCTGATGATACATTCAAGGAAATTAATCAATGCAGCCAAGCTTTTTATTGCACAATCTTTAAAGCAACAAACTAAGATTAAATAGGTAGAGGCACGGATCCAGCCAGAAGCCAGACCTTGCAAAGCCTTCAGAAGGAAAACCAAGCTCTTTTTGTGGAAAACGCCCAGGTTTTGTTGAATAAAATCAGCATCACCGATGTTGAAAAGGGGGTCCTTAAATGAAATAGAGCGAACTGACTAACAAAGGGCTTGAAGCCTGAATTCACCTGCAGTGCGCGCGAAGAAAAAACACAAACTGCTGCCTAAACGCGGTAGGATCCAAACAAGGGCCATCCACCTCCCCAGTACAGTTAAAATAGCACAACTCTACTTGGTTGACTCTTTAACGTCGACTTTCTTAGCTAGCAGTTCTTAGACAGGGTTGAAGTAGTTGTAAACTTCCACATTATTGGTCACAACAAGCAGCTGCATAGGTCTGTTGTAAAAAATAGCATAAGTCAACTTGGATTCCTATTGGTTACCTGTACCTCTGAAGAGGCAAACTAGACTTCTGATTTGATAAATATGCCAATATGGAGTCAAAAACATGTGTTATACTTTTCTAGGGAGACCCTAATTTTAATATCGAAATGAACAAAACGAAGGGTCAAGCTACAGTTTGGTTTATTGATTTATAACAGGGCAAAATGATTTTGATAAAATGTTTTGGAATGTTTAATTTACACATAATTTTCACGCTTGGTTAGTCTATATTTTTGTACAATTCAAGTGCCTTCTGATCTATTTGGTTGAATTTATCTCTACTCCAATTTTTACAAATCAAATACTTTTTTGAAAATGATGATATAAAGTACAGGAATGTTTTGACACCTAAATTCAGTCTCTACGAGTGTGTTCTCTTAATTCATCTTTGGCGGCACGTTTCGGGTAATTTGGAAAGCCCTATCGTCGTTCCATCTAGCACCTTTAGAATCTATCTACAAAAGCACAGAAAAATCGCTATTTAGTAGACAGAACCTTAGGACCCCTTTTGTAACATTTTAATAGGCAAGCGGCACAGATTGGGGAACCTCAACACTCACGTGCTCGCGTTTCTGATTGGCCTATTTCAATCCACTACAGGGTATACATTTTTCCTAGCGTAGTGTTTTGATCTTTGTTCAGACATTTTATACTCTGAAGAGTAACGTACAAAAAGCTTTAGTATGTTCTAAAATCATTGCCTTTTTCTAAGCCATTTTTAAAAATTGGAACAACGATTGTTTAAATCATCTTTGTGTGATGACGCTAGTTGTCAGACGCAGACAGCCAAACGATAGGTACTGGCTATGGATTTGAATAATTTTGAAAAAAAACTCTTTTCAAGATGATAGAAATTATACAGATGGAACGAGGAACATTCACAAATTTACATTTCCAACATGAAAGGAGGATCAACAAACCTTTCTGTTTGTCGCAATGTAACCCACTATGTAGACTATCGCAATGGATGCATTCGTAGTAGGGATGGTGACACGTTTCCCTGCAGAGGACGTTACTTGCACACGGATGAAGCCTCTGGCATGATTCTCCAACCTGGTAAAACATGTTTTAGTTACGTTGATGATATTTTTGCGGATATAATTAAGCAGAATTTTACGAGGATTAAAAAAGCGAAGGATCATTATCCTTTCCAGGAACGAGGAATTATTTCTAACAATGTTACGCAGTACTGGAACAAGAAATCTGAAAATCGTAATACCACTAAGCAATAGATTCCCTAATCAATGTAAATAATGCTTAGCATTTTGTCAGTGAATTTTACAGCCATTTTTTACGTTCAATCGGGTGTTGCTCCAATAAAACGCGATTGACGAGCAAAAAATTAATCGAAACAAGTTATAGATTCCATACGTTTGTATGCCAAAACTGCCATATTTTAGTTACATGTCAAAGTTTACAGGGGTGCATAGCATGTATGCTTTTTCTCCCTTATCCTTTTTTATATGATTTTATCAAATACTCTATTGTCTAGTTTTTTAAGATTTACTTTAAAGTGACTAAGAACCAACCTCTGTCTGGTTGTAATCTGTTGACTTGTAAACCCAGCCAGGTCTTTGAACAAGACTACTTCCATTTTCACCAGCAATCTTACTGTTCAGTTCACAAATGGCAGTGACATTCTGTATATTGTATGATTTGCATTTAGGATGCTTTACACATTCCAACGTGCAGTCTCCATCATGGATACCTTGTATTGTTTCCAACAGGCTTCCTTGTAGAGACCAATCAACTTCGAATATCGTGAAATCTGCATGCACCAGGCAAGGAAGGCGAAGAATTAGTCCATTGCATCTCTTGATAGCCATTAAGCAGACCAAAAGCAGTCTTTGAAAATGAATTGAAAAATTCCGTTTGATTCTCCTTAATGATAATAGGTACAGTTGAATGTGTACGTGACTAACAGAATGCAAAAATATTCAACTATCCCCTTTAATAGATTGAAATCTTTACTTTTCTTTTAAAGCTAAGAGAGCTGCAAGCTATTTTCATAACTGTGCTTTACTTTAACAAGTCAAAATTTAAATTGAAAATACCAGTACCTTGCCAGTTGTGTCTTTTTGTCAAAACCCATGTTCTTGTTGACGACTAGAATGAGGAAATAAGGCATTAACCGAAAAACGTCTTGTAAACGCAAAACCTACGAGGCGTGATATAATTGAGGATACAGGAAACTATAGTGAGTTGAATTAAACGATTAAACAACGTTAAACCCTGCCGATACCACTGACTGAAATATCTAGCCAAAAATGTTTGCTAACAGCTTCAAACTCTAACCAGTTTAAATTACATTCTCACCTTTGAGTCGTGGGCAGCTGTTGGCTTCTTATCTTTGGTCTGCTTGCCGAGGAATACCTCAAAAGCTTCATGTGATTTTTAAATATAAAATGATCGAGGAATGAGTTCTATTGGCTCAATAGCTCCACCTAGTTAGTACATATAAATAATAAATGGAAAAATTGACCGTCTTTTTTTGTAAACGGTTTACAGTTGGTACAAAATAAAATTTTTTAATAACCATGAATGTTAATTTTGCTACTGGTATGCCTGTAGCTATTGGTTATTTGACAATTCAGTCAAAAATTTTGATTAATCCTCGATCAATAAAGGAACAGCTATAAGACTTATGACAGCAGGCAAGAACTGTCAGCTACAAATATCTTTACAATCGAATGCACCATTTAAGGCTAAGATTTCCAAATGCCACATAATTCAAAAGTTCCAATTTCCACACTATAAACTTGAAAACGGGAATCTAAGCTAATCTGGAGAACTAAACTTTCCTTGGCAAAGGTTTTTGAAAATATTTTTAAAAGATTGCTTCGAATAACACGAAGTTTAGAAATTTAATAGCTTTCCTTGAGCACATTTCAAGTGAGAAGTAACAATGTTTTGTTGCTAATCTGATATCTAGTTTTTACCACAACTGATTTATTCATTAGCAAAGCGAGATTGATTCATTAGGATATACAAAGAAAGGAGACACACGCCACAAAATTCAATACATACCAGTGGCAACTGTCTTGAAATAGTTTGTGCAATCGCTCTAAGTTGAAAGTCTCATAAGCAGTCAATCCTTAATAAATATTTCATTTGAAATGACCCTTGAATAACCAAAATGATACTTTTAATGAATACCACATGCAATGCAAACTTGTTTCATATCTTTACAATCATGCATGCACATTAAATTGGAATAAATGCACCAGACTGATTCTTATGTTGGTGAATACCAATTAACATCGTCCTAAAACAGACCATGCAGACAATGCAATTCTTATATAGAGAATGTAGAATATGTGCAGAAATTGAACTTGTTCCGTTATGGCACTCGCTCTTTCAAGCTAATGTATTTGAAAGTACAGTAAAAAAATGCATTTTAATAAGGTATCAAATTCTATGCTATTGCTGAAAGCTGGACTTGGTTAGTTTTTAGCTATGTTAAAGCCTACTTTAAAGCAATACATTGAAGAAAATACAATAATCTTCTCCGTTTGTCCTTGAAACTACAATAATTATAAGATGTAACTATCCTTAGCTAACATTATGGCAAACATAGCATGTTTTACTCAAATACACTAACATAGATCATTTGGCTTAAAAAAGACTTCTTTTACAAATTAAAAGGAATATCTGACGTTTGGCTTGAAGTGCCTTCTTCTCGACATTAAAGAGACCCTAAGATACCAATTGCAAACAGCAAATTGGGAAGCAAGAATGCACATAGAGACTCATTTAAGTGTCCTTTTTAGAAAATTGTTGAAGAATTTCTTTTTTGGTCTAATTCCTCTAAATTGGAATGACAGCTGAATATCTTTTTGTGATTTCATAACATGTTTACATATATTGGAAATTCTATTTCACAATGCTGTCACGGAGTTTGCTGCTACACAGGTATTTTCTTTACTTTTTGAATATCTCCTAACTGTCTTATAACTCATAACGGCTAGCCTAGATTTTCATTTTGGCTTAGCAATGACACTCAAAATGATGGTTAATTTGGTCTCTAGGCTGAAATTTATTTAATAGCTTTACATCGCAACAAATGCCTTGTTTAAAAACTGAAGTTAATCTGCAAAATTTAACACATGAAAAAGAAGAAGATTCGAAGAATGTAACAAGGGTGTGCTGTAAACTTGAATGAAAAACAAATGACCGCAGCTTTTCCAAGCTAAATTAGTAAATGCCAGCTCATAATGGCTTATTTTCCATATTCATTTCGGTGTAGACAAATTGAATTAATCATATCATACTGATGCATATTAACTTTTCATAGCTGCGATATTAGCCAATTGTGTAATTTAGCAATATTTGAACCTGCATTAGAAATTCACTTTCAAGTAGCAAAGCTATCAGTTTGTTTGCATAATATGCAAAATACAAATGTGGTTGTTATTGATTTTTGGGCCAGCCTATTTTTGACATTTTGACTGAAGGGAAGAAAATGAATACCCAAAACTACACCATATCATCCTTAAAAAGTGAAACCTTCTAAATTTAATTTGTTTTCAACAATATGCAAGAAACTGTGTTAGCTAGCCTGTTGTAATCACTCAAGGAAATCAACATTCATTGCAATAATATAATAAGCGAAGAAAGCAGTACCAAAAAGAAATAAATCAAGCTATGATTGTAGAGGCGTTTTGAGCATGTAATCGTTATCAAGTGGCTCGAAAAGAAACGAGCTGAGCAAAGAGAAGGCGAATAGGAAACATGCGAAATGTGAGCACTGAAACCGGAGTAGGGAATATGAGGATTAAAAAAATACAGTAAAATATAGTGAAACGAGCTATTGTAGCTAACTCGACAAATAGGAGAAAAAGTGAGAGCGAGAACCGAAACCGGAATAGGAAACACGAGGAGACATCTGTCCTTGCTATGTCAACGCCTCTACAACCTGCAGAGATGTTGGAAGTTGGAGGTATGTCAAAAGTTGGAGAGATTGCTGAAGCTTGTTTTGTAGAGCAAGTAAATTGTTGTCAAAGGCAGACTCAGTCGTCATACGTCAACCGCCATAGAAACCAAAAGTCGCTAGCTGTAGAATAATGATCTGAATCCTAAATTCATGTCTGAGATCTTAGTTTAAAAGAAAATCTCAAATATATTAAGAAGTGGTAATAACTTGCCAGTACCAATACCACACACAAATGCATCAAATGCGTATGCAGGGCCGGTGTAATATGCGTTTCGGTACCCTATGCAAAAGTGTCACATTGTGAAGCGCACTAGGTATGACAGGTCCCTAATATGTGCCAAAGGCACAAACATAATTTTGGGTCATGCCCCGTCTTCGTTCTTGGACGCTCTTGCATTGAATAAAAATTAAAGGTAAAAAAGGCTTCACGTTGCTTTGTAGCGTGGTTAAGATGTTCATATTTTCTTAATTTTTCTAATGAACTTTTGACCTAGGGCCTTTTTTATACAAAATAGGTATAATTCCGACGTTACAAATTATAACAAAAGAATTAGCTACGTCCCAATTAAGAGTGAGTCAACTTCTGAACCTCCTCTTCCTGATATATTTTGCTGAAACTGTTATCCATTAACTTAAAAAACCACTTTATTTTGAATTTGACTTAACTACAGCCATACTGACCTACAGTCCTCTACTGAATTTTCCAGATCATGTCTGCAAACTCCAAGAACGGTGGTCATGCAGCGGGAATCTTGGCATTAATTAGGAAGTTCGACCAAATTTCAGCCCGTAGTTAATTCATTTTGCTGCTCATTGTTTGACATAGTCAACTTTCTTTTTTGTAATATTGCAAATAACTTTCTATAAGAAGCTAACTTACGGCTGTCAGTCGCCGCCAATATATAGAAATCTCAAAGATGCAGGCGATTGAACATTTAAGACTTACAACTTGGAAAACTTTATAAATTGAGCTTGCTATAGCGTTTTTGTAGCCGAAGTATATCTCAAGCTTGGACTGAGCCTAGCTAGTAGCCATCTTAGCTTTCCGAATGCAGCGCTCGTCATATGACGTTTCTAAACACAATACATGATAGAAACGTCACTAACAACACTTTGAACAGTTATTTGCCAAAAGGAAATTGAATTTTGGAAAAACTCTTTTTCGACAATAAATAGTTAGTTTCACTGATGGTAGGTCTGGTTGTTTTACCATAATTTATATTTGAGGCAGAAGTGCTTTCAATAAAAGAAACTTCAAGGATTTACAGTTTTTTGCATACTTAAATGTATTCAGGGCCGCCGAGTTGGGAGATAAGGGGGACTAATTGCCCCATGAATTCTAAGCTCATCTGAAAGGTGTGATAGCAAAAAATTTCTACTCGCTCGCAGGGGTCTCGTCTTCAATTTGCTTCAGGGCCTCAAAACAAGCTGTAGTCCGTTTTGCCGATTCCCCAATAATTAATTTTTTGCGAAAAGGTGCCCATGGATTCACCGAAAAATCGCGATATCCAGAAATATCAGTTTCTGTAAACTTAATTTTCTTTAAACTCTTGCACAACTATTTGTTCTTTCTTACTTATTATTTAGACTGTATATGATAATAAATTTCAATCTTATTAAATATTTAATAAGAGATAGCTTGTCCAAAAGTATAGTTAGACACTATTTTTCTGAACACCACAACCCCCTCATACCCCCACGCTAAGTTGTTTAGGCACATCACTGTAGAAGAGCTCATCGACCTAAAAGCAATTGACCCCGAGTTAAGATTACCAATTCACCAGTTATAATTTTCAAGCATTAAAAAAATTTCTCCTAGTTCTATTGGGAGGTGTAACGACCTCTGTCTTGCGATAAACGGAGAAATTGGTTGCGACAAACTAAATGAGTGCTAATAGACAGGAAATTTTTTAGAAAAAGACTAGCAAGCTGTTTTACCTCAAATTTTAATTTCATATTCAAGCTAAATTGACCAAGGAGATCTCAAAACCAAGAAAGGCCAAACAAAACTAACATCGGAAATTACATGTTTTTGATGACGTCACCAAAAATGATGGAAATTCTTGAAAAATCAGCCAAAGGCTTGACCTCAACTTTGATTGCATTTTTCATTAAACTAACTATGCAAGTTTCAAATCCAAGATGGAATGAAAAACATTTTGAACACAAGTCAAATTTTTTGATGACATCATCAACTGCGAAAAAATTTACTTTCAACCACCGCAAGTGCTTTCTCGCAACTGTTATTGTCAAAAAAATTCCATATTTGCATAGTACACATTCAATGCTTTTGAGGGATGTATAGTATTACTATTTTATTTACTTATAAACATTTTTGCATGATGTTATCATCATTGTATGACGCCATCATCCTATACTGGTGATTGTATACCATAGCAAAGAAAGCTTAAAAAAGTAAACAATAGCAAATCAAAATTAAATTTTGTTTGATCCGAAGTGAAATGGAGACTATTAATCGAAAACACTATCATCTTGACTTTAACTCCTAAAGAAAATGTAGTTCAATTCATCTTTGTCTGACCCAAGCTGATCGCCGATCTTTCCCATGCCTTGATCCACATTGGCTATGGAATCCTCTTTAATTTCATCGCTAGAGCACTGCAGATATTGTTGCTGTTTGGTGATGAATGTCTAGGCCCCAGTTAAATATTTAAAATAAATTGTTTAAACAGAAATTTCGGGACTTTGTTGACCTACTCGAATATTTTTTGCAGATATTTACAGCTTTTTTAACTAAAAAAACGGATATTTTCTGAGTCAGATCGTTGAAATCTTTTTCTCTGTAAATCTTCTCAGAACCATTTTTTATTTATTTATCAAATACATGTATCAGAATTTGAATATAAAAAAAAATTTATTTCTGTACGGTCTAACTCTTTTCTTAACAAGTTTTTCGTGACATTGCTTCTTTATAATGATGTTTTTTGGCATTAGCGAAAAAAACTTCGGTTAATTCCTGCCTCATCCCAATCCGTCGAACAATTTTACCGGTCCACAATTTTACCGGTGCTCTTTCTCTAGCATGTTGAGCGTTGCTCAGTGAAATGTTCAGTTCATTTGACGGGCGTTCAGTTAACAGAGTCATGAAAAGTAATAGCCAGAGAAAGAGCACCATGGCACTGAATAAAGCAAAGAGCAACGCTATGAGCCCTTTAAAAGAATATATTAAGTTCTCAAATCAGGTAAGAATATTGTGATGAAATAAAGTCTACTTTAACAGACGTTAGTCAAGCTAGCTTAGGTGCCTGCTTACTTTAAGATGGTCAGCAATTTTGTTATAGGTACACCACAAGGATTCCATTAATTTCTCTTTGGTAATAGCATCGCGGTTCATTCTGATTGTAAACCTTTGGCATCTATTCAAAAGTAAATTTTCATAACGTTACATCAAGGTTACAAGTCATGTTGCTGAAGCTAGTGACATTTCAGCTGATCATAGTATACAAGCCAGGCTATCAAATGCATATTGCTGATACACTGAGTAGAGCGTTTATCAGAAGCGTATCTACGGAAGATAACTCATTTGGCTTGAATTTTTAGTCATTATTAATACGTTTTCGAACTTTAAAGAATGGACTTGACAAGTTCAAACTGGCTGCACCTGGATTCAAACATCTAACTTATCATGAAGTCTTTCCAAAAAGGCTGACCAAGCAAGAAGAAGTTAACACCTTATATGATGCTTTATTACGATCGCAAAGATGAAATAAAAGAGGCAAATGGTTAATTGTTTTTGTCAAACAAGGTTATGATATCAGAAAAAGACAGAAATTATGCCTAAAAAAGATTGCATCGAGAAACAAAAATGTTTAGTCAGATATATCATCTAACAACCCAACATGTATAGAGAAATCGAGAAGGTTGTGTCAAGATGTGAAATGTGTCAAAATTTCAACGAAACCAGGTAAAAGAACCAAATTCATAAACACAATGTATCAAATGGCCCATGTTAAAAAGTTGGAGCAGATTTATTCGATTTTGCTGAGAAAAACAGCCTTATAGATGTGGACTTTTTTCCAAATACCCAGAAGCTACTAATGTTCGAAGTGTGTGTGCACCTTTAGTTGTTCTAGCAATCAAAATATTTTCTGCACGTCATGTAACTCAACAGGCAGTCGTTGCTGAGAATATGCTCTTCAACTCTTGTGAAATTAGAGAACTTGCTAAGCTATCCTAAATGTTTAAGATACCTAAGGTATCCTAAATGTAAAGGTGAAGCAGAAAGGTATGTAAAGATGATCCTGCAAAGAAGAAGACTCTACACATTGACGAAATATTCACTTGCAATCGCAACACCAGAATAAATGCTAAACAAAACATCTCCTATCGCAACAGTCTTTATACACAACTCCATGGCAACTGTAAATGCAATCCCATCCCTGGACTGCTCTATGATAATCATTGCTAGGGGCATTTACTCCTCCCTCTTCTCTGAATGCAACAAAAGTTCCTGTTGCATTAGAAAATACTGCTGGCGATCAACCGTAATCAGGTAATGAGCAAGAAAGAATCAGCGTTGAGCAGAAAGAAAGGTACACATGGGTAATGAATTCTGAAAGGAAAGCTGTATCAGGACTAATTGAAGAAAAACACGAACAAAGCAGTTTTGATATCGGGATTCAATGACTACAATAACGATCAATGTAAGTAATTAATAATCAATTCAATGACTACGTTGGGAAAGAAACTGTTTAGAAGCAGCTGCATTGCCCTTTGTCTGCAAGAAAAATCGGTTTCAAACTAGTCTTTTTTTATCGTGAATCAATACTAAGCTGATACTAAGCTATTGATAAATACTTTAAAAGTTGAAGGGCCTCTTGTTTTCAAAGCAGTGTGCGCAGATGTTTTAAGTTCAATTGTTTATGCTCATGTTAAGGTGATTCCCGAAAGTATTTGGGTCATGCATAATAAAGCCGAAGGCTTTTTGACACTGACGTACTTTTTGAGCACGTAAGACCTTAAGCATGTTTATGCCTACCAGCATTTTATCCATCACTGGATACGACTCTTTTATCGCACTTCAAATGAAAAATTTCAAATAAAATACTTAAGTAGTCAATCAATTTCACGCATTGGAATCACTCTGACCAAAAAAAAGAAAATTTTTGCGCAAAATTGCCAAAACGCTCATTGACTTCCATGTCAACCATTTACAGATTTCTATGTGCTCTATTGCACTAATGCGTCGAAAAATCATTCTATTGCTCTCAAATGTTTCTCAATAAACTATGTATTAATTTAATCTCAAACCCATGTATCAATAATGAAAAAGTACAATCAAACGATGCAAAAAACGTAAAACTCGGTGTCATATTTGACGAAAAGTTGTCGCACGTAAAGTCTCTGTATCACAAATTAAACAATCTTATAATTTCCAAATGCATCTTTGAAAGCTGCAGTTGTGGTTGTGCATCGACTTCGAGCAATCAATGACGAGATTTATATATTTAAGAACGATATCGCCAATCTGTGCTGTTGAGACAAATTGACCGAATCAAGTCAAATTTTTTTAGGTTTTTAACTGAAACTGTTGCTTTATTAATCAACTGGTAAATTACTTCAAGCTTGAATAAATGAATATACATAGCGCTTCTGAAAATAATAATCCTTAAGTGATAAGAGATTAGAAAGGATTAAGAAGCAAGATGAAGGATGGTGCATAGCAAAGCGTAAAAATTAGTCAGGAATACAGGACGAATTGCTGGAGGAAAATTACTGGTGGCAAGCAATATAAGAATGTGAAACTAGACAAAATGTGCAAATAGACGTGATATTACAAGTCAGCAAACAAAAATGAATAAATAAAATTCTTATTTATCTTTCAAAATAAACATCTTGAAAGCCAATTATGCCTTTGTTACACCTAGATTGACTGATAACAATTCTCTGCTGTATAGGCTAAAAATGTACGAAATGCTGGTTTACAATGTGGCTTAGGCGTAGTTTAGACAGGGCTTTATGGGTGCAGCGAATTAAATTATTGACCATAAAATATTGTGAGTGTCAATTTAATGCGCTCTTAATTCGCTGACTAAAAGTGAAATCGAAGCAAATAATTGAATTTGCTCATAATGCGCTCACTTGGGCGCATTATCAGCGCCTTATGAATCAAAATATGAATCAATTCAATTCGCTTCGCTGTCTTAAAGCAAACAATAAATTGAGCGCATCTACGGGCGCATTTTGAGCGCATCTAATTGAATTTGATTCGCTGCGCCCATAACGCGCTGTCTAAACTATTCCTTAGTATACAAGCTACTTCATTTGAAGCCCTGACAAAAAACACAAATTGTCATGACGGTCGTTTTCCCATTTAACTAGATAATCGGAGTGCTTATTCCTTTCTTTGTTCGTATCATGGACCAAAGAATAAACAAGTTATTGCAAAAGCCTAACTAAAATAGAATGTCTATAGTTACACAAACTAACCAATTTGTCATCGAATATCAAATGCCAGCGAGTTGAACAATCTTAAAAAGACTCATCTACTTAACGCCTGTTTTCTTCAACACTTTTCAAAGATATTGAAATTTTTTACATGTTACATCTCTGCTGTACGCTCGATCAACCTGATCCACAGTATCGATATGAGCAACTAGTTGGTCGCAATTGATAGATGAAGTAATTGCCACAATTAATCACTTTGATACTGTAAACCCAGTTGCAACAATTTCCATTCCATGCAAAGCAAACATCTCTTGCCACTTCTCCTTCTTGTATGGTTGGGTGTTGCCCGTTAAGCCAGCCGCCAGCGTGTGTGCTGCATCGAAAAACTGTGCCAAAGTATTCTGGACAGCTTGTGTGCATAGTCGTCCCTGCCTCACCAGTAAAGCGATACCATTGAGAAGTTACTAGGTTGTTGTCACACCTGAGCTGGTCTCCATAATTGACTATATGATTTATAGACCTTGAGGGATCGGACAGTTCTGCGTATTGTAGACAGGCTCCTTGGTGGACAAATAGAGATTCAATGGTTAAGACAGTAAAATAACCGAATAATCAATTAAATTATGAATTTTCTACATTGCAAACCAAGGACTTCTTCAAAATCTTTCATTCCAAGGATATTTCAAAGAAAACTGTTAGCAATTCGAATTCCGTAAGTATTTAAATAAATAGCTATCAAGCAAATTTAGAATTGCTAAAGCTTGCTTTCAACTTCACAGGGAAAAGCTGACAAGTATAGAAAATTGCATTGTGAAGAACGTTGCAATAATGTCAAGTTTAGTTCGCATACTTTTTGGAAAATGTTCTTCTTTTAATTCAAGAAAGTTTTCGCATGTATAAAACCATTTAAATTTAGTTATAGTGCGTAACGAAAATGTTGTTGTGACCTACCATCCGTGCAGATTTATATAAGTTCCTTATCATAAAAAAGATAAAAGAACACAGTTTGACATGCAATGTGATATCTGCTTTCCCATTAAAGTTTTTCGCAATAATGTACAAATAAGCAATGTCATGATGATTTCAGATTCTTTAAATCTGCAACTTTTCAGTTTTGACAAATTAGGGCTTTTAAGAAGAGACCATTAAATATAAGATAGAGATTTACTACTATCGATACAGGCATTGAAATTCCTAACATTGTTACAAGAATTGGCCCTGCATTGGTCAATATCCATATTTTGAAGGAGAAAATACTGAAAATCATTCGTTCTTTAAACCCTAACAAAGCACACAATTGAGATGAAATCGCAGTATGTATGATAAAGATTAGCAATGATGTTTTGATGGCTCCACTTAAAATGATATTTGAAAGTTGTATCAAAAATGGCAGTTTTCTAGAAATTTGGAAAATGGCCAATATCGTCCCTGTCCATAAAAAAACAGTAAAAATTGAAAACAAAATTATCACCCGATAACACTTTTTCCCATCTTAGTTAGCCAAAATTAAGTCTAACACCCTCCCAAGGGTGTGGCACCAAAATTTATGTCTGACAGCCCCACCCCAATCATTTTTGCTTAAATCCGCCCCTGCCTTTGCATCGTCTGGAATGAGATTGTTTGAAATTTTGAAGAGCAAAGTAAGGCGTCTACTCCACCTAGGAAGACTTAACGATTCCCATCCTAGCTCTGCGCACAACTTCTCTCTATATGACGCATTTGATAGGGTTTGGCATGAAGGTCATAAACTTCGTCGTTGTTGTGTTTCTGGAAACTTACTTTCGCTAATCAAAGACTTCCTTGCAAATCGAAAGCAGCGCACAGTATTAAATGGTAAAACATCGAAATGGAGTTCAGTCACCGCCGCCGTCCCTCAAGGCTCCATCTTAGGTCTATTGTTCTTCCTTGTGTACATCAACGACTTGACGGATAATCCTAAATGTAATGCCAAACTCTTTGCTGATGATACGTCAGACTGCTTCAGACATGAATCGTAATCTTAACATTATCAAAAGCTGGGCACATAATTGGGCGTATGATTTCTGATCCCGATCCACTTTTTTTTAATAAAGAAAATTTCAGCCGTTCATCCACCAGTTCTATTTAATGACATCACAGTCATCAAAATGAATGAATATAGACAAATTGCCATCATGCTTGATTCTAAATTGTCATTTGCCGCTAAAATTCAGTCAATTATGATAAAATGTAGAAACGGAATAGGAATGATAAAATTTCTTTCAAAGTATTTTCCCCGCGACACTTGTTTTATCTGTTTTATCTGTATCAAAGATTGGAAGATAGAACAATGCAACATGTTCCGTCTAATATTAGAAACAAAACTCATCTCCAAAGAGAACAGCCACCTCGATCTTGAAAATCTAAAAATACAGTTAAAACCTGCGATTCTGGTATCGGGTAGCATTTACCGGAAAACCCAGATTGTGCAAAAAAACTATAATGGCAACATATTTTGGATTATTAGTAAAGCCCGATCTTCGTTCCATCTTGCAGTTTTGGAATCTATCTACTAAAGCACGAGAAGCCGCTATTGTGTAGTCAAAAGAAGTTTGTTTTCACCTTAGGACTCCATTGGTGACATTTCCAATAGGTAAGCGGCACTGATTGGTCAACCTCAACAGTCATGTGCTCGCGTTTTTGATTTGCCTATTTTGATCTACAACTGGGTTTATATATTTTCTAGCGTAGATTTTTCGATCTATGTTCTGACGTTTTAAACTCTGAAGAGTGTCAGACGAAAAGCTTTAGTTTATTCAAATGCTGGTTTTTTTTAAAACCATTTTCATGTTTTGTACCACCAAAAGATAGTAAGCTATGTATTTTTTTCGTGATGCAGATGTAGTTGGGCAGATAAGGGTAAGAACGACAAGATTCAAAAACAGCTTTTATCCCGACTGTCCCTCTGAATGGAATAAACTTGACCCAGTGATAAGGTTATCACCCTCTCTAAATATTTTTAGAACAAAATTATCGAAACTTATCCGACCCTCTCCTAAACTAGTATTTGGTATTCATGATCCAAAAGGTCCATGATTCATGCTTCATGATCCATTCTTACTCAGTTACGGGTAGGACTGAGCAAACTATATTATCAAAAATTTAGGCATAACTTTAGAGATACACTCAACCCTTTCCTTTTTGTCCCACAAATGTTGGGGTAGAGGACATGGAACATTTCCTGCTTCTCTGTCATTCGTATAACCTGCTTAGATCTGATCTTGTCAATTGTGTGAATGCAATATTGCTCCCTATTGTTTTTTCATTTCTTTCAAATGAAGCTTTACTCAAATTCATTTGGTAAGGTGACGAGCGATTAACCGTTGACACAAATAAGAAGCTACTTCAGGCAACGCTCAAATTCATTCATGCTTCAGAACGCTTTAAAAAATATTCCATTGCTGCACACTCCTACACTCCTACATTCTACTTTTTGTCTGTTTACTCTGCATTCGTAATTAGTTCACCTAGTTTTAGTTATATTTCTTTCTACTTTGTTTAATATTGTGAGTTTTTATGTTTCGGCCACGGGGTAGTCATTTGCTTTCGCTAGGTTATGCGAAAGAAATATAAACTTTATTGAGATAAAGTAAACTGCAGCCAAAAATGTCAGCAATAATGCAAGAGTGAAAAAAGTGAAGATTTTTGTATATTCGTTCAATCTGTTTTCTGTTTTGACAAGCTACCCCTCATATTAAGAATACAGTATTGATAGGGCAAGGGGAAATCGGTTATTTTAGACTCTTGACTTATGGTGACCGGTAGAAGTAATTGTAACAATACCTGTTTCACAATGAATTCCAGTGTAGCCAGGTGCACATGTACATGCATACCCATTGACCCTATCGTTGCAAGTGCCTCTATTGATGCAAGGATTGCTCAAACACTCATCGATATCTGGAGAGGAAAAGTAATATATGCATCTACGAAAGAATATCATTATTTCTTAATTCAATTCCATTTAAATTTTACCTTTAATGAGCACAAAAAGATTTTTCATAAAATAACGAAACTTGCAATTGTAATAAAGCTCCATTCCAAAGGTGTAAATGGGTATAAATGCGGCTTCCTACGCTTTTAACTGCAAACTGCAACTTAAACTTCACCTTAAAATCAATTTCAATCTTCTGTTTTGACACTAGCACTCCGATCTCTATACTGACTCTAACCTTTAACCCTATCACAAATCTGGCTACAAACCCAATTTTGTAAACATTCCTAACCTACACAAAAATACTTGAAGATAATTTCTTTCATGCAAGAAAGTGCAGCACAACTTTGAGAATCAACTAGAACTATGTCTCTTCCCTCTTGCAGATGTTTGTCAATTCTATTTGATGAAAAGTAAGTTATACAGAAGGCAGGATATCAATAAATTTTCAGCTATAATATCAGTTATAACTTATGGATAAACAGAATGATGATGTTTTTGCATTCTCTCAATCTTATTTCCGTTTTGACAAGCTAGCCGTCATATTAAGAAACCAGTATTGATAGGGCAAGGAGAAATCGGTTATTTTAGACAATTGACTTATGGTGACCGGTAGAAGTAATTGTAATAATACCTGTTTCACAATGAATTCCGGTGTAGCCAGGTGCACATGTACAGGCATACCCATTAACCCTATCGTTGCAAGTGCCTCTATTGATGCAAGGATTGCTCAAACATTCATCGATATCTGAAGAGGAAATGTAATATATGCATCTAAAGAATATCATTATTCCTTAATTCAATTCCGTTTAAATTTTAACTTTAGTGAGCACGAAAGGATTTTTAATAAAGTAACAAAATTTGCAATTGTAATAAAGCTCAATTTCAAAGGTATAAATGGGTATAAATGCGGTTTCCTACGCTTTTGACTTCAACTTAAACTTCACCTTTAACTCCATTATAATCTTTTGTTTTGAGACTAGCACTCCGATCTTTATACTGACTCTAACCTTCAACCCCATCACAAATCTGGCTACAAACCCAATTTTGTAAAAATTCCTAACTTCCTCAAAAAGTACTTGAAGATCATTTCTTTCATGCATGAAAGTGCAGCACAACTTTGAGAATCAATTAGAACTGTGTCTCTTCCCTCTTGCAGATGTTTGTCAATTCCTTTTGATGAAAAGTAAGTTATACAGATAACAGGATATAAATAAATTTTAAGCTATAACATCATTTATAATGCATGGGTAAACAATATGATGATGTTTTTGTATTCTATCAATCATATTTCCTTTTTGACAAGTTAGCCGTCAGATCAAGAAACCAGTATTGATAGGGAAAGGGAAAATCGGTAATTTTACAGAATTAACTTATGGTGACCAATAGCATTAATTGTAACAGTACTTGTTTCACATTGAATTCCGGTGTAACCAGGTGCACAGGTACATGCATACCCATTAACCCTGTCGTTGCAAGTGCCTCCATTGTTGCAAGGATTGCTCGAACACTCATCTATATCTGAAGAAGAAAATTTAAGTTTTGTTGGAGTATTCCAAAATGTAAGTAGTTCAATACAGAGAGCGATAAAAAATGATAATTCTTATAAGTCTGCTACAGGACACACTTAAGACTGGTTTTACTGAAAATCCTAAATTGAGTTCTTTTTAAATGACAATTTATCATTCTTTATCTTCTTTTACGAATCAAATGAATCATAGACGTGTTTTTCTATCACAGAATGATAGAATATCTTAAGGAAGGACAATTAACTACCGAGAATAAGAAACTTGCGAAACAGTGGAGGTAAAAGGCCTGTTTTTAGCCATTGAGATGTAGAAATCCGAAAAAAAATTCAGATCAGGCAATTTGTTAGTTTTTCGCAGCTATTTTCCTGCCAGATCAGGCAATTTGTTAGTTTTTCGCAGCTATTTTCCTGCCAGATCAGGCAATTTGTTAGTTTTTCGCAGCTATTTCCCTGCCTATAGATAGGTATTCTCATGATGTTATTGAATTTGAACAAAAACTTGAATAACTTTGTGAATGTGTTTTTTAATGAATGTTGGATTAACATCTACCCGAATCTCCTGACATGGTTTTCAATAAAGCACTTACTTTCACAAAATGGTCCTATAAAACCATCAATGCAGCTACACAGCGTAGTGCTCATTTCATTGCATGTCCCTCCGTTTTGGCATGGATGACTGGCACATCTGTTGCCTAGTTGCGAAAAGTTACTGAGGCTGAACAGGATTTATTAAAATATACTGACAAAATAGAAAAAGCAATTTGGAACATTGTTAAAAAGTTTTGGTACACTGTTTTATCAGTGCGGTTTAAGCTGGTAAAAACAACAGTCCAGAGCAAGTGACCAACATAAGTTAAAATATTCCCGACAATTTCATCATTCTGTTGTTTGCATGGTTCTTTGCAACATATATCAAATTATAACATGGTTATATCAGTTTGTCTCTGTCACAAATCCAAGTTGAGCGAATCCTCTTGACAATGCTACTTCTAGTGCAGGCAGTAAAGTGCTAAATTTATGCGCTGTAAGTAGATATAAATTGGTAATAAAGAATCTTTGAATCAGGAAAATTTGAGCTAAAACATATAGAAGACGAAAAGATTTTACAACAAAATTTTCAAATGCTCTTCAAAATCTCTGAACTTGAATTTGATATTATCGTAAATTCTCTTTTAAGCCACCTCTCAATTGTTCTCCCACACCAAAAAAAAATTCACTGATGCCGACATAAGAAAACTTTACAAAAATAGATATTTCATTGGTCGTTCAATACTTTGCATCAAATCAAAATTCATGTCTCTTCCAGTCACGACAGATCCAAAGACAAAGATTTGATGTGCATTAAAGTGTCTATGCAGCGAAATTTTACTCCCTGCTTTTTTTATAAGTTATATTTTCCTATCTTTTCCGATACGTTTGACAACAAAATTGTCATAATTTGACCAGCAAAAGTGTGTTTAATCAGAGTTTGAAATTAGGTGGTACTTGCGAAAATCAAGGCAAGTTTGTGACGTCACAGTGATGAGTCGGGTAGACAGCAATCAGGAAACTGCGGTTGTACAGAATACAATTCCTGCCAAAAGTACTTGGAGCACCCACCAATTTACGCTGCATTTGATATCTTTCATTCCTTCCATGAAAAAAAATTGCTACTTCCGCCCCCTTCTTCCTCAAACAATGTTGATGATTTAGGGAAATATCATAAAAGAAGCGCAAAAGAAAGTGCCTCCTAAAATCCTAACCCGTTTGATAGTAAGCCAACATTGTTCCGTGGGGGAGAGGGGGATGATTGGTTTTGAGCTTGGAAATTGATGTCAGTGTTCCAAGACTTTTGGCAGGCATTGTAGGTTTTGGTGAGGGAGATATGTAGAAGAATTGTGCAAATTGTGATACAAGCACCAAAATTTTAGAATACACCAAAATTTTAGAATACACCAAGTTTGATACGCTGAGAAAGATGTGATATAGACCCAAATCATATCTTGCCCATAAGATCTATTTTTAGACTGGGGTACTCCGGTCAAAACCCCTAATTGTACCTTTGGTCATAAACAGAGAATGCCAGTTCATAGAAAGTTAAAATTCACAATATAAAGGCAATTTAACGAGCCAAAAAAGATGTAAAATGAACCGAAATCATATGATGCCCCTAAGTTATATTTTTAGACTGGGGTACTCTGATTCAGACCCCTAATTCTACCATTGGCTATAAACGGAGAACGGAAATTCTCAATATAAAGGCAGTTTGGTACGCTGACAAAGATGTGATATAGTTCATATCCATATCTTGCACTCTAAAAATAGAACAAGGGGAACAATTTTCAGTCGGGGTCCATATTCTATCTTTATAAACGTATCAAACTGCCCCTTATTGAAAAGTTTCATGCAGAGTGTTTTTTCTTCAAGACTTCTTGTGACCGTAAACTTTTTGAAAAAATTTCCTGTGAAATTAGTTTTGACTTTGTGATTCAAAAACCTCAATGATGCGATAAAATTATGTTGTTGAAGACAAAAGGAGTCACGTGAGTAAAATATGAAAGTATAGATTTTATCAGAAATGTTTTGCCATATTTATAATCAGAACTGCACAGAGGTTTTGGAGTTCCTAGGACAAAACCGAAGGTCAAGGCCCCCAGTGAGCGGAGGGAACAGAAAATATTTGTCACCAAGCCCTTAAGATTAGCTTAAAATGCATTTCAGAATATTTCTTGCAGTCATTTCTTCCAAATATTTTAACACCTTACGTTATTAAGCATACTTTTGCTACAATTGATTAATTCCATTCCTAACATAGCGCAATAAATAAATGAAGCGATTTTATGAAAGACTCATACCAAAAACTATAACTTTGTACAAAGGAGATTTATCTGTAGTGTTGTGAGTGAGTTACAAGCAGGAAATTCCTGCAAAAATACACCTGTGATACGGGAGGAGGAATGGGAAATACATTTAAAAATATCTCAAACACTAATAACGGAATGGGGTCGTAATGACATATCAGTAATGACATAATTTGTTACTTTTTGCAACGAAAGCTGATCTCCTTGATCTCCCTCAGCACAGTATTACTTTTCGAAACATAGTTTTGATCTTTTTCAGTGCAATGAGTTGATTTCTTCTGAGCATTTAGATTCCTTCCAACCTGCTTACCTTCTATTAAGTGTATAAAACTTTTCTATTATTCATCCATGGTTGAGAAATTTCCTGTGAGAAAAATGCTCTAACTGATTTCCTGTGACCAATGGTCACACGGTCACGGGGAAAATAACGCCCTGGTTTCATGCTATTCTATCAAAGTGAGACTGAGATACGATAATACCGCCAATAGAGGTCCAGGGCAAAGTACCCCAGTCTAAAAATAGAAAAGGGGGGTAATTTTCAGTTCTGGTCCATATCCTGTCTTTTTCAGCGTATCAAACTGCCCAAAATTGCATGCTAGTATCACAATTTGCACAATTCGACCCAATAAGTGATTTAACAGGCCTGACTAAATGGTTTCGCCTCGACTCATCACTGTGACGTCAAAGCGGGAAATGGAAATTCGCAACGCAACTGCAAAATATGCATACTTTGACACTCAATAAAAAAGAACCATTTAACTTATCGGAATTCTGTTTTTTGTATAAGAACAAGGGTGAAGGATTCTATAGATTTCTTTTAAAATATTGGAATGGTAAATTTCACTGCATAGGCACTTTAAGGTGAACGTATACAGATCAAGTAAGACAATTTGTTTTTCTTTATCTAAAAGCTTCAAAAACCTTCGATTTATGTGGATGTGAAATGATATTGTATTCTCACAAAAGTAACATGTCAAAACATTAGCTCCTTTATAGGTTAAGTGCAGGCACAAAAAAGCTATAACCAAGCCTCCTTGCAACTCTTGGCCTGTACTTTATGGTTAACTACAATTTTCAGTAGACAATTTATGTGTCCTACGTGCGCGCTTCAAATTGAAGAATCATTTTTAACTGTTGCTTTGTTCATAAAGGAGATGAAAACGAGGTTATTAGCTAGACGGAAAGGAAGAGAAAAAGGGGGGTCGTAATGCAAACACAAGGCCACGGATAACAATAAGAGGTACATCCCAGATAGGCCTAGAGCCAACAACGTTTGGGAAATGCAGCTGCCTATGTAGCCATTGAACTTTGGGGCTTAAAGGTCTCTCAAGGTTTTGTGCATCAGCAGATTTACCAAAGCCACAAAATGCAAAGGCTTTTTATGTAATTTGAAAAATCTTTCTGACGTTGCTCATCAGCAATCTGCTAAATGCACTAAAGAGGCTGCTGAAAGACTTATAAATACTACCCAGGAGGAAGAGCCTGAAAATGTGGAAGCTGATGAGGATGGTGCTTCTATAGCAAAAGTCTCTGTGACGGTAGATGGGACATGGCAGCGCTGTGGTAATTGTTCAAAAAATGGTCAAAATAAAGTATTGGATTTTGTGGTCAAAAGTATGACTTGCTATGAGTGTATGAAGCATGGAGCTGTGAATATGTCACAAGAAGTATACAAAGAATGGATGAGATGGTTAATAATGCAGTTTTGTTTATGGTTAATCATCCGATGATTCATCGACAGTTTCAAGAAGAAACTTAAAATACACAACATTTGTTGGAGACGGCGATAGTGACTGTTTTCTGAATGTAAAGGAAGAGTGCCACAATTAATTCAAAGATCATAATGTCGTTGTCAAGGGAGAGTGTGTTGGGCATGTCCAAAAGCGCCTTGGTACAGCTCTGCGTCGATACAAGCTCAACATGAAGGGGAAAAAGCTGACAGACATAGGGCCTCTAACAGACAAAGTTGTTGATAAAATGCAGAATCTTTATGGCCAGGCAATAAGGAAAAATTCTGCTAACCTTGAAGCGTGAAGCAAGATATCCTGTCACACATGATAAAGGAGGATGGGAAAACGTTAGAGGAACGGCACAGGAATTGCCCAAAAGATAGCCAAAGTTGGTGCAAATTCTGGAAAGACAGAGTCAGTTACAATGACGGAAAGCACCTATCTGCAGTTTTCATGCCAGAGGTAAAACCAATTTTCAAAAAGATTTTAAAAGGGCACCTTGTTGAGCCACTGTCAAATGGGTGTCACCCAGAATCAAAATGAAGCTTTGGATGGTGTGTTATGGAGCAGGTGCCCAAAAATAATCATGTGGGAGAGCAAGGCTTGTTTTGGCTGTTTCTGGAACTGTTGGCCATTTTAACACTGGTACTGGTTCTAAAATAACTTTAATGGTAACTTTAGATGTAGAGCCGAGCTCTAATATGCCTTCAGCTTTGCGTCATAAAGATATTACAAAACTACAGTCCGCAGCGCAAGTTTATATCAAATTGCGCACTGAAAATTTAAGCCTGAAAAGTTCAAGTAATATACAATTTTTGTTGTTCTATGCAATGACGGTCTTATCTTTTCCATTTCGGCTTTCAGAATTTTTTAATTTCAAAAAAACAGTTTTCTAGAGTTAACCACCCTTTTTTAATTTTCAAAAATCTAAAACAGCCATTTCACTCATAGCAATCTTTATTAACTGTTTTTGCCACCAATGTACAAAGTAAAGTCAAGGTTTGCCCCAGTTTTCTGCAGAGTTCTAAGAAGGTGCCTTGTAGCAGGACATTACCCCCAGTTTTTAGTACTTCATTTTGATTTTTTTCAATTTTTGAACAGAAAAAGGATTGATTCAGTTTTCCTGAAAAGTTATAGGTAACTGATGCCTCAAGTACTGAGTTATAGAGGAAAAACTAAAATTTTGGAAGAATTTTCCAGATCATAGACCGTTGATACTCCGAGGGATGAATAGACCTTTGATATTTTCGAATGCGCGATTTCAGAAGGCGACATAACACAAGAAGATGCAGTAAGATCCTGAATATTATCGCTGGGCTTATATTATTTCAAAGCCTATTTTTGGAGGCTTGTCACCGAGGAAAGATTATATTCAGGGGGCTTATAACTGGGAGAATTTTGGCGTAAAAATAAAAAAGTCAAGTACATAATCTTGACCGTTTTTCTCTTTCGGAATAACTTATATATTGGAATCGTTACTGCTTTCATTATCAGAAGAGTTCTCTGATTCAGCACTACAATCATGGTCGATTTCGTAATCATCCTCCTTGTCATCTTCATTCTCGCTTTCGCTTTCAAATTGGATTTCTGTCATATGGGCTTATATCCGGGGAAGCTTATAACCGGGAGAAAATTTGTGTTGTCAATTAGATTGGCTTATTATCGGGGGGGGGCTATAAGTGGGGGGGGTGGGCTTATAACCCGGGGGATTATAACCGGCGAGGACTATAGCCGGGATTTTACAGTATTTTAGAATTAAAAATTGATGAAGATGACGATGACGATGACGATGACGATGACGATGACGATGACGATGACGATGACGATGACGATGACGATGACGATGACGATGACGATGACGATGACGATGACGATGACGATGACGATGACGATGATGATGACGATGACGATGACGATGACGATGACGATGACGATGACATTATTATTGATATAGAAGGCTGATTTAATATTTTTTAGTTCGCAAATAACAAAAAATGGTTTTTATTGAAAATTATCTATTAAGCCCCCTCTTAATTTGGCCCCCCTTTATAATAAGCCCCCTTTAAAGTGCTGAAAAACAATAAGCCCCCCGGAGGCTTAAAAGAGAATTTACGGTAAATGATACTGATCAAATTTCTAGATGTAAAACATAAGATATAGCATTTGCTCATGGGAAATTTATCAAAAGGTTGCTTTTTAGAGTTGCTTTAAGTAGAATAGAATTACACTAGCTACAATAAGAAAGAAGAAAATCTGCTTACAATGGATATTTTTCAAATTTCCAGCGCAATTGAGGCACTCGTATCCGGGGCAGCTACAAGTATCCAGGCATATTTCATCGCCTCTGCATGGATTTTTCATTTTGCAGTTATGACCAACCTTTTATAAAAGCAAACATAAATGCGTCATTCATATCACTGCCACAAAATCCATTCTATTTCATCCAATTTTCGGATATCATAATTCCAGATTCTTTCTTAATCTGAAAATATTTTGACTTGTTCACAAGTCTTCATAGAGGTGTTAAAAAGTAAACAACATATCACGCAAGAAATAGTAAGTTTTGGAGTTTTTATGTGAAATCAATATATAATGCCATCAAAATTACCATTTTTTCAGAAAAATTAGTTGAATGGAAATTCCAGTTTCCATTAGCAGTAAGCGTTTTATTATCTAGGACATCGTGGCTGGACATTGAATTCAGTTGGCAAGTTCCATAGTCGTCTTTTTCAATATTAAAAGACTTGCATCTAGGATTATGCAAGCAGTATCCATAGCAATCCTGGAGTCCAGCCTCTGTGAATTCTGCAATTACTGATCCCTGCAGCCAATAGCCTCGATGCACAATTTTAAATTCTGCAATCATTTTGCATGGAAGTCGTAAAAGTCTGCAAACCAGTGGCAAAAAAGTTGACTGCAGGATTACCAAACAAAGTAACCTGAAACGATAACATTTCAACTCTTATAACACATTTCAGATTTCACGAAAGTAAACTGAAGGTTCGTGTATCTGGATAAAACAATAGATAACAGTCACTGTTTGCTAATCACTATGATGCATAAAACCGGCAAAGTAATTCTTTAGCCTTTACTTGACATTGTTTCAAAATATAATATCGTTTATGATGTGAGATTTTTTTCCAATTCTGGCCAAATCAGGGCCTATTTTAAGAAATTTTCAATACTGCACAATTATAACTACACTTTTTATAGGAAATTTTGTTGTTGCAATTTTTGGAAATTTCTAGTAATTTCGTTTTGTTTCTTTTCATAAGAGAGTCTTTCCGATGGTCATACGAGATTTGCATTACATCACCTCTATATCGAACTGACGGAGAAAATTCACATTTTGTGAACAAAGCGAGAATCTGGGATAGCGGCAATTAGACATTTTCACAAATCCCAAAATTCAATACTGCACATTTTCAAAATGAATACTGCACATTTTTAAATTAATACTGCACAAAGTGTGTAATACTGCACACTAAAATAGGACCTGGGCCAAATGATCGATAAAACACATTTTTCTACGTTGTTTTAACGTTTCTAGATACCCTCAACCTCCCCTTGGTTCAAGCACCTGTTTACCTAAAACCAAGCAACTACTTACATAAATTATCACACTCGTATCTCAGTGCTGTGTCCGATGATTTTAAGGTACCTTGAATTCTTTTTTTTAATGCGTTGCGTTTGCTCCAAACATTGCTTTGAAAATTGAGTTACCTGAAAAGCCACCGCATTTTATCGCATATCTAAAATATGTTCTGTCAAGGTAGAGCTAATCTCACAGTGAGGAGAAGTTTTAAAAACAGTCATACTCTATTCTCTTTGCAAAAACTTTTACCATAAGACGAACAAGTATACGCGTAAGACTTACGACGTGTTCTTTAACGACATCTTCATTGTAACATCAGTCTGTCATCTATCAAGAACGTGTCACGAAAGGAAGTTTCTTTCGCTTGAGCATTACGTTTTGGTTTTTAAGCAATTTTCCAATTTACATGAAATATTTATCCAACAAACTCAACCGCAATCACCTGGTTGTGGCATTATCCGGAAGTGGCTGGTGGCATCACATGCAAACCACAATCGCCTCTGAACCATTAAGGCTACCGGCGCACCGGTTTCTGACTTAAAACACTTTATATGAAGAGTGAACAATTGAAAATACTTGTCAAGTTTGAAAAAGATTATCCGACTTCCAATTGAAAATTAGGGCGCACTGCAGTTCGTTCGTGAAATGGTTATTTTCTATGTGATGAATGAAAATAGTTTTTAGATAAAACTCAATTGACAATGGGCACTGTGTGGTGCAAAAAAACGCGTCCCGTCTTCCAGAGTTCGTCCTGCTCTGAGGTAGTACGACGGAAATTTTGAGAGAGAGAGTAAAAATGTCATAATATGGTTCAGTAGCAATTTTGGTGGGCCCACAGGAAAATCAGGACTTGTTTCCTTAAAAGCTTAATCCCTATTGTCTAGGAACGATAGGAATAACGTTTGTCAGAAGCTTAATGTTCGGACAGGAACATGCCAAAAGTTGTGGTCGGATTTATTTCTGTGAGACAGTTAGGGTGTTTACATTTTAAAACAACTATGGTTTAAGAGAAACGGGTGCACTTTTGGTCTTTCTTTTTAGCAACAACACTTTTTTAAAACAATACTGAAGAAAGAAAATATGTACGGGTTTTTTGGTAAAAATTGTACATGCAATCGCGATTCGCAAACAACCATTCTACCTGTTCTGCACTAACTTCAATATCCACGTTCAAGGTGAGCTTGAATCGAAGTTGATTCGCACAATTTTCTATAAGGACCATTTTATGAGGAACCTACATCTAGAAAGCCAGAAATGTTAACGAACTTGTACTGCTAATGATATTTTTCTATAAAACGTTTCAATTTCTAATAGTTTTTTCTAGAGTCCTATAGAAAGAATCACGTTAAGGGTGTATCAGAAGATATCAATGGGGTGGTCATGTTCCATATTGATTGAACCTCTACTTATACTTATATCAACATATGATTGTGTTTTTGTCTTGCTTTCTAGCCAAATATCGAAGTGAAATACCAAGTTTCAATGTTTTTTTGCGTCAGTGCTACTTTTTGGGCATTAGATGTGAAAATTAAGAAATTGTTAAGGAGCTTTCGGTTATATGACCTAATAAAAAAGGTGCCAATCTTAGGAACTTAGGAGACTAGGAATCGAGCTAGTCTCATTAAAAATAAGGCTCGCGTTATCAAAGGATGAAGGTGATTGTAAAGTATGCTTTTTCCTATTCCAAAACTATCAACATTTTTGTTGGGAGTGGAAGAAATATTATACAGTACGGGAAACCAGACACAAACTAATGCAGACTAGAAACGGGAAAGTAATCTATCCAGATATTCCTAGCCTGATAGTAAAGTGTCGAAAAACTACCAGGGTCCCTGATTCGGGAAGACAGCCAAAACTCTTTTTTGGTACTTTCGATGCTTATCTTGGATGATATTTGTCAATACGAAAATTTTTAGTTTTAAAGGGTTATCTAACATTGCAATTTTTATTGGCTACATACAATTCAATGCAAGATTGTACATAGTCTGGGGAATTCTAGCTTTTCTCTCAGTCCTCAAAAACTGTTAAACTACCATTTTATGACGTATATTAGCTGATTCTCGGTATATTGGATGAATATATTCGATCTAAGTACGACAAAAATGTTAAAAAATCTTCTCCTTCAAGCGATATTCAAGGCCTGTAGTAGCTTGTTCTAAAAGAACGTCGGAGTTCTCAAAAACTTTTCAGTGCAATGAATACTTGAAAATTTGACAAATTATCATGCGTAACCGGCTCAAGACAACAACACAGGAAAATATCGGCTGATTTTGTGGAAAATTTGATAGATTTTGCAAAATTTTGAGTGCCATAAAATACTACAATGCATATCTATTTTGACTTCTTACTAACAGATTCATTTGCATTTTCAAGGAAACTAGGAACATTTTGGCTATCTTTTGTAAGCAATTGTTTATGACGTCTCTTCCCACGCGACTCATTTTTTCAACAAAGATTTATGAATTCTTCCTATGTCAAGGTTAAAATTTTCTGCTGCTAATTTGAAATCTCCTTTAAAGATAGTTTTCTCCTTACTTCCTTTTGAGCTATTATAAAGAGCTGTAGATCTCTATAGCACAAGCCTTTTTGTTTGTCATTTTTGGCTGCGTCATTTTCCCATATCGTTGTGAATGATGTGGATGATGCTATTCTTAACATCTAATTGCTTGAGTCATTTAGCTGTTAGAAGATTTAATCAGCATCATCTATGAGGTTATATTAGCAGGTTCCTCCATAATCTATTTGTTCAATAGTACTGGTGCTATGATTCCTAGGCTCATTCTTAAGAATCTGAAAGTAAAGACCGCAGTTGATTAGCTGAATTTTTATCATTTTTTGTTAAAAACTTAGGCTCCCTTTGAAAAACAGCCGCAGAATGAATACAAGTTATCTAGTTAGCATCCTTTAATTAGAAGGCTACGCCAACAGTTTCATGGCTACATCATCACAAGTGTGGCTTTATGCTGACTCTATATCTCAAGGTTTTTAGTTAACGAGTTAAAGAAAATTTGCCCAGTTTGTCTACCAATAAAGTTGATTTTCCTTGCAAGTTTTTTTAGTATTAATGCCTTTCAATCACAGGGTTATAGCAAGACTTTTTTTCATCTCAAACAATTTTGTGAATAATTGATCATTTCTCTGAGATTGCTTGTTTAAACCTATTTCCCGTGAGTGTCACTATAAAAACATATGCAGGATAAAATTAACACATCAAAATCAATTTGTAAACAAGAAGACCTAATTGGCTCAGCTGTTTTTCCATTCTGAAAAGAAATTAAAGTGCAAAGCTAGCAAAATTGCAATAAATAACGTAAATGGTATTTTATGCTGAATGGGGGGGGGACCTGCGGACCCTTTAGCGTGCAGCGCAAGATTGTTTGCAGCTCTGAGTTTCATATTTAATGCGATCATTGGATGATAGTTTATGCAGGGGCGTAACTGGACCAATTAGTTCGGTGGGGGGGGGGGGAGTTTCTGCCCTGCAAAACTGAGTACTGCCCTGCACACGTCAAAACAAAGGCTCGTCCATAGGTTACTAGTCCATGCTTTGCCAGTGTATATTTTTCTTTATCACGGATAAATTCCTAAGCAATAAAAACAACGTTGAAATTTAATTGCCTATGCAATTTAATTTATCTACGTGAGCGTAAATCAGATGTGGAGTTCGATTTTTCCTTGAAATAAAGCTCGCGACAAATATTATTCTATTTCCTGAACAAAGATGTGCATCTCTCTTCTCTCGAGAACGCCATGTTTATACATCCAAAATATATACATTGCAATGATACAGAAAGCGGTTTACTGAATAAATGCGAATAATAGACAAGTAAAAGAAATAAACGTAAAAAAGTTTGTTAGTGGATCAAACAAAATCAATTGGTATATAAACAGTTCGTTGTCTTTTTTTTCATACACTGTTTTAAAAGTAATAGAAAAAAGTTAGGCTTGCACAAGTTATCCAAAGCCCTCTTTAAAGTCAATCTCTAATGCGCCAAACTTATCAAGTACACGAGAAGTGTGATGTTTGAATCAATTGAGTACGGCAGATTTTGCCAAGTACGACAGAAGCAGTTTTGTACGGCAGTTCTTGTTGAACTTTGCGCTGGGAGTTCAACTCTGTTTCAACTTCTAACACTGTGGGTTAGCAAAATTGACTTCGTCGTCACGAAGCTTTACAGTTTTTGTTGCTCAAGCACCAAATATTGTTGCATTTGTACCTGGTAATTTACGGAGAGATCTTATTGTTGCTGCTTTTGTTAACAACATGTTTTTTGGTTGCTGTCAGCAATAAAAATTTGAAAAGGTCGACTTGAAATCTTCTTGACACGTGCATAGCGAGTCTTAATCTGAATTCGGCTCTCAATGTCTTCTTCTACTTTCTGCCAACATACTATTCATCAACATGAATGTTGAGTCGAATAAATATGGTATGAAAAGTAAAAAAAGTCATGCGGTGATTCTAGACTGCTTTCTAAATACAACTGTAAAGGGCGTATAAGTGTCGCTAGCCATTACAAAACTGATTTAAAGATGCAGAAAGAGATGTGAAGGAATTATCTCTATCCAATATGATCTGATTTATCAATTAAGAAAGAAGCATTATCAATTTGATTGAAGACATTCTTTTCTTTACTTTAAAATAACTAATTTTTGTACTCAATTTTGGATCTAAAAATCACGTTGATTGGTAATTCAATTTGTCTTCAGCTGTGATTTTGGTGTTATCTAGAGAAAGGAGGCTGATTATTGACTTTAGTTGGGAAATTCCAAAGTCATCTTTTTCAATGTTAAAATAATTGCAGTTAGGATAATTCAAGCTGGTTCCACGGAAGTCCTGGAGTCAATAATCGTTGATTTCTGCAAATACTGACCATTGCAGGTGGTGGCTCTTGATGCACAATTTTTAAATGTGCAGACAATTGTATTGTAGTCTTCGAATTCTTCACACAGATAGCACAAAGTTTGATTGTAGAAACTTAAACAAACCAGCCTGAAACGATTTTTTATTTCTCTGTTAAAAAGTTGGCTTTTGGTAAAATTTTACGTTATGTGTAACTAATTATTTCTGTCCTAGTATCAAATAAAAATCATTCTAATAATAAAAATAGGTTTGTGTTTGTCAACGGCTTTATGGAGGAAGCGTGCTGAGACTGAAAGGCCAATTTAGTAAGACTAGGGCTGTAGAGGAACCAACTTGAGGTTGGGCAAATATTTTTTGTCTTTGAATGCTTTACAACTTTAAGCATCTTTTCTCAACAAGTGAAAGGCATTTGCGAGCATGGCAAAAGAGGTTGCGGTGAAGAAATTAAGAAAAAATGAAAACAGGATTAATTTCAAACCTTCGCAGTTAATTACTGTCATTTGTTTTTGCATGCCTATATAATTATTTACATTTCCTTAGAGTTGTGGTTGGAGCTAATGATAGTCTTTTCTTCCTGAGCAACTTGCCATTCTTTAGTATACCCATTTCAATGAAAAGGTTGTCACAGTTTTATTATATTTTTGACCAAATGTACAGAGAGTTTTAGGATGGTAATAAACAGAAACTTTTGAACAAAAAACAGAAATACTTAGCATCTGTATTTAAAGAGATCAAAATATAAATTTGCAGAGTACCAGCCAGATTTTCTAACGGTCTGTGGCTCTCCTGTAAATTTCAAACTGTGCATTAATGTAAAAGTGAACCAAATTTTGCGTTTTCGCCAATCTTGCGTTATCCTCTTCACTGCATGTTTATCCTATACGTGGATGCCTTGGTCTTTAGCTCATGTGCCAAAAGCACTGCTGGTACATTTGAAGCTAATTTGGAGACTATTACATATCTTTGCGTTATAGTTTGGAAAAGACAGCTGCTTTAAGCTTTGCAGCCTTTTTGTCTGCCTGACACTACTTTGATCAGTGTACATCTTCGATTTTCAAAAGGATCAAAAATTTCTATTTGGCCTTAGTAATGAGAGGAAAGAAACTTCTGCTGCTAGCAATAAGGTTTTGAATTCATTAAATATATCCCTTGCTGCCAAACTGCCTGTGCAATGCATGATTTCTAATAAGTTCACATAACGTGTTAGTGTATATATTCCTAAATCGATTCTTTTTAATGGTGACTTTTATTAACACGATGTACAAAGAAACCACAGCTGAGTATTATTTTTACGTAAACATGACGTACAGTTTGCGACACTGAAATCATAAGTTTATGCATCTTCAATCCAACAACTATTTTGAAGGCAAATAATAAGGAAAGCATTAAATGATTTTGGAGCGAGAGTTAAACTCTTGGCAAGAAATTTAGGAAGAAGCTAAAGTATTGTGCAGAAGGTTGTAAATAACATTTTTATACAAATAATTCTAAAGGTGCATTTGTATCAAGACTTCTTTTGTGTAGAAAATTCTGTTGTTAGAAAAAATACGCAAAAAGCAAACAATGTGTGAAATAAGCAATCCAAGAAATTAACTGTAAGTCTTTCAAATTCAAAACAAGCAGCTCTAATTCCACTTGCTCAACGCTGATGTTTAACTTCATTTCTTTGTTTCACTTTTTATCTTCTCTATTTTTTTCCACAAGTGGCAAAGCATTCAGTCAAAAAGAAGCAAATTATTTGAATTATGGTGAAAAAAATTACATTCTATCAGAGTCACATATTTCGGACATTGTGTGACTGTTGAAAATATTTCAATGATGATAAAAATTTAAGGATTTCACATACGTTTTCTTTCACCAGTAGTGTGAGTATCATTGGGAGTCCTAATTGTTTGAGAGCATAAAGAATAAAAGAGGTTTCTATTGGAAACAAGGGGTTTTCTTACATTTTTGGAGAGGGATCTACCCCTCGTAAATGTCACCATTTCTGTATTCCAAGTTTATGTCACGTCACAAGAAGCGTAAGGGAACCAGAGTGACCCATTTCGAGAGAAAGCTTGAAAACTAGAGGGTTAATGGTCGAGTTTGATTATATCTAACATGTTTTTTAACTGCCTCTTCCGAGGCTTAGGACCATTAATGCCACTCTTGATGACGTCAACATTTAGTAGCAGTTATATATGCTTATTTCTATATGGGATTCCTATGTATGTCAAGATGTTCCATATCATGTGTTTGTCAAGATGTTAAACTCAAAAAGCATTGTGTTCAATTTGTTAATTATAACGTGCCATAATATCACACTACGATGAAATCACATGATTTGAAACACGTTGCGCTTCACAATGTTACACTTTTGAATAGGGTACCAAAATGCATATTACACCGGCATTTGCTACTATCCAATGTCCAACATATACTTGAGTACAACTTTCAAGAACATGTTCTCAGATGCAACTTGTACATATAAACAGAATGCCAGACATTTTATCGCCTGCAGGTCAATGCTTTTTTAAACATACAATCAATTATGTTCCTTTCTCGCAGCTGTAAACTGAACCTTGTACACCTAGCGACTGAAAAGTTTTTTTTGCGTGCAAGTAAATGTTGAACTGCAAACTTGATGATGCAAAACAATGGAGGAGGCCTTTCCATGGACTCACATATTTTATTGATAGCTGAAAACTATTTGAAGCTTCTTGATTCACAACAGTAGAACTTTCTAAACGGCAATGTTTTAAAACATGTAATTTCATGAGACACCATTTATTATTCCTTGTGCTTCTTTAAAAAATAATGTGTGAGATTTCTTTGTGAAGAGATCCTAATTTGAGTTTGGGGTCTTTTCATCAGAAACGGTGACTGTTTCAATTAAGAAGATTCGTCGTTACTCCTCTCCAATAGTCACGATCTTCAGCTCCTCTTATGCACTGCTCAAAGTTTAACATTGTCCATTCCATTATGTTCTTCATCCACGATTTTCGGGGACCTTCCCTTGGTTTTTCGCACATACAATGATTTTTGCATTTTCCTTCAAACAATGATTTTAGCATTTTTTCTTTTCTTATTAAATGTCCAAAATACTGCGTCTTTCTCATTTTTATGTTCTTTTCTAGTGACAGAACTTTTTCATTTACACGTTTTAACACCTCTTCATTTGTAGTGTGATTTGTGTATGAGATCCTAAGCATTTTTCGACACATCCACATTTCAAAGCCGCACAGACCAGTAATGCAAGTAGACAAGTAGAAGATCACATTTAATTTATGCTTATGAACATCTTTTATACAACCATAATAATTCAAAGACCAAGTATTAAAATAGATTGGGTTAACTTACGAAAGTATGTTCCTGTTCTATGAAATGGGCATTCACATTGAAATCCGTTGTTCAAGTTACGACATGTTCCATGTTCGCAAGGGTTGCTGGCACATTCATCAATGTCTGAATTAATTAGAGAGAGAAAATGATATATTCACTACGACATAGTTCAGGTGAGAACTTGAGAGCAAAGTTTTTAAAATGCGTGGATAGAGAAAAGTCTTGTACTTTACCCTTCACCTCCATGCCTCCATTTCACCAAAGCTTACAATGTTTGATTTAATTTGAATTTGTAGTGACAAAAACTCGAAACAAGCACTATCCAGAACACATTTTGCATGTAATATTTAAAGGGGAGATATCGAGAAATAAAACATATTGCAATGTATTCAAAGCCAAATATGCGATCTCGTTGTCTTGCAACTTTTCAAGCTGTATCATTTTAAGAATTCTACATCAACATCTCAGTCTAATCGTGTTTATAACGCAGCATCGCTCAAGACGGTTACAATGAGTATTTATCATAATTATTGCCTGATAACTACTTAAAATTGTTTGTCTACCAAAGGTCAGTTTAAGGACAAACCTTTTGGTTTAAAAAAACCTAAAAAATTTGCTTTACTTCTTGCCTTAGTACTATCATATTATAAAACAGAGAACATATTTGTAAAAAAAATGGTCTATCGCAGTTAATGAAAAATCATTGTTTTTCTCGCCTTGCTCACAACTAGCCCAAGTCCACCCACTGCTGCACGTACATCTGTATCTATTGGCCAGGTTGTTGCATATTCCATTGATGCATGGGCTGCTTGAACACACGTTGTATTTCAACAGCTCTTTTACATTTGTTGCATTAACGTAAGACGTTACATTTGAAAAGCGTTATAAACAAAATGCTCACCAAAATAAATGAAGAAGATTTTTATTGCTTTGAAAGCAAGTACAAGTTAAAATTTTAAAATTTTTAAGTTTTCCATATTTAGTTGCAGTAGACCAAACAACAATCCATTTTTTTATTTTCGACATCTTTTCAAGGAAATTTCTGTCAGCGTTAAATGACCTACCATCGCTTCCATTCGTAAAATAACATGACAATGATTTACACAATTTGAAATAATATATCCACAACTTTTTTTTGCTGTACAAAATTTGAGAATGGCTTTGAAAAAAGCAAACATTTTATGACATACTAAAAGCTTTTTCGTCTGACACTCCTCAGAGCATAAAACGTCAGAATAAGGGTCCAAAATACCACGATGAAAAATATATACCCAGTTCTAAAAAAATATACCAAAAAAGTTATGTCATTTATGAATGTACGTGACAGTGTGATTCTGGCTACGTAGGACGCACAACCCAAAGATTGGGGGATAGAATAAAACAGCATGGACAGGGAATTTTCCACTACAATTTAAGGACCTGGGTAACCAATAATTTTAATGCTTAGAATGAAAGTATATATGTAGAGGGTCAAGATTGCGAGTCGGGACATTTTGGAATATTGGTTCTTGTCACGTGAAAGTGATGTAATTGGCCGAGCGACAAGTCACGGTCTAAAAAAGTAAACTTTTCGAATTTTAAATCTAAATAAATTTTTGGATTGCGTTGAGATTACGTAATTTTCTATTTGTTGTATTTTTGAGCATCCTTTTTATCCAGGAAAGGATTATAAAGAATATCCTTACCAAAATATAAAAAGAAGATTCTTGTCAATTGCTTTGAAAAGAGCAAACATTTTAAAATATACAACAGCTTTTCATCTGACATTCTTTGGAACATGAAACGTCAAAACATAGCAAAACTATACGCTAGGAAATAGATATACCTAGTTTGGCATCGAAATTGGAAATTGGAAACGCGATCTCGTTGCCTATTGAAAAAATTACCAACGGAGTCTTAAAGTGAAAATGAATTCCTTCTGCCTACACGATAGCGGTTTTTCATGCTTATGTAGATAGATTAAACGATTCTGTTAAATGAAACACCAATTCGGTACTGCAAAAAATCTTAAATATATCTTTAAAACATTTAAGTTTTTTGCACAATCTGGGTTTTCCAGAAAGTGCTGCACGATAAGAGAATCGCATGTTTTAGTTGTTCCATTAAGTCCATCCTTAAAATAACCCGATTGTTTAAACAGGAAAATTAATGACAACATTCTAAAATGATCGCATAAACAACTGACCTTGGTCACATCTACTTCCTGTCCAGCCATCGTGGCATATACATTTATATCCATTAATCAGGTCAACGCAATTTCCATTGACACATGGGTTGCTACTGCATTCATTGACATCTGTAAAAACATTATAAAGTGATAGTAAACATTAGTACAAGTTTTATATGTTGAAATTTATGCACTTTTAATATGATTGTCAAATTTTTGTTGCAACTTTATAAGGTAAAAATATTTTTCAAGTGTTTCAGATAAGATTTTTAAACTAGGCTTTGAAAAAAAGAAATTTGAAAAATATTTAAACTTCAGATCATACTTTTTTCAAAAACACTTTTAGATTCTATTCCTTTAAAAATTGCTTATAATTTTCAATTTAAAACTCAAAAACAGTAAAAAATGATCAAATAAAGTATAAGGGAAAAATTCGATGACAAACATAACACCATTTTATTTAAGACAATCTTGAACTCTCAGAAAATAACTTATACTATTTCAAAGGTTAATGGCTCTATTTATGTTTTATTCTATATTAAAAGACTGTCAAGAAAATGATGATAACGTTTGAAAATTGATAAGAATTGTCGTTATGCACAGAGAAATTTTAGAAATATTAGAACTGCAAGTAAAAAGTCAAAAATTTCATGAAAACCCATCATTGTGTTTAGCTTGTTTGCGCAAAGCTTTACACTAAAGAAAATAAAATGCTCTTCCCTTATCAAGTAGGGGAACCAAAACCTTTTGGACAAAAGTGCCCCAACCATTTGAAATCAATAAGCACTGTTTTTAGCTGCAAAACTCTCCGACAGCTTTTTGGCGATACCTACACATTTAGTTTAGACGTTAAATGTTCAAATCACCTCTAATGTCAAAATTTATGCCATCAATACTGAAAAGCTTTGCAAGATATGTATTGAAAATTAACGAAGCAGTAAGAGCATAAAGTACCCACTGTCGACCCTTGTTTCTTTACCAAGATGAGTGCCTACATAAACTCACATTTCATGTTTTATGTTTAAACTTGCTTAACATAGATAAAGGCTACTTGAAAGTAAATTGAGGTAAATCTCAACTCGACGTCAAGCAACATCAGGAAGAAAAAAGTTTTTATATCTGAGCTATTTTTATCTGGTTTATCTATACTTCTGTTTGTCAAGACAATAACTCATATTTCTTGATATTTCTTCATATTTCTTGGCTGCAAAATTATATTTCTTCTTTATCGGAAAGAGCAATTTTCTACTGTTTGCTTTGAAAAATGGCACAATCTTTGTCTCAAAAATATAAGTATCAATACTAGAAATAAAATGAATTTCAATTATCTTTTATGTTCTAAAGCCATCTTTTCGCTTTTCAAAAAACCCACTAAAATTTATATTGTCAACTAATTCGTGTACCCTTAGATTTAGGGAAGATTTTCACGTATATGTTACTTACTTTGTTGGCAGAAGGGCCCCTCAAATCCAGCTGCACAACGGCAAATTTGGGCACCCTTTTCTTCACATGTCCCTCCGTTTCGACAAGGTTGACTTGCACATCGATTGCCTTAGTTTGACATAAGAAAAATATGTTATTGTTTTTATAGTTTCACCAAAGTGGCCATTGATACATCAGGAACAGCCCTGTATTAGTGATTTGTTTGTTTTTACAGCGGTATACAAAGAAACATTATCATTTTATAATTTTTCAATATATCACTTGTGTATAAAAGCAGATGCTGAATATTTGTTACTGTTTAGATAATTTTTTACAATCTATAGTAGAAAATGAAGTAGTGATAATCAAAAGCAGGTAAATTGAATGCTTAAAAAAAGAATGAACGATTTGACGAATGTAGAGGAATGCATTGCTAATCTCGACACAACAAGTATTGGCAGTTCCTTCTTTGTAAGGAAGGGATAGCAATAGAAAAATTAATCGATAAGATTTTCCAGATTTGTGATAATTGGATCATACAGTGAAGTCCTTTGATATTTCCGACGCATTTGAAACATTGATATCCAGGACAGCTGCATGTATCCAGGCAGATTTCGTCGTCTTTGCAAGGCTTCTGACTTTTGCAAATGTGTCCAATCTAGTCAAAACAATTTCTTTACATAAGTTTGCTTGATAACAGCTTGTATGGAAGAGGCAAAGAGTAGTTTTATACTTCATAGAGAAACATGAATGATATGTCATTCATTTTTAGAAATATACAATGAGAAAATCAAGTGCAACGTGACATTAAAGGAAATGCAGCTCTCACTTTTGAGGTGGCTCGAATCGTCTGTCCATCAACAACTGGCCAATCAATGATCGTTATACCAGTCATTCACTTGGCTTTCAGCCAATAGGTGATTGACAAATGGCTTATTTCATTTGCCTTTAATTCCTGTTGTCAATGATGCTTTTTCTCCAGCTAACATCAAATTCATTTAGCAATCATAGTACAAATAAAAATGCCATGAAAAGATAGTTGTGAAAACATATCTTTTCCCGGTATCATTCTTTTGATCCACTTACATTCCGATCGGAGAAATTAGTTGAATGAAAATTCCAGTTTCCATTAGGAGTAAGCGTTTTTTTATCTAGGACATCGTGGCTGGACATTGGATTCAGTTGGCAAGTTCCATAGTCGTCTTTTTCAATATTAAAAGACTTGCAACTAGGATTATGCAAGCAGTATCCATAACAATCCTGGAGTCCAGCCTCCGTGAATTCTGCAATTACTGATCCCTGCAGCCAATAACCTCGATGCACAATTTTAAATTCTGCAATCATTTTGCATGGTAGTCGCAAAATTCTGCATTGAGATGGTATGAATATTGACAGGCAAAGTAGCAGATAGAAATACCTGTGACAATAAATGACAATGAAAAATATTTAAGACATAGTTCTTTGAAAAGAGACAAAAAGCATGAATACTTACAAAAAGTTCACTATTCAGTTGAAATTGTTTTGTAGCTAAATACTTTGACAGTATTTTATTCAAGAAATGAAGGTGCTGTTCATTGTTTTGGTACGTAATTGAAAAGAGGTATAACATTTGTTTATTTAGCCTGTCTCCTTACAGTTTTAACCGTAATTCACATCGCTTTCCTCCATAATTTGACACTGATAACGAAAACCATCCTTACATAGACAAAAAAGGATCAAGTCAAAAACATTTCGTATAACATTTGACTTATCAGTATATGTTCCTATCTACTCGAAACAAAATAGTCAGTCAGAAGATAAATTTCAAGGGTTTTGGTTGATGATCCTGTCAAAATTGGACTACACTCTAGTCTGAAAATATTTGCTTGAAAAAAAGAGAAGCATGACCTGTTCAAAATGTCCAAATGAAAATCCACCTCACATATATTTGCTCTTATACAGTATGATTATTATTTAGTTTGCCTTAAAGGCATTTGACACAGGTAAAAGTGACTTACAGCCACTCGACCATGAGCGGCTGACCAATCAAACTGCGCACAGAGAAAAACACGTGAATAGTTTCCGCCTTTCTGCAAATCTTTGAAATCCTAGAGCAGCGCGCAGTGGTTTTCACGTGAGCGGTTTTCAATACCTTTTTTGTGCGCGTGCTCTGATCAATTTGGCCTAAGTTATTTTGGATTCGCTGTACTTAATCATTTCAAATGCCTTTAAGTAACTTTTGTTTGTCAGATGATGCAACTATGCTTATTCTCATGTACCCTGTACTTTTTCTCATATAACAAAGTAGAGCGCACATAGCAAGATAAGGAAACCTCAGCGATATTTCAATATTGCTATTTTTTCTTGTTTTTTCAGATTATTTTTCCACAAGCTATCTTTACAATGGGAGAGCCAGCCCTTTTTGTGCATGCCCTATTTCAGAGTCATTTATATTAACCTTGAAGACAACAGAAGATTTCAAATCTGATGCAAGGCATGCAGGTCATGGAAAGGGAGCACATGGACACAGAAAGGTACAAGGAGAAGGATATTGTTTTATATGGCTAAGTAGATACAGCCAGCCGGAAATTCTATTATGTTAGCTGCAAATCTGCCAACGATTTTCAAGTGAAATCATGATTCAAAGAACCTAAGCTCCTTCTCAGCAGATGGCAACTAAACGATTATCTAATACAAAATATCAACAATGATCCACTTGAAAAGAAGTCAAAAATATATTTTCATATACAATAACGATCAAGTGAACAACAATGGTGCAATCATTTTAGAAAACATTTTATGATATTATTCTTTTTATCTTTTTTAGGCTCTTGCTACCTTTTTAGGCTAGACCTAGCAATAGGAGATGATATTTTCACTTTTTACTTTGAATTTTTCTTTTTCTTGAAGAATCAAATAGTGCAGCAATCGGGTGTAAATATCGGCTCATGCCAAAGTTCCAAACATTTATCAAATTCCTTTTGATATTGAAAATAATAGGTGCTTGTTATGAGCGCTTGCTTGACTACAAGACAGAATTCTTTCAACTTTGAATTTGAGTCCCAAGAAACTTACAAAATCATTTTCCAAGATGTTCCCAAACCTTGAATCATCCTTCTGATATTGCTCTTGCCTTCTGATATTGCTCTTGCCTTCTGATATTGTTCTTGCCTTCTGATATTGCTCTTGCCTTCTGATATTGCTCTTGCCTTCTGATATTGCTCTTGCCTTCTGATATTGCTCTTGCCTTCTGATATTGCTCTTGCCTTCTGATATTGCTCTTGGCTTCTGATATTGCTCTTGCCTTCTGATATTGCTCTTGCCTTCTGATATTGCTCTTGCCTTCTGATATTGCTCTTGCCTTTTGATATTTCTCTTGAAAGTAGTTGCTTCCAACTGCGCCAAGCTGTGCCCAACAGAGTAAATTCTCCTAGAGATAATACATGTAACACCTACCAATAAAATGTAGCACCTGTTTGCTGTGAAGTGAAGACTGGCTGCGGCAAGACGTCCTGTACGATTCATGTAATTTGCCAATAGTACTGATTCATGGTGGCCAAATTGAGAAGGTGACAGTAATTCCATGCATTAACAGGCTAATTAAAAATACCTTATTGCAAGGTTAAGCGTAGTGTGCTTGTGGCTATGAAAGATAAGAGCCATCGCTGGCAAATTCTGTTGACTAAGGGTTACAAACAGGAGGATTTATTATATCAAATCTCAACAAACTAGACCAGGCAAATGCTTGATCAATGAGCACGAAGCATCTAAAAAAGTCTTCTTTAAAATTATTTGTCTTGTTATTTGTTGAGTTTAAAGAGAAAAGGGAGATAACAGTCGGCATAAACATCAATCGGCATAATATCACTCAGAAGTTTATTGATTGGCCAATAGTTGATTGACACATGACTTAATTCTTTAAAGTATTTGTCGATTGCTTTTACATTTCAAACTATAACTCTGTTATGAAATACAATTTGATTATTTCTGTTGGAATAATCGAAAATAACACATCGAACAATACGCCTAGATGCAAGAAATTTCAAGGGTTGCAATGTTCTCAAACTTACAGGAAATTATTAATGCAAAATTTTTCGCAGCTAATTCAATTTTAGTTCAGTTCAGTTAAGTTTTTATCTAAAATTTTACTGTATACATACATCTGTTGCAAATTCACATTTATCAAAGTTTAAAAAGTATAAACAATGTCAAGGGAAGTTAAGCTATATAAAGATTACAGAACAAATACATAGAAGAGAAACAAGCTAGTATTGTACACAAGGAAGTATTTAAAGGACAGAGCATCCCCCTAGTAATTACATGTGTTTTGATCAAATTGTAGTGCCAAAGGTAAGGCGTTTTGAGTCATTCACAGAAAAAACATCTATGTATGGACTAAGTAGAAAAATCGTCATTGGTTACTGTGTTGTATTGTAAAAAGATCTTAAGATTTTTTAAAAGGTTATTTTGAAGGAAAATTTCGAATTTCTACATGAATAAAAGAAACAAGAAAGCTGCATAAGCTTTATGTAATAACTTGCATAACATTGGAATAACATCAATTATATATCAATACGGAATTGTTTACACAACACCTGTGAATAACATTTTTGTAATAACGACATTCTATTGTGAGTTCTCAATCTGCCTGATTAGTAAAATCAAATATCTCCGTTTTGATATTCACACCGAGAGCAAGGAAGGTTCAGCATCATAGGTCAGCATTTGATGGTATCGGGCAAACATTTTGGCATTGAAACAATGGTAAGGATGTTCATCCTTAAATAAGGTGACGAAGATTCTTTCAAAATCTTTTAGGAGATTTATGACATTACCAAATCGGTAATCATTGCCTCTTTTGAATATATCCTTCGCCATCAAACTATCCACAGATGTAAAATTTTCCAAATTCATTACGTATAATTTTTGAAAAATATGTCACTAGGACAGAAAAATCCTCCCCCTTTCTCTCGATTTTAACATTAAAAATGGAAAAGTTTCAAATGAAGAAGAAAGCATGGTAAAAAACACAATATTTTAGGCTTTCACATAAATGATGATCTGTTAACAAACTCAAATACAGATTATTTGCAGCATACTTTTGCCCTGTCAATGGCAATTCAAAACGTTGATAAAAACAACAAAATACAAATTGCCATGCTATTATCTTACACAAAGATACTTTCCTTATCATATACAAGTTATTTTTTTCAGACACAAACTATTTAAAAAAATGCATAGCCCATTGAGAAGGTCTGTTTTCACACGGGCCTACCATACTTTCGCACCAATAAACTTAGAAGTTAACACAGGGCCCGCATCAATAATCCTAAACTGAGCCATAGATGTAATGAATGTTTCTTGTTACCAACACCCCCCTCCCTTTCTACCCCTCTCCCCCCCCCCTATCGTGGTAAAAAATATTTTACGTTGTTTTGCTTGTGAATTTTGGCTCAATGTATTTGTTGTAATCTACAAGCCTATCTATAAATGCTTTAAGGTTATTTAAATCTTTTAGTTAGTGAAAAATTGGAGACCATGGCCCCCTTGATCCCCTCGTTTGCGCGGGACCTGTGACACATTTATTCTTTTCTGTTGGATAATCAATATCGTTTAGCATTTTGTACCTGTTGTACACCAGATATGAAGAATTATGCTCCAAACGCCGCAATGACATTCAATTTCCATGCACAAAGTCGTATTTTAACTATTTAAATAGATTGTAAATAATGAACTGATGACGGAAAAGCATTTTGCTCTTCCTATACAGCTCCCGTTATATCTATCAGAGAATGTGAAATACCTTACTGACTTACGGTACATAACTGACTATTAATGTTTCATAAATAAAAGGAATGTAGCCAAAATACCAGTGATACGTTTTTGGAAGTCTTCGTAATTCAACATCTATGTTGAATATTTGGGAATTCTAGCACCCACTAAGGCCTTTTAAGCGCTCTTTGGCGCTGTATTATTACTGTTTTCCAACTTTAGTGCTAGCTTTTTTTCATGTCATAGATACATTGCCTCTCTAGTAGGCAAATAAGATACCGTTGCTTCTTGCAATCAATATTGAAATTCACCTGATCCTATTTTTCATTCAGAAAGAGGGGAAATAGCGATTGGGATATTTTTCATTAATAACAAGTAAAGCTCAATATACTTTTTAATTGTTATTCAAGTGTCGTCTCCCTAAGAAGATGTAGACAAGCATTAAAGCATATTACACCCTGATACTCCAGATGTGTCAATTATACTGTCCTACAAAATGATTTTTGTTAAGCAAGAAGTTCATCGCTATCCTTTCAAACTGGTTTTATTCTTAGGTTTTCCTGAATGCAACTTACCCTGATTAAAAAAGCCAAATATATTCTGGTTCGGAAGCAGAAGTTTTTTCGATTCTTTGCTCCTTTCTTCTATTTCCGCTCGCAAATTTACATGGCTCTGGTTATCAAAGTGAGGAAATGTTCTGGCTTTGATGTCCAATCACTGCCAAAAGTCTTGGAACACTAACGTAGGTTTTCAAAGGCAAATTCAGCCATCCCCCTCTCCCCCTAGGAACAATGTTGATTTACTTTAGAAAAAAGAGAGGGGTTATGGAGTACGCTTTTTCTTGTTGATTGTTTGATATTTTTCTATACTTTCAACATTGTTTTGGGGGGAAAGGGGGGCGGAAGTGGTAGTATTCAAGAAAACAAATGAAAAATAGAAAAGCACAGCCCAAAGTGTTAGGTGTTCCAAGTAATTTTGGCAGTGATTGTCTATATGGCTAATCGCCTTTCAAAAACAGCACGAACATTGCGTTTTTGTTTAGATTGTAGTCAAATGTATGCAGCTAATCGAAAAACATTTCATTATGTTCAACATTGAACAAAAAATGTTTGAAGATAAGTTTTTGACCCCGTTTACACGAGACCTGGACAAGATCGGATCCAAAAGTATCCGGATACTTTTGGATCCGATTCCTAAAATGGCAATGCGTTTACACGGGATCCGATCCAGAACCATTTGCGTTTACACGGGAACGGATCCAGATGAATTCAATTGGTTACGCGCATGCGTTTTTCGAAAATTTGCGGGCATATGACGTTTTCAGAACTTCGTGCGTGATCAAAACATTCGTAATAATTCTTCAACACAGTAGTTTGTTTATGTTCGGTTTTCTGGCGCCACAGATTACATATTCAAACTACCTTGAATTGAAAAATATTCTGTCTCACTTTCGGCAAAAAACGCCGATCTGGACCAGATCCACCCACCCGTTTACACGGGATCCGGTCCACATCGGATCCATACGGGATCACCTCTGAAATCCGATCCTAAAAGTGTTCGGATAGTTCCCGTGTGAACGCAAGGCCTATCCGTACTCTTTTGGATCCGATCCGGATCGGATCCACTCTCGTGTAAACGGGGTCTTTGTGTCCTTGTCGATAAATTGTTCATGTCTTAGCGAACTATTGTAATTTCATGATTTTTTTTCGATCTCCCAGTCTGTAAAAACAGTTCAAGAGCGAATTATTCGAAAATTTTATTGTCTTTGTGCATCAGTAAACTTATCTTGACAATCTCTTCAGATCTTTTGTGCACTTGAATTCTACTTTCGTTTGCTCCACCAAGGTTTTGGTGGCGGCGGCGGTGGTGGAGGTGGCGGAGGTGGAGGTGGTGGAGCTGCAAAGTAATGACAATTATTGGTTTGATCATTGGGATTATTCCAATTGATACGATATATAATCAAAACACTAATACGAATAAGATGGGCGGCTCAAAAACGCTACAATTGGATAAGAATCTTCAATTATCTGTATTTTGATTGTAAAATTTAAGAAAACTGCTTATATAAGCTGATGTAAATAGACTTTTCAGAGTCACATGCTTTATGAATGATCCAGAAGGTAGGCTCCTCCTGCGCATTGCAAATAGGGAGACAAAAAAATGATGCTGCTTGGATACCCTCTTGGATATTATACAACACTGCTTCCATGAAAGAGTCTATAGCGAGAATGGCCGAATCAGCACTTTGTTACATAATTGGAAGAGAATGTTCTGTAACCCCACACTAATTAACATGAATCTACCAGCCAGCATGGTTTAAGAACGGCTCTTGATAGATGCTAGCTTGAACTAGCCCCGAAGAATGCAGATTGGTGTAGATTAAGCCAATCAGAAGGCAGTTTTTATTTGAATAATAGGGCCATAAGAAGTACTTGATTGGTGCATTCTCTCCTAGTCTGGGGCTAGCCCCAGAAATCAGTAGACAGTTTATGATACAGGTTTTGCCTGGTTTTCAAAAGAAACGCGGGACCTAAACAAACTAGAGAATGGGCTCATAAGGAAAATAGAAAGTAGTAAACATGCCAAAATTATATCGGATGTTTATTTTATTGAAGAAAGTAAATCTAGAGCTCATTCTTGGAAATCTTTGGTGGGGCTGAACCCTACTAGCCTCGATGCACGAGCCGCAACTGGCTTTGGGGTTCTATCTCGTTTTGTCTCTCCTTTACCGAAAAGCAATTCTTCTCTATGAGCAACACTGCTATGAAAATGCCTAATTTTCTTAGCACGCGCAGAAGTCGAAATCGTAACGAATTTAATGGTTTGATGCTATAAACAATTTATTCGAACATTCAAAGGCTGTAAAGATTTCAGAAAACCTCACACAAAGCCTGTTATGATAGGCTTTGTGTTTTCATCGCTTTGATCTATAGATTCACTCATTCTAATATTGACATGAAACTTGGAAGGTCTTGCAAAGCTATAGAATAACTTATTTATAGCTGCAAAGTTATAGCTGCAAAAAATCAAGCAAAGAACCGAATTAGGATGGGGACTAAAAATGAATGAACATTCGAATAAATATCAATTGAAGACCTACAATCTAATAATCAAAGATTAAAAAATTTTGTACTGTTGGGTTTTTTTAAAATCTGATCTTAACATTTCCGGGAATTTAGTGCTTTTAACAAAGAACGACTCTAGATTTGAAAAACTTTCAAACTTAGCTGGTCAAAATGAGTTTTATCAGAATTTACATTTACGTCTAGATTTTCAAAGAAAAGATATTTTTTCTTTCTACCTCCATCATTCTACCACGAAATATTTGTTTGCAGTTTTTTAATTGGGATGTTTCCCTTTTCTTAGCATAAATCGATTATCGATAAAATCAAACTTCTAAGTGTTTTTGACGATACTTGCAAAGAACAAGTCTGTTGATTATTAGTTTATCTCATTCTAATCTCGAAAAAATTTTTCCGAGCGGTTTCTTTTCCTTCCACACCTAATTTTTCTATTTTAACGCGTCTTTGAGAGTTTGTCGGTTAAATAATAGACCTTGTAAGCCATTTTTAGGCCATAGAAAATGCAAATCTCTTTTATTTGTTTTAGCGCCAAGGTATTCTGGATCAGGTTTCTTGATCTATTTTCTAAGCCAAGTTGTTGCTCGTTGTAAAACTTGGAAAACTACCGCTTTCTTCAAGCAAATTCCCGTGTTAAATTTTCCTTCTGTCTTTTGTGTAAAAACAAACTAAACAAGAGGATATTGAAAGGAATAATAAGCACAATAACCTACAGAATTATCGACTACATCTCATTCTCCTTTTTTCTAAAATACCTTACTTTTCTCTGGGCAATAGTGGGGGCATGGCTCCCCACCCCCTGGTTTTACTGGCCCTGTCCCATATAACATTTGGTCACAGAGCAACAACTAAAGGCTTTACATATGGAGGGTGACTTTTGAAAATAGGCGATTCACGACGAAGAAAATTCGAAAAAGGAACTAGATTATCTGCAACATGCTAAAATGAAACTTGACGTTTTATTCATGTTGTCGTCATTGTCAGAAATAAGAATATTTAAGATAAGTTAATATATAATAAAATGATTTTTTTTGCTTTTCCGCTTTCAATCTGAACTCGACCTTGGCCACATCCAAATAGAAATTCCAATATTGTTGGAATTATATACTACAACCGACAGTGTCTGTCTTAGGCTCTTTCCAAACGTTGAGCTTCTCATGTGAAGAACTAAATTTAATTTGGTGCAGCATCCAGCACCTGGACCTGTTTGCTGCGACTCCCGTTTCAATCGCCAAACCTAAATGTGCTGCTCGCCCGGCTTAAGTCCATTGATGTTTTTACTTCCGTTTCTGCAGAGTCAGATTCAAAATCTGATTCAAATTCAGATTCGGGTTTGCGCGTAGGTTGAAGATTCGAAAAACTGCCCAGTCGTCTCAACCATTTTTGGAAACAGAATCTAATTCCTATTGAAGATATTACCATACTAGTAGCTACCATTTACAACAAAAATCAGTTGAATATCATTTCTCGTTTTTTCTGGAAAAAAGGGGTTTATACTGACTGTTAGCTGCTCTGCATAAAGGGGCAAAAATGATCGGCGCTCACCCCCGTCTTAAATATAACTGGAAACAGAATTTAATTCCTATTACAGATATCACCATACTAGTAGCTACTATTCACAACAAAAATCAGTTGAATTTCTTTTTTTGTCTTTCTGGAATAACGGCGACCGTTAGCGTAAAGGGGAAAATCTGCAGTCATATTTTAGAAATTTCGATGAAAATTTCAGTAACAGGTTTAAAAATTTCTGTGGAAGAGAAAAACTTTTGTGAGATCAATTTCTGTCTCCCCTACTTTATCGAAAGATAATTGCACCAAAATTTTTGGTACTTAATGCTAATTGCGTTAGATGAAGCTGGCTAGAAATATTCATGATTTTTTCTCACTAGTAGCAAGAACCTTTTTGTAGCAATTGTTGTCAAGTTGTGTATCTAAAAAGCCTTTGCTTTTATTTATATTTCAAGTCCAAGATAAAAAATATTATTTGATATCTATCTTGCACAAAAAATAGATTGAAACTATGTGCATCACTACCTGTCTCGCATCTTGTTCCGGTGTAACCATTTATGCAAGAACAGGAATAATAATTGACATAATTGTTGCATCCCCCTCCATTATAGCAAGGATTGCTTGCACATTCGTTGATATCTGTATCATAAAAAAGCATAAATTTCATTACATATTTGTAACACTCAATTACACACTAATCCACTTCAGGTGAGCAAAAGTTAAAAAGTTAAAAAGTATGAACAGTATAAAAGGAAATTAAATTATATAAACTTTACTGAAAGTGAATTCAATTCAACATAAAAATACAGCGTAGAAAATCAAGCTAGTATTGTACACAGGGAATTATTTAAAGGAGCAAACTCTCTCAGTATTTTATAAACTAGTTGAGGAGAAAGCACCCCTAGTAGACATGGTTGGTTAAGTTTGTACTGCCAAAGGCATGAAATTTTGCGTGAAAGTGCAGTAGGAACAAAATTCATATTGTGAAGGGGGGAGGGTGGGGGCTAAGGGGCTGCCCATTGTTTTGCTTCCATTCAGTACATTGTTATAAAGAAAGTATGAAACACCATGACAATTATCAGTGGGTCCAGTTCCCCAGCCCCTTTCCGCTTTCTACGGCCCTGGTCTGTAAGTTGTTTTGGGTCCTCCAAAGATAAAGGCAATCTAAATTTAGCCTAATTTGAAAAAATCTTCATATCAAATATCATTTGATATCTATCTTGCACAAAAATTCAATTAAAATTATTTGCATCACTACCTGTCTGGCATCTTGTTCCGGTGTAACCGTTTGCACAAGAACAGGAATAATAATTGACATAATTATTGCATCTTCCTCCATTATAGCAAGGATTGCTTGCACATTCGTTGATATCTGTATCAACAACAACAACAAAAAAGTTCATTTCTTACCTTTAAGACTCAAGCTTTAAAAGTATGAATAATGTAAAAGGAAGTTTGATTTTATAAATTTTACAGGATATTACTTAAATTCAACAAACAAATACTAGGTAGCGAAAAGGTTAGTATTGTATACAAGGAGTCCTCGAAAGAAAAAAGACAATTTAGGTATAGAGTATTTTGAAAAATTCGTCATATCAATTATAATTTGATATCTATCTTGCACAGAAAATTGATCCAAGATATGTGTATCATTACCTGTCTCGCATCTTGTTCCGGTGTAACCATTCACGCAAGAACAGGAATAATGATTGATGTTATCGCTGCATGTCCCTCCATAATAGCAAGGACTGCTTGCACATTCGTTGATATCTGTATCAATAAAAAAATATTAATAGACTCCATCACACACTTATTTACTTTAGGTAAGCTGTAAAAGTATCAACCATGTAAAAGAAAGTTCAAATATATAAACATTAAAGGAAAGGAAGTCAATTCGATAAACAAAGAAAAAAGTAGAGAAATAAAGCTAGTAATGTACAAATGGGATTATTTAAAGGAGCAAACTCTCTAAATATTTTAAAAAATAATCGCTTTGAGAAAACCTCTTGGTAAGTTAGACGCGTTTTGCTTGGTTTTTACTGCCAAAAGTAAGAAATTTTCTGTGAGTTTCCTTGAGTCATATACAGAAAAATAACATCTAAGTACAAACTAGTTGGAAAAAATTGTCACAACAAATATTATTTGATATCTATCTTGCACAGAAAATTGACATGAAATATGTACATCACTACCTGTCTGGCATCTTGTTCCGGTGTAACCGTTTGCACAAGAACAGGAATAATAATTGACATAATTATTGCATGTTCCTCCATTATAGCAAGGATTGCTTGCACATTCGTTGATATCTGTATCAACAACAAAGAGAAAAAGTTCATTTCTCACCTTTAGGACTCAAGCTTTAAAAGTATGAATAATGTAAAAGGAAGTTTAATTTTATTAATTTTACAGGATATTACTTTAATTCAACAAACAAATACTAGGTAGAGAAAAGGTTAGTATCGTATACAAGGAATTATTTGAAGAAGCGAACTCTCTATATTTTATAAGCTAATCGACGATAGAGCACCACCTTAGTGAATAAGACACGTTTTGTTTTATTTGTAGTTGCAAAATTATGAAATAGTCTTTAAGTTGTTTTGAGTCCTCGAAAGAAAAAAAACAATTTAAGTATAGACTATTTTGAAAAATTTGTCATATCAAATATAATTTGATATCTATCTTGCACAGAAAATCGATCCAAGATATGTGTATCATTACCTGTCTCGCATCTTGTTCCGGTGTAACCATTCACGCAAGAACAGGAATAATGATTGATGTTATCGCTGCATGTCCCTCCATAATAGCAAGGACTGCTTGCACATTCGTTGATATCTGTATCAATAAAAAAATATTAATAGACTCCATCACACACTTATCTACTTCAGGTAAGCTTTAAAAGTATGAGCCATGTAAAAGAAAGTTCAATTATATAAACATTAAAGGAAAGGAAGTCAATTCGATAAACAAAGAAAAAAGTAGAGAAATAAAGCTAGTAATGTACAAATGGGATTATTTAAAGGAGCAAACTCTCTAAATATTTTATAAAATAATCGCTTTGAGAAAACCTCTTGGTAAGTTAGACGCGTTTTGCTTGGTTTTTACTGCCAAAAGTAAGAAATTTTCTGTGAGTTTCCTTGAGTCATATACAGAAAAATAACATCTAAGTACAAACTAGTTGGAAAAAATGGTCACAACAAATATAATTTGATATCTATCTTGCACAGAAAATTGACATGAAATATGTACATCGCTACCTGTCTCGCATCTCGTTCCGGTATAGCCATTTTTGCAAGAACAGGAATAATGATTGATATTATTGTTGCATGTTCCTCCATTATAACAAGGATTGCTTGCACATTCGTTTATATCTGTATCAATAAACAAAGTAAAATTTTCATTACTTTTTTGTGACGTCAGCTTATGTTTGAACTTTAAATAATCCATTGCAATTGTTTGTGATATAATTAGTCAATATTTAACATAAAAAATTGCTGAATGCTCAAAAAAATTCATGATTTATAACTGATTATGATGTGAATGATATGCGTTCCAAATCTTTTAATTAGCTTTTTAATTGTTAAAAACACTGATTCAAAATGGCAGTTTCTTACCAATACATTTGAACCGTCTGTTCGTCTCACACACGTCCTGACATATATAGCCAGCTGCACATGCTGTAGAGTCCACACTCAGCACCTGACAGCCAGGAGTTACCTAGAAATCATTAAAATTCAGTTTGAAAAAAAGTCCTACCGCGCTGCGTCAACTAATGCAGCAAACAGAGAAGCAAAACTTTACAAGCCAATTATATAGAAGCGTCAAATGCGCTAGATGTCAATTTTTTCATATCCGTCATTTTGAATAGTTGCAAAAGGAACTTGCTCCATATTGAACCCAAATAAATTTTATTAAAGAAGGGTTGATTTCGTTCACTTCTCTTTCAAATATCAATGTGAAAATTGGTGAGTGACCTTATATTGCACTTAAATTTATAAATTGATGTTAATATTGAAAATATATTTGTATATTTCTGTGTATTTGTTGTTGCTCATTCTCCTCGCATTGCGGTGTTTCTATTATGTGATTAGTGCTGTTGATAAAGGAATAATAGAGGAATAATAAACACCTCTAACTGTGCAAAACAAGTTGAATGTGTTGCAAATATGGCCACTCTGTGATTTGGTCAGAATAACAGTAATCCGTTAGCAAATTTGAAATCTTTCATTGGTCGTATTTCACCCAATGTTGAATATATCTAACTGCTTTTGAATGTTGTGAGGTATATTTTGCCGCTCTTTCAGGTGATGTGGTCAAAATTTAGAAATTCTGAAATTGGATTTTATATGACGTCACACTTCGGTACTCTATTTGCCTGTTAATATTACAGCTTTGATCACCATTAATTTCTATAAGATTTTCTTCCCCTAATAGACACATATATCGCAAAAATGTTAAGAAGACTACAAATGTGTCATAGAAAGGAAAGCAATTGGGGCATTTATAGAGGCCAAGATGGTGCACTTGTTGCTTTAGCTGGTTTGCTGGTTCGCTGGTTCGCTGGTTCGCTGGTTCGCTGGTTCGCTGGTTCGCTGGTTCGCTGGTTCGCTGGTTCGCTGGTTCGCTGGTTTGTTGACAAAATATTGATTTCAAATGTAAACTTACATTGCCATAATCTATTCACTTTATTTCAAATTGAACTTTCACTTTTACATTTCAAAAAGGTTAATCTGAAATGTAAAAGTTTCCATAGGCATGCCCAATAGCCAATCAATTTTTGCATCTGATTTTACTTTAGGAAGTAAACGACGTCATTCAGATTGTAATGTTTTAAAAAAGCGCTCATTTTAAGGTGTTCCTTATTTTGGTGAGAAGAATACCTTCATGAGATTGACATTAGTATAAGCTTTTGGTTCTTGAAAAATGATAATTATAGTGGAAGAAGATGAGATGGTCCGCAATCTTATTCTAGAATTCTATCCTAACAAAAACTTTGCATAAAATCCATTTACGTGGAATGAAATATTTTAAATTTCCGTCATGGTGGATTTATAGGTAATAGCGCTGAAATCCATTCGGAGCATTTACCCATTACGTTTTCAGAGGCGGCGCTACATGGGATGTGAGGGTGACATCCCCCAAAATTCATGAAGTGACAATTTCCTCGCAGACACTGCATTTTTATTGGTTACTCAGCAAATTTTGTGGTAGGCTTCGGTTAAGAAATCAACGATAATCGATTAAATATTTGGATCTTTAATTTTCAATTCGATCTGATTCTCTTCGTTCCTCGGCACATTCATATTTTTTCTGTCAGTTGACAAATTAAAGCCAGTAAAAGCCAAACGCCACATTACCACATTACAATGCTGCAGGATTTTCTGGAGTTAATAACGATTAACTCTTGGAGTTAATAGAAATAATTAGAGGTAGTTGTAGGGCAAGCGGTGATGCAAATTCACTCTTTCAACAACTTTATTTGACTGTTTATCGACTCTTTTATTCAAAATTCCGAAAAAAAAATAGTTTTTCATGAAAAAATTTTCCTGCATCAACGGGTACACGATGGCGATTTATCGAGGTATTTTTAAGAGTTGAAGAAATCTCAAATTTTTTATGTTGACGGGGATTCGGCGACATTACGTGGACATCGTAACTCATTTAAAAACGTTTTCATGTCTACGTAAGCATCCCTGTAGCATCACCGTCCCTAGGACGGAAACGCGTCCACATCACTAACAATGATACAGAAACTAGGCAACATAGGCGCTTCCTTTGTTTAGCGGAAACTACTTCGGCGGCTCCTTGCAATCACAGCAACAGGATAACATTATTGATGAAATTCTGATGAATGGGACTCAAACTGTTCTGTTCTGCAAGCTAAAAATCTACCTACCCAAATGTTCTGCTGGTCAGATATCTGGCGGTGGTGGTAAATTTTTAATTTCCTTAGCCTAGAATCTATGTTTTCGTTTCGAACGGCGCTCTTCCTCTAACCTTCTCACATAAGTTAAAAGAAGTGGATATTACAGTGTATTCGAAGCAAGAAACGCTTCTTGACCGGATCTGCATTTTCATAATTTATCCGCCCAATGATTCGAGCTTGCTGAGGAGAATAATCGGCAATGCATTGTCAAGTTGTTGCCGTCTTATAAATGTTGTATGAATGTCAGGCTTAACAACGACACCAGGAGTAAGGTTATATTTTAAGGTGTTAAAAATTGCTTCAATGAGTGCATTTTCCAGCCAATTGTAAGCATCAAAATTCGAAAATCTCCCAAATCTTCCGCGATAACAATGATGCCTTCTCTGATAGCAACTTTATCGCCTGCTTGTTTATTGGTCCTGCCGAAATGATCTGGAAGCAGGCAGAAACCTATGCTATCTAGTTACAAATGGTTCCTTTCCTGTTTAATGATTGAATGAAGAGAGTTTTGTGATGTTGCATATGGCGTTATATCAGTCAAAGTTTCATCAGGAAAGTCTATCCCTGAATCTTTTTGACGATTGTCCCATTTCCGAAAATCTTCTACATACAGCCTTGCGCGCCTGTACCATTCCATCGCTGAGATCCTTATGTTTTCAAACGAAATGAGATATAAAAGCTAATTTTTATTTTTATTTCATTATGATGTTGCTTTAGACTGCCGCTATTACTACAATATTACAAGACGGTATTCAGTACTCTTAGGCTTGGAACAAAAGGCGGGGGTTTTAAACACAGGTCGACATTAAAAAAGTCCATTGATAAAAAATTTCACGATGGTGAATGTGAGCAAGAAACACAAAAGCAACAGTATTGTACCTAAAATGACGTCGATTGAGCCTAAGACAGATTTTTAAGAATTAATAAACGGGCGAGAGGGTTCCTTCAATTGTCTTCATCGGAATTTGCCTCTGTTTGATATAATCTCCTACTCGGCAACCTGGCACCGGACACACTTCTTGAGAAATTTTTCTAACACCGTCCCTGGTCTTTTTGCACAACAAAGCATTAGTAACATGTTTAAGGAACTCACCGATTGACTAACTGGTTCATAATGGTTCCAGCCATCAGCACCAACTAAAGATCCAGAAGCTCGTGTTGATTCCAAAAGCTCACAGTCGTTTTGCAAAGCATTTGGTTTGAAATTGAATGACTTGCAATTCGAAACATCTAGGCAGTTTTTAAGGCAAGATGCTAGAGATTTCGAACTGTGTACTGCAATCAGCTGGTCAGCGACTTTTTTACCTTTATCTGTTATTTTAAAAATGGCATGTCTTCGACAAGGGCTTCTGTGTATATCATAACTTCCTTCATCCATGCATACCAATGAAAAAAGCACGAAGATGGTTAAGGTAACCATCCTAATGCATTGACAGCAAAATGAAATGTTACAGCGTCAACAGCCTTAATTAATGATTGCTTTTATTACTTCAATGAGATTGCCTCCGTTATTAACCATACACAGCTTCATTGACAAAATTATTACTAAGAATCTGTATGAGTACCTGTAACTAAATTCAAATAGCAGCAGGGGAGGATACCACTGATGTTTTTGCTAATTTCTGTACAGGCACAAAACACTACGTAACTCGAGAAAGTCATAACTGAGAACAGTTTTTTTTGCTGTGCAGAACTTGAAAATTGCTTCGTGTGGATAATTTAATTCTAATTTTGCAAGAGTAGGGTGAAAACTTGCTGGCAGGTGCTTAAAAGAAACACAAGAGGCGTGTGTTTGTTATGGGAAGTACTACTGAGTTTTATTATTCGTTTGATGAGTTTGATGGTATTCACAAGTGATGAATAGTGAATTTGATTTTCCTGGTGGCTGTTTCTTGACTGGGCTAATTATTCATGCAGCACTCAAAATAATGGCGTTGTATGGAGCCAATTAAAAGTCAGTTGTGGTAGCAAATGGTCCTGTGGCCATTCAGAGCCTACTAAAATCAGGAACACATGATGCACTGTTCTCTCGCATTACAGTATAAGTCCAATCTTTTTTTAATTTATGCTGAAATGTATATGGCATATATGGCATAAAGGCAAACTTCAATGATATGGTTGCTCTAAAATACCTCAGTCAAAGCCCACCATTCCCAGAAGAAGTATTCATTGAACTGATGGAAACTGCAACACGTTCATTTGAATTCAGTTTTGACAATAAAAGGTTTCTCATTCTTGAAAATGCAACTTTTTCATATTCATAGTAAAACTAGTATGAATGTGAAACTTTCTTCGTGTTCATAGCTTGAGAATAATTTTTAATCACACCGATGCCTTGATAATGGAAGAAAAACAATGAGACATCTGATTTAACTTGTTATCAAGAAAATTAAAAAAAATTGATGCTTTTGATAACTTACAACGAAATAATTATTGACTTTATGCTGATTGACAAAAACAGATATCAGTGCTAATTAAGATTTTGACACCGACGTCGTGTTGTTTTATTACATATAAAGGTGCTACGTTTTGATGCAGATAAAATCATGACAGATAGTCTCTGAAGCAATTTATAAATATATACACTTTAACCTTTTAACCTTTACACTTTAACCTTTCCAACCTAGTTGCGACTCAAACAGAAGAATCTAGTTCAGTTTGTATCACTTACTTTACAGGAGGGATTCCTTTGTTTTCTATAAGGTAAGTTTGAAATTTTCATTGTTTTAGGCTCAATTTTTCTTATGTTTTATGCTAAACAGGTTTTCTTATTACAATATCCTCATATTCTTTCGAACAGATTTGAAAACGTCGATTTTCATCATTGCCTAATAATGCTCGTTCCTCTTATGCTGTCAGTTAATTAAAATTTATCTACTTTTCCTGTATCAAAAACTTTAAATACTCCATGTTGATATTGTTGTAGCTGAAGGTTTTCCATTCAATGTTTTTGATACTCTCAATAGATTTACTTCCTTTTTTACCACCATCCACCCGATGGAGGCGGAGGTGGAGGAGGTGGAGGAGGTGGTGGTGGTGGAGCTACAAGAAAATTGTAATTTCGATCAATCGTCATTTAATCATGATCAATCATCTAAATATTTCATGATTAAGAATAATATTCCGTTCTCTGGTCGGTCATTTTGCCCTTAAAAATATAAAGTGAAAGTGTTCTCATCAAGTACAACAGCTATTTCCTGCCTTTTCTCAATTTGTAAACTTTGTGCCCATTCTTCTCTTTCTTGTTCAAATTTTTTTAACTCTTAGCACCTTTGACAAAATTGACAATATTCTAATCTTGCAACTTTTCAGCAATATACATGAATTACTAGGTACAACACTTTCTTTTTGTTTTCTTTAAGATCAAGCATTGAAAACCAAGAAAATATATCAATTTGAAATTTTTTCCTCTTTTTATGTTTAGTTTAATAGTCAGCGAATAGTGTTTTTAAAGTAATTTGCTTCAAATATTGTGTAAAGAAAATATACCTGTTTGGCATCTTGATCCAGAATAACCATTGATGCAGGAGCATGTGTAGTAATTGATGTAGTTATTGCAATTTCCTCCGTTGTAACATGGACCACTGGCACATTCGTTTATGTCTAAACATAATTTTGTGAGTGTGAATTTTTTGCTAAATTACAACTTTGGGTTAAAGTTAAAAAATGTATGGGGAGATCTACAACGATTCTTTATGGAAAATGTAAAATATTATATGCTACATCGTTTTTATTTAAGTACTTTAGATTGGAAGAATACCTTCCTTCAAATATCATGTGCTTTAAAGATAGTTTAAAACAGGATTTAAAACGTGCCCATCTTCTCTTTATCGTCTAATAATGCCAGTAAATATGCTAGAATGGAGTTTTGAAAAACTTTGTTCTATCTAACTTGATACTATGAGTTTAAAAATTAACGAAAATGACGAAATCGTCAATTACCAGATTGTATGGCTATATCTAGCAGTGCGAGATAATAAATGGGCAGTTTAGAGTAGTTCACATAAACCCAAATTGACCCCGAGGTGCATGCCATTGATGTTAGTATGCAGGTAAATCATGCCCATGAAGTGTGCAAAAGTTTGATTAAAGAGTTAATAAGAAAAAAAATACCATTTCCACAACTGACACCAGCATATCCAGGCTTGCATATACATTTGAATTCGTTGACAAGATTTTGACATGTTCCTCCATTTTTGCAGGGAAAGCTCGCACATTCATCAATGTCTTTATAAAATGTAAAAGGAAATTTATGGAAGAAAATATGAAAAAAATCCCTTTTCTAGATTTACAAAGCTTCTGGCTGTATTCAGGATACCAAAAGTATTTGGACTAATCAGTAGTGTGTTTATTACTCGTTTTAATGTCAAGTGCATATTATGGTTTGTTCATGTTTTAAAGAGATGTGTAAAGAAAAGAAAATATAAATGTTAGTTTAGACTTTCTACCAAACTACAGAATCTATAATTTTGTTCAAAAAAGTTGACAAACAATTTTTCATTTTTGTGCAGTTTAACTTATAGAAAATATCCCTCATTTAATAGAGCTTATGCAATAAATGAAACGTTTGGGCACTTTTGTTTTCAATTCATTGCAAGTTAACATTAGTTATATGTCTGCTGTGCAGAAATATAAACTTTTGTAAAATTTTTATCAGATGTTGAATTCTATTTAAACTGTTTTTAGAATTTATAGATAAAGGACTAGAGAAAAACTAAACGTGAGAGCAAACAAATATTACTTTCCTAATGGTAAACTGAAGCACTTATCCAATTGGTGACTTTATGAAAGCTTAGCTGATCAGCCAAATTCTTACCAATGCATTTAAATCTGCTATTTGTTTCGCACGAGTCTTCACATATATACCCTGGGGGACATGCAGTGGATGTCCCTGCAGCAAGACAGCCAGGAGTTATCTGTAAAAGATATACCATTGATTAATGAAAGTTACTCTTATCTCCTTTATTGTATCTATCACTATCTATCTCGATGCCGTATAGGCAAAGTTGTACTAACTTCTGTGTAGAATCATTATAACTCCAGTTTCAGACTGAATAAAAAAAGCCTTTTTGATTGGAGTTCTCGATATCAATAGGCAGATCTATTAGGGGTGTATAGAAAAAGATGGTTCTAAGCTGCAACTCCAAATTTCCACTCTTCAAAATATGTCAGTTATAAGGGAATTCAAATTTCTTTTCAAAAATTAGTTTCTCGCACATTTCCTCCTACTTTGTAATCCAATTTTTTTCATAAAAGATCAAAGACCACATTGACACTGGTACTGACCAAAACTGACACAGAAAGGCTTTTCTCACTCGACCTCCTGTGTTCATTCAATATGAATATGCTATCTATGCAAATTTTGGATCGCTTTTGAAGGTTTTCCCTTTTTACTTTTGCTAAAGTGTAGGCAGTATCGTTACAGAGACATATGTTACTCTAAAAAAACATTCTGACCAGGCCCCTACACGGAAGTCCCATCTAAAGCTGTAACGCAATAAGTTTCTTGGAAATAGTGCATAAGAAGTATCAACACCTTTTCTTGCAAAAGAAAATAATTTCATTTTTGTAGCTTCTGTGCTGCTTGTTAATGTTTGTACTCATTTCTGCTTTAAGAACTACTTTTTGTATTTTTTGTTGTTGCTGCTGTTTCTTGCAAGCTATTGTATTTCTTTTCATAACTTTAAACAGTTGTATAAACTCTTCTTTCTCAGAGATAGCCTAGCGTAACGAGCTTTATTTGCCTTGATTATTGTATTCATTCAATAGTTAATGTGAGGAGGATAATAATGATGAACTATAGTTGTCTATGCAAACTGAAACCTTACAAAGTTTGTCAATCAGTATCAACATTGCTTTCCTATCGAGTCTGAAGAGAGATGTTTTGACATTGAAAAGTGAATTATTGTAGATGCTAGAACCATTATTAGATTTACTATTGGGTGGTCGATTGAGAGAATTTGATGAATACCTTGTGGGCATCAATGACTCGATTCACTGTCTTGATTCGTTACCATAGGTCGGTTGGCCTTCACCTGCTAAGACCTCATCTACTCAATGAATTCGTCATTCATCCAAGAAATGAGATTTACATGGCAGCAATAATTAAAACAGATGGACATCAGGTGATTTATTGAAGGTAGATCATTATCAAAGCGTACCGATACTATAATTTCAAATGTCAAATGTCAAATGAAATACTATAACGTAAAATGAAAACTTCTCTTGAAAATATTCCTGAAACATTATAAGTTTAGAACATAATCATGTGCCATTTCACATCTTTCCTTGTCGTTTTTGAATGTTTGTTTTGGTGTATTTGCTTTTCCCTCGTGTTTGCTACGCATTCTGAGCAAACGCAGAGGCGGATCCAGACTATAGCAACCTATGCAAAAGCACGAGTCAGATTTTTACAACAACAAAATAAAATGGAAACTATCAAAATTTTTAATCAAGAGTTTTTTTGGCAAATTTTTCAGCAATGACCGTTCTAGATCTGCCCCCGTTGATACCAACATCATGCAGAAGGCAGGGCATATATTTTGCTGACTATCTTTCGGCCTCTGCACAAATTAGTCGAGTGGCGATTCTAGGCATTTATCTGGTTCTTATTTCTGAATCCAGAAACTTGCCTGTTCCTTGAAAGCCAATCACTATTTGTTTGACCTATGCAAACGTCTTGTAAGCCAATCAGAGTGTATTTTACCTCTGCAATCTTTGGCGCGAGCATAGGTGAGATTTAATTCATCAGATCAGAAGTTGAGCTTGCCTCTGCAGCGGTACAGCCAACCAATAGGATTCAGAGTTGACCTATGCAATTTTTGACAGTGAACCTATGCAATGCTAAGCCAGTCGATTTCAGAATGTCTGTTCTGTAGTGTTGTGGTATGACCACTGCGTTCGGAATGACTTTTTCTAAGACAATGTTATTTTCCACTCTACATCAAAACATTTTGAATTTAGGCATGCAGTCACTTGCAACGCAAATAATGCCTTGATTTTGAATCTCCAAGTGAACAAACAAAAACACATTTCATGGAATTCTTTTTGTAGTTTCGTTGGAATTCAAATTGTTATGGTATAGAAAGTACAACCTTTATGGGATCCAAGCTCTGGCAAGAGCTTACAAATGACATTAAAACATCTTCTAGCCTCGCAATATTTAAGAAAAAGATTAAAACTTGGAAAGGTACAAAATGCAACTGCAGACTATGCAAACCTTACGTTGCGCAGATTGGATTCTTGAAATAGTCATCGAATAATTGTATATTGTTATCTAATGAGTCATCCTTTCAAATTTGTACATTTCCTATATCATTTTATCCATTCATTGTAATTAATTTAAGATTTGTAAATGTAGTATAAATAGTAGGCTTTAATTAGCTGTTATATTAGCTAAAAAAATTTTGCTACGCCTTGATTCTGATTAGTAAGTAATGATTCTGATTGGAGACAGAAAGAGCAGGCTGATGACTGAGTAATTGACCATTTGCAGAGGTTTTTCCTAGTGGCAAGAGTGTTGTTTAGGTATTTGATGGTAAATTTGTAAATGTTTTTTGGTAACTTTTGCTGGACACTAGACCAAAGTTGATTAGTTCCCTTAGAAGCAAATTTTAAGATGCACGAGATAATAAATCCTTAAAATGTAAAAACGTTTTCAATGCGGTTTTCGTGTTCACTTTGGATGGATTTGAGAACTTGTTTTGTGTTGCGATAAACGTCATATTGTATGTTTGTACCAGTGCTAGAATCTTTCCATAAAGAGCGAATCTCTTGGTTTGGGGACAGTCTTAAAGAGTTGCGGATAACTGTTTGACATTGTTAAAACTTGGTAGATGGAAGAATGAGATTGATGCCAAACTTCGATTTTGGAATGACGAGGCTACTTAGTGAACCACTTATTGGCAGCTCGAGCCATTGTCTAACAAAGCTTGAAACAACATTATTTAGATTTTCTGTCACCCATGTCTTGCTTAAATCAGCGATGGTCAGGTTCCAGGAAATTTTGGATAGCACATATCGGTGGTATAACATAATTTTGTTCTTTGGATGACACGACAATTTGTCGAGACTGGACATTAACGAGTTGACAGTTTCCAATAGTTCTGACATATGATCACTATTATCCATAGGAAAGTTGAAGTATCTACCAAGATATTTAAAAGATCTGTCTTTCTCAACAGTGGGAACTATGTTTTTATTGACAATAAGTTTGGGTAGAAACTGAACAGATGAAGTAGATGATTTTTTTAATTCCAAATGTTGAGCACTTGTCAACCCGAATATGCATGTTTGCCCAAGAACACCATCTAGAGAAGTGGTTTAAGAGAATTTGATTTTCTTTTTCTTGACCAGTAAACACTGCCGCATCGTCAGCGAACTGAAACCAATGGACAGGTTTTAAGGAGTTTGTATAGAAGCCGAATTTGTTGAATTTATTATCTGAGATGAAAGTATTAAAGCAAAGGTTGAAGGTTAATGGGCTAAGGCAATCACCCTGAAGGACACCGCGGCCTATCGGTATAAAAGGGGTACGAAATATATCGGTTATGATAGATGTTTATAATAATAATTATAGTAATAATAATAATAATAATGGCAGGTAAGAATCTTCTAGAAAATTACATCCATAAGCTACGTGATGTATCTTTTAATTCATGCCCACTTCTTTGGTCAAATAAAGCGTTGATAAGAACATTTAGAACAATATATAGATTCAAGAAACGTCAAATCCAGGGTCGTTTCTGGCTTTTGTGCACAAGGGGGCTACCCCGACTCCATTTGCGTAAAAAGAGGGTGAGCTATCCTTTATTGTTCTTCCAAGGGGTGTCACACACCCCACATCCCTGTAGTAACGATCTGCGTTGAACCTTTTCTCTCATTCTTTTCTTTTTTCTATCGAACACAAATAAATTTATGTCGACGCCTCTTTCATTACGATTCTCTCTGAAGAGGTGGACGAAAGTACATTTGTTTCGTCTATTTAATCAGTTTATTCTAATATTTGGGATTTCTTGGTCTCCAGGCAACCGCACACTCTGGCCTAAAAATTCTAATATTGGTCATTTTCTCCAAGGAAAGGGGAGGCACTGAATTACAATTACAAAAATCTTCTTTGTATAAAAAATCAAGTCTTGGCCCCTAGAAAAGAAGCGTTTATTGAACGATATCTGAAAAGAAATCTCTTGAAAAACAATGTTCACCTCGCTGTTGAATACGCGGGAAAATAGGGATATAAGCAAACATATCACAGGCCATTCACCTATTATCTACCGGCTTTAAAAATATACACAATTTGTAAACGAAGTGAAAAGGCCGCCTTCATCATTTGAAAGAGGCGATCTGCCTTAATGAGGCTACTGGCTCGATACAATTAAGTACAGCCGCTTTGTGACTGTTTGTTACACTTTAAATGTATCCAAATTCTATGCTATGGATGACCAATGCTCCAACAGGATGATAAAGAATCGATTAAAACTTGCAGTTGTGATTTGTTTTTTGAGAGCTTTCATTACCATTTAGATAACCTTACCTTTATCTTTCTCGATTTTGCTTGTGCGCCTTGTTACGTAAGGTGGGTTGTCCAAAAATTGAGGTTTTTGCGTTGCGTAACACAACAAATCGTGATTTCCCATTATTGAATCAACAGTTTTATGCGTATTAAGTTTTAAGATTGAGACTGGAATTCCAAAACGAACGCTACTTTCTTTAGTAGACACCTTTAGTAACACTGCAAGAATACCTCCTGCACTATAACTGCTGAGCACATTAAAAAAAACTTATAGTAGTAAGGCAAACAACAAAGGATATGTTTGCGAGCTCTTTGCATCAGGCCTTGTAGTTGACTTGTGCAGTGACTGAATGCCCCAGTGCATCTAGGCACCTTCGCTTATTATGTTGAATATCCTGTCAAATATTCCTTTTCATCTGCAATCGTTGTTTTCATCCCATTTTTACCATTTATCAAAATAAAACAAACATTCAACTGTATTTATTCAACACAAAATCTTTTTAAATTTTGAAGGCTTGCAAATACAAATGAATCCATTAAAACCCAGACCTTGACAACAGTGATTCTAAAACTTTGCACCTACCGTTTGATGTACGGGCTCATAATGATTCCAGCCATCTGCCAAAGTTGTGCCTGAAAGTCTTGTTAAAGACAAAAGTTCGCAGTTGTCTTTTGAACCTTTTTTGAAATTAAACGATTTACATTCGGACACATCCAAGCAACCTTTAAGGCAAAATGACAAAGATGGGGCACTTATTGTTGTAATAAGTCCCCCAGTAGCCTTTTGTCCTCTGTCCGTTATTTTGAAAACAGAGTAACGCCTGCAGGGACTTTTGTATATTTGGTAGCAGGAGACAATTGCCGCTGATGCAGTTAATACAGCTTTAAGTAACCAGTTTTCCATCTTTGGAGGAGCCCTTTAAACAAATCGTTGCGGATCAACAAAACAACTTTATGAGAATTACAACTCACAACCTGTCTTCTTATGTGAATATAATTTAAGTGTCACTGAATGATGTTATAAATTTTTAATTATAAGTGAATGCAACTCGCAAGATGTATCAGCCTTGACTTGTCAGTATCGATGGTATTACTAACTAAGATGAAATTCAGAGAAAAATGGAAGCTCTGAGCGAAAAACTAGCAAATCTATATGACTTCCTAGATAAGCATAGTATCTTATATTCGTTTCAGTTTGTATAACATGAAAATCACTCTGTTAATCATGTTTTAATAGGCATGACAGAAACTATTAAAAATTCTCTTGACACCAGGAAATTTTGTTGCGGCATATTTCTTGATATGCAAAAGCTTTTGATACAGTGAACCGCTTTATACTTCTAATGGAACTTGAAAATTATGGAATCTGAGGACCTGCTCTAGACTGGTATAGATCTTATTTATCTGACCAAAGGCAGTATGTTTCTGTGAATGGGTTTAGCTGTAACTATCCTGACGTCACATGTAGAGTTCCACAGGATTTTATCCTTGGCCCCCTCCTCTTCTTGATTTTTATTAATGATCTACCGAATTCATCGCCTTTACTCTCCTCCTATTCATTTGCGGATGATACAAATACCTACTTTGAAGCTGACCGTCTGGATATGCTGCAAAGAGTAGTTAATAATGAGTTAAACAAGATTAAAATGGCTGAATGTTAACAAGTTGTCACTAAACGTTAATAGAAACAATCAGAAACAATATGTTTTGAAAAGGGGAAATGAACTGATACAGCAATCTAGGTATGTAAAATTCCTTGGTGCTCTTTTAGATGAAAATCTTAGTTAGAAATATCATCTATCTGAACTTTCAAAAAAATTGGCTAGGACATGTGGCACCTTTTTCAAGGTAAGACATTTTCTTCCACTTGATGTTTAGATCTGTCTATAAAATTCATTATTCTCTTTTTTTCTCCAGTATGGTATAATAGATTGGGGCTTTACACATGATGGTCATATCAAACCTATTTTTCTGCTGAAAAAGAAAGTGGTAAAAGCCATTGCATTTGAAAATTCCACTGCACCCTCCACTCCTATTTTTTCAAACTTGATGATACTGAAGCTGGAAGATCTTTTCCAGTTAAAATTGCTTTTTTTTGTTTATGATTCTGTCAATTCAAACTCACCAAGCTGCTTCCACAAATTCTTTGAATCTGTGTCAAATGCTCACCAGTATAGTACACAGCAAAAAAGACATTTTCTTTATACGAAAAAATACTTTGCAATGTCGTCTGTGTGTTTCCTTGGTGCTGAATCTTGGAACAATATCCCAGTAGAAATAAAATGGTCATTGTCTGTTGTCAGTTTTTCTCAAAAGCTTAAAATCTTTATATCAGACAAGAACTATCAAATTTGATTTTGAAGCCAAATTTATTGTTTTGTCACTGATGTAAATAATTAATTACATTTAAAACCACCTTGGAAAAGGTGATGCTCTCTCCTCAATTAGGTCATCTACTGAGAGAGCTCATCCTAAAGAAATTTCCTGCAAACAACATCTTACGTAATCGTTATTTATTGTTACAAAGTATTTTTTATGTAATGTGTTAACATTGTATGTATTTAGTTGTAAATTAGAGTAATAAGATATTGGATGTACAGAAATATATAAACATAAAAACTGAAACAGAAACAGAAACTCAAGAAGAATTTCTAGTAGGGAGCTCATTTGCCAAGCAAAAGCTGATGATTCACTAAAATTTGTATCAGATTCAATGCTAAGACATTCTCGCAAATGAAAAAACACGTGTCCGGTTTTAAGTTCCTTTAATTTCAAACATTCTGTCATAAAGAATTGTCGTACAGGGCCGGCAAAAACCATACCCCCAACTATTCTGCAAAATAAAATGAATATTTTAAGCAAAGATAGAAAAAATTGTAGCCTACCATTCTATAAGTTATTTTGCTTCATATTTCTTCATGTTTGGCCTTATCTTAAGTTTCCTTGTTATGTTTTTATTGTTTTCACCATTTAAGATGGGATTTTTTTGAAGAACATGAATCATTGTCTAAACTGTGCGTTATACATTACACGTTACACTGTGTGAGTAACAGATTTAAAAAATTATCTCAACTATAAAATATTGTTAGATGTTAGGAATGCGTGACTTACTTAGACTATACCGTATATCCTCGAATAAGTCCTCACGCTCGAATAAGCCTCCCCCTCGTATAAGCCCCCACCCAGACATTCATTTTTGTAAATAGGCCCCCGGGGGCTTGTTCGGGGTTTTACAGTAAAAGGAGGAACCTTATCTAGAATACCTTGGTTCCAAAGCTAAATGAGAGAGTTTGGCAATTTTGGCCTAAACCTGGCTAACCAGGCATATTGCACGGACAGAAATGAGGTGCAAAGATGGGAGGGAAGGGGGGACGGAGTTGTTAGATAATGATTAGATTTTTTGCCATACCCTTCAGGTGACTGAACACTGATGGCAGCACCCATTTTTAGAATTCAGTTTTCAACTTTAAGATGAATAAGACGAGAAGATAAATCTTTAAACAAAAGATCTTTATAGTTGGCTTCTCATCAATGAGAGGGATTTTCCTAGTAAGTTCATGAACTGAGATTTCCATTTCATTAGTCTTTCATATTGATTGTAAGCTTTCAACATTGCTTTATGGCTTCTCCATCTACCGCTGATATCATTAACTGTTTTCCACGCCAAAGCAGTTTGTTTGTTATCTGCTGCTTTTTTATTTTCGTCGATCTTTGACTCGAAATAGATTTTTTGTTAAAATTCATAAATTTCTCGTAGTGTCTTTTCGGTTTTCTTCGCGAGACTGATGTTCTCTACACTAGGGTTACTGTTCTTGTTCTTTTTTCCTTTTATGAGCACCTTTCTTTTTCCCATTGTTTTTTCCTCTTTACAGGTAGCTTCTCAGAGGCATATCCCTTTGCTGCTTCTCCATAGGCTGTCTTCAAGTTTCAATAGGATACATTCGCACTTTCTTCTGTGTTGAGGGATTGAAGGAAGTTGTATCTATTTCTAAGATTAAGTACAAACTGTCCAGATAGTGTTTGGTCATTCCTCGGCACTGAACAGTTGAATCTGGGATATTTTGTTGACGGGTTTTTTGTTGGCTCCAAGACTACTGATCCTACCTGTCGCGGAGACAATACGATGGCCAGAGCCTACACATTCAAAAGAATTGTACCCTTCGCAGTTTAATGAACCATTGCTCCATTTATAATTAACAAGAATATAGTGCAGCTGGGCTTTTGTGTTGTTTGGGTACAAGAAGGTTCATTTCTTTCCTTCTTTCTTCTGAAACTTCGTATTCAGGCACACTAGTTTGTTTATATTTTCAGTCAAGAAGAAGAAACAATTTCGATTTGAAGATTGATTGTAGGAATGTATGAATCCATTTTCTCTTCCTAGTTTTTAAGTCTCCTGCGAATATGACAGTATTGTGTTTTGGGAATTCTCTCGTGAGCCCAGACCGTTCGTAATAGAAATCTATGACATCGGTGTAATCACTACAGTTTGTTGGGCTATAGCATGCCACTATGGTTGCCTTTGGATTTCAATTGAAGGAAGCCACCCAAGGATTAATTTAAGGTGCAGTGATGACTAATTTGTGCAGTGATGAATCGAAAATGTGCAGTGATGAATTGCAAAATGTGCAGTGATGAATTACTTCACTAAAGAAATACTCCAAATACTACTGATTTGGATGTTTTTAGAATAAAGACAAATTAATAGAAACTATAATCAAGAGTTAAATGAGATAATAGAATCAACCTACGTGTGAAACTTAACTAAAGCCAGCTTTAACAAAAAGATAATAAACAGTTAATCTCAAACGCACTTTATAATGCAAAAAGTGTTTTTAAGAAAATAGCAATAGTACTGGAAAAGAAATGCGGCCTGTTTCTCTTCTTTTGTGTGAAATACAATACGCCACATAATTGGAGTGAATACCATTTATATCTTTGTTTTATATTTGATGAAAAATTTTTTGGTTAGGGTATCCATAAAGCTAGCCAGGTATAGTTTTGAAAGATTAGTAGCAGTTCCAGATTTGTATCATATAGACAAACCTCATATTACATAAAAAGTATGTAATATACAGTAAGGCTGTTTTTTGGACAGTTCTTAGAACATTGAAATATGTAACATGAGTAGAGGTCAAGTCCCTAAAAACAGCATTTTATGAAAAGAAACAGCTAGAAACAGTTGATTTGTCTTTTAAGGATCAGTGAATAACTTACAAACACAGTGAGTGATTACATTCCACTCCATTTCCCCCATTCACAAAGAAATACTATATTGATTCCATAGGGTGGAAATGTAGAAAAAATTCCCTGTTATCAGGTTTGCTACTTTATTTTCTTTTGTTCAGGTTTGATATGTTCTGGTAAGATTTATACATAGTCAGTAGCAGCTGTAGTTAGGCCAAATTACACTGAAAACGTCCCTGAAAACAATGTAAAACTTTGTTGGTCCGTCCAAAAGAGGTCCAGTCAAAACTTAGCCACACCCTTAGCAAAACCCTATTGGCCCCAAAAATCTGCATTTTACGCTGTTTTGTGCCTTGATGAAAATTCCTTAAATTAATGCCTGAAGCCACCAGTATTCTAGACGATATGGTTTCGATGTTGCTCAATACTCTCTGGGCTCTTGGACTAAGGAAAATGCCAACGCCTCCAACTGAGTTTTTGGAACAGAATGATGTGATAAGAATCCAGTTTTCGCCGAGATCATGGTGTTTTTGGATACAATACGATTCTCTTGATTACATATCTCTTCCTGGTTGGTTTCCATTGCAGCTTGGATGAGCTCACTAAGTTGAGATTCGGAAGATAACGTTCTAGCATTGAAGGTAGCTAGGTGCATAGGTTTTTCACACTGCAAAAGTTTATGCCCGGACGCTGAATTTTCGACTGCCTACCGGGCGTTTGCAGGACATGACCCGCGCGACGGGCGATGCGGTCTGATTGTCTAATATTGAGCTATGTCTTTTAAATTTTTCAATAGCTAAAAATATCTCACGGTCGCTACTCATGTGGATGTAGATTTTCGATTAAGTCTCCATCTCTACAAGAGCAGCTGGCCAATGCCCAGGCGTCTCCTCCACCCCGGTTTGATATTTGGAGTTGTACTTCTCTTAAGTTGATTGCCAACCAAAGCTGCCCAGCAGATCCTACCCGGAATCTTGTCTATCCGTTCTATTTCTTGTTGAAAATTGCAAGGGGTAGTCTTGATATAGCAGCAGAGACTCGCTCCCGTGCCACTTTAGCCGTGTTTAACACATTTCCATCCTGCCCCAAGTTCTCTAAGAGAACACCCAAAAAGACGTGGCGCGGAGGTGCGACTTCGGAGTTCACTCTGCTTTCAGCTGAAAGCAGAGATCTCAAGCAGGACCAAGCATAGAGTTAAATCTCAAGCATAGAGTTAAAACGAGGCTAAAAATGCTGCACTCTTAAGGCAGTTTTACGAGCAGTTCGTGATTTTGCAGTAACGTTTTGAAAAAGGCTAGCATAATAACATGGTTAATACTTATGCAAAATGAATTTTTACAAAATGTGACTTCTACTATATAATGTTGTGACATATTCTATGAAAATTTTTCAAAGTCGTCGATGAAATGCTTCTCGTCACGTGCTTAATGCTGCCAGTGCTTAATGTCATTGTCAGTTTTGTGGCTTGTTTCTACTTGCAGTTGATGACCATCTTGGTGACTTCATTTTCTTTTTTTCCACCAACCTGGAGGTGGAGCTACAAAAAATTTGATGAATTGGCAACCTTTAATTGTTATGTTCCATTAAATCCTAGAAGCTTTTACATTTGGATATAAAAAAGGGTCTATCACCAAAAATAAATTTCAAATATATTTTGCCATCCTGCTACATAACAAAGTGAAAGGTAGGAATTTGCGTTAAATATCATACATTGTCATTACGGAAAAACTATCGGAAAAGTCTATCTGGAAGTTTCAAATAACACCCAAAAAAAACTTACTTTCATTATATGTAATGATTTGCTGTTTATTACAGTACGATTGTCTCTATTATCACTAACATTTATGTAAATTTTTTTAAATATTTCGTAATAAAATCCTACCAGTTTCGCATCTAGATCCAGAATAACCATCAATACAAGAACAACTGTAAGAATTTATGTGGTTGTTGCAATTCCCTCCGTTTAAACATGGATTGCTGCCGCATTCATTTATGTCTAAACAAAGAAAAATAATTATTCTTGGTGAAAATTTGAAAAAATCAATTTGACTACTCTTATTCTTTGCCTATGCTAGAGTTTCAAAAAATTTTGATCAAACTTTATATTCAATATTTGACTAGCATTGATCGAATCTATCATACGGAAGTTAAGAAATTTTTGTATCTAATGACAACTCTACTACATAAATGAGTTTTATATGCATTGCCAACGAGATCAATGGTGGCGCCAGCAACAAAGCTCTGGAGGCGGGGGGAACAAGACAGAAATCCCTTTTTACTACCGGAAAACGCCCTTTTACCACCAGAGAACGGCAATTATATCCAAAGAGTGTGCAAATGACTAATTTTTGGTTATGGAAAAGCAGTTTGAAAATCACAGGATTACATCACAAAAAGTACCCTGTTAAAATATGACCCCTCCCTCAACAGTTTCTCATCGAATTTAGACGAAATGCAAAAATGATCCTACCGAGAACTGGGGGCACGTTAGCAAAAATTTATGAGTAGAAATCTTACCAGTTTGGCATCTAGTTCCAGTAAAACCACCAGCACAAGAACAAGTGTAGTGATTTATGTAGTTGTTGCATCCTCCACCGTTGTAGCATGGACTGCTGGCACACTCATTGATATCTTAAAAAAAGAACCAGTCTTTGTAAACATTAAGGAAACTGATTTGACTAATTATCTACGCCAATGTTGTTATAAATGTTTTCTTGCGCGCTTAATCGACAAATTGGCAATGATAATTTGCCGTAGATTTTTCTTGTTTGTGCAAATGGTTTAACATTTGGTAAAATGGGCATATCTATGTGAAGCATATCATAAAAAATACCATTTTAAGCTCCTAGCATTATTTTGCTTAATAACAAAATTTTAGTTGATTAACCTTAATATTTATAATGGATCTTAATATCTAAATGTCACCAATACTACAATATTTATTTTGAACTTTCCCATATTTTGTCAGAAATTTCTTTTACCTCAAATTCTCTCCCTATGTTCTACCGCTAGATTTTGATAATTATTAGATTGAAAAGATTTCTTCAGTTCAACGATGATAATTTAACAAACCAAACCAAAACTCCCGAATGTCTGGAAAGCTTTTGAAAGAAACTTCTGACATCACTTGTTAAAAATTAGTAACATTTAGATGAATTAATTAAATTCATGGCTTTTTTAAAAAGGAAGTATATATCATTGCAACCTGGTGTTGAAATGCAAAACGGAATAATTTATAAGAATGAGAAATGATATGTCTAGGAAATTTTTCACGGAGAAGGGAAATGGCAAACAAGAAAAGAAGACTCTTGTGCATTAATAATACAATGAATTGAAGGTAAAAGTATTAGTCATCTCTTTGATTTCCAACTACGCCTTGATATTATTAGCAAACGTACATAGAGCAAAATTTGCAATTGAATCGTAATGAATAAGCTAAATGATATAGGGCATTCTTGAAAATGTTAAGAAAATGTAAAGTTTTGAAATAATTAACTGGATACTTTAAACTTCGACCCTATTCACACTACAAATATGAGTCAAACCTGAAATTTTCACATCAATCAAAAAAGCTTTTTCATTATTAACAAAGTTTGTCAAACTTCTATTCACACCAGGCAGTCTTTTGAGATGATATCAAGTTGTCATTTGTTGTCAGAAATAGGGATTTCACGCAAAGGAAAAAAGATTCTGCTATCATCATCATAAGAGAAAAATATAATAAAGAAATCCACTCTTTTGATCCCTTATAAGGTCTACTGCTTCTTAATGGTTGGTAGATACGATATTTGATAAAAGAATCGATGCTCAATGAAAACTTCAAGCAACGCCTTCAACTTTCGAGAGAGACATTTTAGATCCTCGTCAGACTTTGCGAAGTGAACGTTACTCGAGAACGAAAACCATTCAGAACCAGCCTTTCTCCTGAAAAGAGTCCAAGCTGTAGGCTTTACAGACTTGCCCATGAGGCATCGTGTCAGGCATGTGCAGACGTTTTTAACATAGGTAGAACAACTAAACATGAAGCGTTCTTCGACGTAGTATCTGTTATAAATGCCGTGAAAAATAACTTAATATGGTTTCCTGTAACATTGGAAGAAAAATGAAAGCAATAAATACTTTCAAGAACCGATTTGAAATGCCGAACGTTCTTGGGGCTACCGACGGAACACTCATTAAGATCAAGGTTCTTAACGAAAATAAAAAAGATTATTTCAGTAGATTCCAGCGACACGATGTTGTGAGCCAGGGTATTGTTGATATAAATATAAAGTTCTTGGACATATTTGTTGACTTTCCCTGATCAATGCACGATGCGATGCAAGAGTGTAGAGAAACACAAAGACCAGTTAACTGCTATATAGAAAATTTGAATAACTGGAAGAAGCTGTGGTGATTTTTTCGAACCGTAATATGTCTTCCATTGTGTCACTTTTATTAACACCTTTCATTGTCTCTGTATCCACAGCAACGTAATCAACAACTACCATATAATATCGTCTCTTGCTAGCTCCGTGTTTTCTGCACGTTGAATTAGACTTAAGGCTCAAACGTCGTTTGCAAGGATCAAACACGTTTGATGGTAGAGAATTTAAAAAAAACTGAAACGGTATAAAAACTGTAGTACACAGTGAATAAATGAACAAAGCTACAAACAACGAATAAATTGATTAAATGTAATAGATAATGGATACATGCATAAAGCCAAGGAAAATACTGAAAATGATTTTAAAAACTGTCACTTTCGTGTGATTTCTCTCTTCTTCTATTTTTCTTGGGGCTTCGACTTAGACGTGTATTTTGTCTCTTTTTTTCTTCCCTTGCATATACCATACTCAATGTCCTTGACATATTTTGAATTGAGATTGATTTTAATCTTGCATTTGCATTCACATCTTTTACTGTCTCCACTAATTCGTTTCCCTGGTTTGACATTTCTTCCATCAATGCATTCAATTTCTCTGCATTTAGCTCTTTCACAGTCTACTTTTACTCATTTCTTTTTTTTCATCTCCCCACGTTCTTTGATGTGATTTGACTATATCAGTTCTGTGTTCTGATTATTATCACTATCATTACCTGCATCAGCATCTTGGTTAGACAAATCGTTAAGTGTATGGCTGATTATCTCAAACACTTCTAAAGATGGATTGGATGAACCATGTACTGTAAGGGTTCTTTCAATGGCCATATAGATATTTCCTCCAACTCCAACTCTTGTGCTCTCTAAAATATCCTGAATTTCAAACCCAGCTACCCAGGATATTTGTAAACTGTACATGTCTCTCGTACCAAGAGCACCGTTAACTATATCGAATAAGTCGTGTTGCTGTTTCTGTTCTGTTGCAGCCACAAACCTCTGTGTATCTATCCGCGTGATATTTAATTTTTCGTCTCACAATTTTATGTCGATTTTATTGTGTGAGAATAGAAACCCTTGGTTTCTGATATTACTGTGCGTCTTGTGACTTCCGCGGGACATAGGTGTGTACCACAGAAAGAAACATGTCTTCGAATACGAAGATATATATATATATATATAAATATATATATATGATTATATGATATTATTTATACTCAAGAGAGAGAACCTCCATGCCTTGTGTTCCTAACTGTAAATAGACACTGACGATCACAGGGCGTGATGCGAAGAGGTCCCGGGAATGCCAAATATGATAAAACCTTCTCACCATGTGTCCCGGATCCCTGGACCCAAATGGAGGTTTTCTGTCTCTTTCGCAATAATGCGTGAATTAAGAAATTGTACATTTTTTATCGTAATATGATTCCAAATAGCATACTGGGGCTGTTTAATGGTGTTAACATAATTATTGCATGTCCATAGAATTACCCGCTAGATTTTCATCAGTTTGTGATGGGCTATCTTCAAAACATGGAATGTATAATGTTGGGATGTTTGAACGCTAGAATGTTTGAACGTTTGAATGTTGGAATGTTGGAATGTGAATAGAAGAACTTTAGTCTTTGCATGAAAGTACCTTCCTATAAACTCTCGTATCAATGAACCCAAATTAAATACAAATAAACTTGTTTGCATGTAGTTATAAATATTTTAGACAACACATTCCAACGTTCCACATTCCATGTTGTCAAAATCAGGGGCGTCGAGAGGCGGGTTAGGAGGGGCCAAAGATCCGGGGCCTATTTAGTTATAGTATTTCGTTAATCGCGCCAAGGAGATCACACCTTTGATCATCATATGCATCGTAATGCAGCAAGAAGTGTTCAGTATCCTCAATTCCGTTGTTTACTAGGCACATAGGATTGACTGTGTCGAGAAAGTGATGAATGAATTTGTGTGAATTTAGTTTACTGAGGCTTACGGGTAACTGAGTGAGAATGGCAACTTTGGGTCAAAAATTCCATAAAGGGGCTTCAGGGCAGGGCGGATAAGAGAAGATATTCTACTTTTGAGTAAGCTGACTGTAGGCGATTCTCTGATCTCAGAGGCAAGGCTAAGCTTGACTGAAAGCGCTCTGTTCTTGCATTAATTCGCCCAACGATAGCATGATTTCTAAGTGCGTAAGTTGAAAAACGAGTTTGTGGAATAGGATGTCTTGTATATTCCGGAGCAAGGTTATTAATAAACTTAAAGAAGAGAATGAGACGCCTAATTCACCTATTGCCTTTTAAAGATTCCCAGCCAAGCTCCTCGTATATTTTATTTCTCGAAGTACTTTTCCACTCGCCTGTTACAGCTAAGTCAGCAGAATACTGGACTGATTCAATTCTTTCCATTTGGCGGTGTAAGACGATTTCATGGCTGAAGCCACACACTTTCTGCGGGATATGATAATAACGTCACCATAGTCAAGGTGAGGCCCAACATGGAGTTTGTAAAGAGAGTTTAAAGGTGATCAACGAGAATATTTTTTCTAGAAAATGTCACTTCAACTGCTTGCTTCGCCGGGTCAGGATTGAACGACATCCTCCAATCATGTGCCCAACGTTTGATACGATCTAAGTCATGATTCACATCAGCAGAGCATTCATTTGGGTTGTGAGCAACTGAAAAAATCGATGTGTCATCGGCAAATAACTTAACGTTGCATTTGAGATCTGTTGTCAGATCATTGGTGTAAACAAAGAAGAAAAGGGGACCTGAAATCGACCCTTGTGGAACTTTTGCCATTCAAGACAGTTCGCTGCATGCAGTATTTTAAAAAACCGCGTAACAGTGATAAAAACTGCCCAGAGACACCATTTTGCTGTAATTTGTAGATGAATCTGTCATGTCATACTCTATCGAAAGCTTTCGAAATGTCTAAAAAACTGACCGTACATCTAGAGGAGGGTTGCAGTCAAATGCAAGAAATATAAAGTGAACAATTGAGATCAACTGGTTGATAGTCTCCAGGGCGAAACCCAGATTGGTTTGGATTAAGCAGTTCATGAAAGGAAAGGTGCTCGTACAAAGAATCAAACTTTAACTTTTCAAATACTTTTCCAAGTATAGGAAAGAATGAAATGGGACGTAGTTATATACAGATGGGACTCTAACGAAATCATGCGCACATCTACTGCTTAGATTCAAAGAGCAAAAGCTGCATTTAGAAGTTTTAGGCCCTGGGTTAGGCTCTATATCACCACTCAATATAACGGAGCTGAAAGTAATCCATTGCATATATATTATGTTGCTTGGTCGGCATATTATATATACATACCCATTGCGATGGGCGAGTTCTGTTGTGATTCGACTATTTTGTAAAAATGCTGTACTAGCTATTCCAGGAAAAAATTCAATTATTTCTGAAACGAGATGGATTAAAAGCCGGGCATGAAAGTAAATGCGAGTGAAAGGACTCCAGAAACAAGGCTCTTGTCCTTCCTTGAGGAAGAAATGAGCCGCAAGAAAATGCAAGGTGACAGTAAGGGGAAAGACTAGAATTGAGATCGAGACAAACTTTAAGGAAAGAAAGCATAGTTTTAGAAATGACAAGATCAGAGGCACAAATCCCATATGATGGAGAACCTGCTTGCACGTTTTTTTTTGAGAGATGAACTGAAAACTCCAATTGCTACTCGCCATTGATTCAATTCAACCAGCATCAAAAAGGAAAGCTCTCCCTGGCGCGTCAACACGTGTGCATCTTATGAAGGACCTTTTACATAATAATACAGGTATACTTCTCATTACCCTTCTCTATAGACAAAAAACGGAAAGTCTTACTTAAAAATTGGTGTGAAATTACTAAATTTCTTGAATAGAGCATTCTTAAACAAATTGTCTCTGCTGCGAGGCAAAAGCATTTACAATTAAGCTATTTATGAATTCACTGGAAACTTTAGAAAGGATCACGAAGGTAGGTCTTGCATATATCATTACTTTAACTTGCAATAGTAAGCGTGGTGCTTAGGGAATTGAACGGGAGATTAAACCTGAACATAAACAATAGCTAAGTTTACGCGTATTACGTAAAGCAACGTTTAAAAAAATAAACAACAACGACAAGATAACAATATATTAATTTACGCTGACAATATCAAGCGTTATGTTTTAGGAATAAAATGAGAAACAAAATAACAACATAGTCAATAGCCAAATCAACGGGTATCGAGTGAACCGTTTACAGCGTCCAGCAAATCTTTCTCTGTATTAAAAAACTTAAATTTACCAGACTTCGTCTTCAAAGCTAGGCGAAAATTAACGTGCGCCAAATCAAACTCTACTTCGATGTTTTTTTTTGGTTATATATTTAGCTTTGGATAGAAGCTTGGCTCTCCTTGCCGTAAGGTCTATAAGAATTGACTTACTTTTGGGGAGTTTTTTCCTAACACGATAGGCAGCAACCCTACTCTTCCAGGATTTGAACTTGACTATTATGGCTTGCTGTATCCTGTCATTTACTAGCTTCCTTGCACCAATATGATGAGTACGATCGATTTCAGCCTCGGGTATAGCGACTTCCATTTCAATAAATACTTTCTTCACTGCCTCCATGCAGTCAGCAGGAGACTCACGTTTGCTTGCATCAGGTGCTTCAATTCTGTAGAATCTTAGCCAAGAGCGACGAGTATACTGTTCTGCGTTATCAATCTGGACTTCCAATTCTCGCATATGAGCTTCGCAAATAGATAGCTTATTCTCCAGAATAATGATTTTGTTCACTAGTGGCTTTGTGGCAAGCTCAATCTTCTCAGCTATCTTGGACTCTAGTTTCCTTTCAAGATTTGATATCAATTCCTCCATGTATCCCTTGGTTGCAAGATCTTTAATAGCCTTATCAATAATTCATTTGATTGTTGACTCATCTATGGCTCGGGCTGGGCCCGTTCTTCGGCTGCTCGTACGGATCTTTCCGTCGTCACCCATGTTTGACTTTGTCCTTGGCCTAGGCATTTGACCTCCAACAGCCTAACTCTCAATTTTGTCGTAAATAGGAAACGTTTGGCTTTGAATTTGTTTACCTTGCATTTAAAAGAATCTATTTGCCCATTGCAGTGCTAATGGTGAAATTCAGGTCATAACCTTTTACATTTTTGTGATTTTTATTTTTCTCGCTACGAGACACGTCCTACCCTCACTCTCGCCTTAGCATATGGCCTTGATTCATGTTAAATGTTTGTGCGCATTCTTGTCAGAATCCTTAAAAAGCTTTTTTAACAAATTTAACTAAAAAGGGCGCTTCCGAAATCTCCGGGAGACTGAAAGGCGTGGCCACCGGAAATTTTCTTAGGGGTTCCAGTAATGTAAATCACCTCTGGGCCCGAGCTGGCTGTCGATGGCCCGGATCAAAATAGCCAATTTCAAGATAGCTCAAGAGCTCTATGAAACAATATGTCAGATTTCAGATTTTGCTGTTCGCATCCTGACAAACCGTTACCAAGATAGGACAATAACAGATTAGCATTATTAGGTTTCTAAATGTAGTGCGAATAGGGTCTTAAAAGAGCCCCATGAGACAAAAGGCCGCACTAACTATTCGCCATAAATTCTTGAAATCCAAACTGATATATACAATGTCAAAGGTAAATAAACAAATACAAGCAATAATAAGTTTTGATGTAAAAAATGTGCTTCTCAGCAAAGCTTTAAAGAACAACTGACATTAACATGGGAAAATCTTTCTATGCTGACGTCCTATAGCAACCTAAAAAAACAGCTTTTTCCATATTTTTGCAGCCTGGTCCTTCCTAAAAGACCTGTTATGAAGAAATTTGCATGAAAAAGCTAATGACTTTGGCTAATTCTTGCATTTTTATGTATATAGAGTACAGAGATGAATTATCCGTACCAATGCAATTGAATCTTCCGTTTCCAGTGCACGACTCTTTGCATATGTATCCCGGAGAGCAAGGAGAGGATGCCCCTATAGCCATGCAGCCAGGCGTTGTCTGCAAAAGACATTTAAAGCGAAATCAAGTCATTAAAAGATAACTATAATATATCGTAATTACTAATTGAAATAAGCTGTGAATACATATGACTGTTTTTTCAAGTGCCTAGAGTATTAAAGAAAATATCTTCATTAGAAGTCGCTTTGCTGTTCTTAATTATTCGGTAATAGTAAGCACTAGATGTGTTTTGAACAATAAAGCCTCCTAAACAATAAAGAGGCTTCATTTCAAGTGAATTTGAACCTCAATCCTGTTATCAAATTCAAATTTTTTTTTGTAAAAAGTGAAATGAAAGTTGAACGTTTAATGATTGCAAAAGTTTATTGAGGAGTGAAGTTAGAAAGCCCTGGTCCCAGCTTGTTTGAATTCCTTTTCGCATAGGAATTGTAGTTATTTCTGAAAAGATGCAACATGCAACAAAAAACTTCAAAATTTTTATGTCTGAGCATAAACTGGTTTACTGAAGCAAAACAAACTTTTTTCGTTTGAAAATTTATTCAAGAAAAATCCTACATGAAAATATATTCAAATGATTGATCACTTTTTCATTAAACCAAGACTAAATGTTACGCTTAAAGACTGACAATAAGAAATGAAAGATTTTAATGTGCAAAGTTTTTTTGTTAATTGAATCTTGGATATGGTAAGGTGGGTGGGTAAGGCATTTTTTTCAAAAAAGTGCTTTCCTTTAACTTATTCTTTGAACATGCTATGGATTTGTAAATATATTGCAACTACATAAGATATGTATGGCTCAGGATCGGTAAAAGCATTAAATTTTGAGCTTAAAAGTAGAGGGTAAGAACTGATTTTGCATACATTAGATATACTTTCAAAATACTTTTTCACTACATCGCATTTTCGTCGTCATGTTGCTTTGTTCCTGACTAACTTTCGTATTATTAATCATTACAAAATACAAAGAATCTTGTGAACAGCATATCCTCCGTCTCTTCATTCTTACACATGACGTAAAGTGTTTTGCTTGGTGAGAAGGATAGCCTGCAATGCCCTCCCCCATTGGTGCTCTCCCCTTCTCCCACCTTTCTACATGAAGCTACAGTCTACTTCATTTGATTGTGTAATTGTGCAGGCCAACTTCGGGTCAAGTATTTTCAACCAACCAGTTTCGGGAAAAGGGGCATATTTCTTGGCTAGAAATTCTGAGCATCATTAAGTGAAACAAACAGATTTTCTTAGTCATGTTTTTTTCTTTCCATACCTGCTGGAAAAACCCCAAAACCTCATATTCAGCTTTATATCCATATATTCAGCTATATTATTTTATATGATATTCATTCTGATAATTAGCTGTTGTATAAAAATTATTTATGACATGTTAATGTGATAATACAAGTACCAGAAATTGTGAGGGAAATATTCCTGGCAATATGAAACGAACTTATTAATGGAGGCTTCTGGGTAATTTTCAACCCATACCAAGAATCTGCTTTTTTAGGAGAAGTGGCATAATCTGTAAATTGAACTAAGAGAAAAAAGTTAATGTAGTATAAGCATTTTATTAATGCACATGTTTGAACAGGGCTGAAGCTACAATTTTTGCCAATAAGGTTTAGGACATCTCAATAAAAAAATAAGAAAGTTCACAACGATTGTGTAACTATTCTGTCGATATTGATAACCTCAAATAATTCTGGTTACTCAACTATAGGTGTTGATTCTCAATTCTTGTTACTCAACTAACATGTCAAATGTTACTGATAACTGTCAAAAACAACAAAACATCGAATTGTTTAGACATTATAATAGGAGAAGAGAAAGGACGTGTTCCAGTAATTTTGTCAAGAATTATTGGTAAGTTTCTAGGTTATCAGTTGTGAAACAGGTTAAGCTAACATTCTAAGGATTAAAAGTAACTGGGACACTGACAAGTTGCACGAAGAATGAACAAATCACATTTTGCACCACAGTGTACTTTGTGCATGGAGAGCGCTGGTCCAGTAGCCACAACAAGAAGGTAAATAAACTTTCCAGAAACCATTTAAGTCAAAAAAGTTCCTTTTCTTGCGTTAACAGATTGCAGAAATAAGTTGAAGGATTAAGTGCATAGAAAGCTCCTATCGTTCCATCAAAATCATAAGCCAATATTCTCAACCATTCTAGTGCATGAAATATGCGGAAACGTTCTTCTATTCTTTATGTTTGTAATGCGATAGCTATAGACCTTGGATTTTTGTTCTCAAATGCCCATGATTTGCATTTTGAAAAAAGTTTCTGGCTTGCTTTTTCATAGCGTTTCTTTCTTTGAAAAAGTGAATTTGAGGAGGAATTTTGAGTAGCTTTGAAAAGGTATTTTTTAATTAGCTTTGAAGAGGCATTTTGAGTAGCTTTGAAGAGGTATTTTTGGGTAGCTTTGCACGTTTACTCCAATCAAACACGATGATTTGTCTTTGGTTCAAGAATTTCTATACGTTTTTTAAAGATATCGCAATAACTTTGTACATTAATAATATTTTGAAGTCTACCACTGCAGAATGCATCAATACAATGTCAAAAGTAAGCACTTACACTTTGGTAAATTGGCTCATAATGATTCCAGCCATCTGCATAAGTTGTGCCTGATTTTCTCGTTGATGACAAGAGCTCACAGTTGTCGTTTGCACCTTTGTTGAAATTAAAAGATTTACAGACGGACTCATCCAAGCAACCTTTAAGGCAAAATGACAAAGATGAGGCATTTATTCTTTTAATAAATCCCCAAGTAACCTTTTGTCCTCTGTCCGTTATTCTGAAAACAGAGTAACGCCTGCAGGAACTTTTGTATATTTCGTAACAGGAGACAATTGCCGCTGATGCAGTCAATAAAACTATAAGCAACCCACTGTCCATCTCTGGAGGAGCCCTTCACACGAAGCGTTGTGGAACCGAAATCAAAGAAACAATTTATATACAACCAGTTTTTTATATGACAATTAATGGTGTCACGACTCTTTATCATACATTATTAATCGGAAGAAAACCAGCCAATGAATATACTTCTCAAAGAATGCATTGGTCTTGAATTGCTTGTACTAATAAGGCTACTAATTATGAAGTAAATCAGTTCCCAAGCACTAGTTGACCCAGTCTGGATTTGGGCTAATGTTCTAAAATTAGAGGTATTCGATCTGGGAGCCAGTGAAGGGCAACTTTCTTTATTAGTACCAAGGAAGTTGGAAAAGAAGAGAAGGCATCTACGTAAAAAATGAGACTTCATTTGACTTCCGTATTGCAAGGTTTCTTTTAACAAGAAGCAGGCTGAACATATTGCTACTTGATCATGGACATGTAACATTGTGAAACGCGGTGTGTTTCAAATCATGTGATTTCATCGTAGTGAGATGTTATCACCCGTTATGAGTAATAAACTAAACATAACGCTTTTGAAGTTTAAAATTTAACACTTGTCAATCACGCAAACATTTGGAGTCGCCATTTATGTTGTACGTTTTTGCATTAACAAGGGAAATCACAGCACCTCTTCTTATGTCCCTTGTGAAAGTAGTTCGATGGCTCTTTACATTCTGAACAATATGAACCGGAACATTTTATACCCGGACCGGTTTGCATGCTAAACTCCACTAATCGTTTCAGTTTCCTGTTACGAAAGGGCTTGGGTACATTTTTGCATAACCAAGGTTGCCATTCATTGCTGTACCTAAACCGTTTGGCATGCTAAATTTCACCATTCGTTTGGTTGCCTAATGTTTAAGTGCGTAGGTACGTTTAATTGCTGAAGCCCTCTCACAAACCCTACAAACCTTGCAGCCACCCTGGATATACTTGAATGAATGCTCAGCAATACCATAATTATTTTAAGAACTAGATATGGGTAAATAAACTTAGAACTGCCAGCGAATTGACGAGTCTAATCTTAGAGAGATAATGACATTGAAAAATTCATACACGAGATACACATATTTTGTTACGGCTTATGATCAAATAATTTTAAAAGGCATGAATTACAATGTATCAAACTACAGGTGTTATTTGAAACAGTGACTTTTTAACATTTTGTACCAATAAATCTCTAGCTGAGACATGACAATATAAGAGAACCTTATAGAAATAACGCTAAGAATTAAGCTTATAGGTTACTGTTAACGTTCTATTGGTGTTCTTTTTCTCAAGGAATCATACTAATGACAATTGATAACGAAGGTTTGATATGAGTTCTTCCACGAATAGCTGTAAAGTACCTATAATGAGAAGACTGCTGTAAACTGATAGGAATTTATTGGCAAGATTTCTTTTACATCTCTTTGCGGAAAATCCGAAATATAAACATGACAAATCAAAAGATGGATGCAATATACTGGAAAAGACGGCCAGCAATCGAAGACACTTACTTTATACAAGACACTATAAATACAATATCGCAAAGCTACTTTGTACAAGACAATCAGCTCTACTTCCACCCATGCACATCGATGATGTTCAATTTTAACTCTTTTTTCCAGTTTCCATTTTCTTTACTTTTTTCCACAAAAGAGAAAGCATTCTGTTAAAAAGAAACAAATAATTTCAGTAACGATGTTCAATAACGGTAGTCTGACCTCTTTAAAAACTGGGATTGTATCTAATAAACTGTGGGGGGAAGAGAGGTTCTCCGATTGTTTTAATTTAAATAACCAAGGGATTCTGGCTGTAGAGGCTTTTTTCACACCATCTCTGGTCAAAGATGGAAAAATAAAGATTTTACGGTCCATTGCAATATTATAGTGCAAATTGCTGTAACAGCACTAATATTTTGAAAAAATAAAGTAATCTTGATGAGGAAAACAGTGTTAAAACAGGTTTGTTGTAAGCTGATCTGCAAATATACTGCTCATTTTTAGAAAGATTTCATAGACAGGGCAAGAAAAGATTCGAGGAATTTTTAAAAAGTTGAAATTTTGATAAAACACTTCATTAGCTATAAAAATAAATCTAATACACTTCATAATTTAGACAGACAATCAATCAGTAATGGCAAAATTTCAGGTAGGCCTATTCATCGTAGAGTTTAATTTAGCTAAGCATCGTAGATCTAAATTCATGCAGTTTTCAAAACTTACCACATCTAGTTCCAACTCTAGCAAAGGGACACTGGCACTCGAATCTGTTGACACGATCATAACATATACCTCCAAATTGGCAAGGGTTACTGGCACACTCGTTATATTCTGTTATGTGAAATAAATTCGAAATATTCAGTTGTGACAATGAAAAGCTGACAGTACATTGTTGCATTCTTTGTTGTTTTCAGAGATAAAAGAAATAAAAATTCTATATATAAAGATAAAAGATAATATTTGTTTTGCTTTCGTTTATTATCGAACAAGAAACCCCGATCTATAGGTGTCCCTTTAAAGAAAATTTGGATAATTTCGATAGACATTCCTCTTCTCTGTTTAAATGAACTTTTTGATAGAAAACTTAGAACAATTTGAACTTTTGTCGTAGATTTCATGTCGCATATAAATGGAATAGAGTAGGATTTAATGTCTACATACGTTCCATCACAGAAAAATAATATAGTTATTGATAATATTAAGGTTTCAACAATCCTGGAGTGCTAGCCCTTCTTTTTCATATACACCCCAAATTATTCAGTGAGAAATATTGTGAGTACAATCTGCTAAGACTTACCGTATTGGCATCTACTGCCATAATATCCTGCGTGACAGGAGCAAGAATAACGATTAACATAGTTGTAACAGATTCCATTAACACAAGGGCTGCTACTGCACTCGTTGAAATCTAAAAAACATTGATTAACCTTAAGCTTCAAAGCTTTAAATTATTTTTTTAATATAATCTGATAAGAAATGACTCAAGAACGTCCAAAGGAACAGTGGAACAGCTCTCTAGAGCGAAAAGCTAGCAATCGCTCTTTCAATTTAGAAAAAATTTTGAAAAATATTTCAGCTTTTCGTCTGGCATTTTCCACCTTAAGACTCCATTGTTGAAAAAATAAGCAAGCGGCACCCTAACCAGTCACGAGCTAGGGATTCTGATTGGCCTAATTCGATCAACAACTTGGTATAAATACTTCCTAGCGTAGAGTTCAAAATGTGTGCTCTGACATTTTGAGCGATAAGCTACAAAATACCGATTAGGTTTCAGTTTCAAAGCTTCAAATGAATTCATTTTCAAGATATTTGGTAAGAAATGACTCAAGAACTTCTAAAGATACAGCTGAAGAATTCTTTGCTCAAAATTTTGAACAGAATAGGTCTCCTTGAAATGGGGAAGTTGCAACTTCTATGAAAATTGTTGTCTGCTTACTTTTTCTTAACCTAAGGTACTTACTAAGACATGGTATTAAATTTTCATATCAAGACAAAATAATGCTTCTAATTGAATTTCTTTAAATTATGTCAGGGAGACAATTGCAAACTGTAAAGGCATAGCCATTAGAATACCCCTTGTAAATATTCTTGTGCAATATTTAGTAATAACCGCTGCAATGAAAATATGCTAACAAATCTTAAAAGCAACAGTTAAATCTTACCTGTTTCACATCTGGTTCCCACGTAACCTGGTTGACAAGTACAACTATATTTGTTAATATGGTCATGACATGTTCCGCTGTTGAGGCACGGACTACTTCCACATTCGTTAATGTCTGGTAAAAAACATACATTTATAAATCAATCTCATTGCAAAGAGTTCTCTGAGTCAATTTTCTGCGATATATTTTTTTCGTGGAAATAAAGTTTTCCCTTGTCATTCGAATAAACAACACATCACCTGAATCAAGATGTTTCAGTATCACCTTGCCATTTACATGCATTTGGCAATATGTAAGCAAATCCTTACAAAGTTTAGTATACTTTAGCAAGTAAACGGCACCTTATTTGTCAAAATAAAAGAAGACAATTTTTTTCTTTGTTGCTTACCCGTTCAATGTTTTGAGAAAAAGATTAAATACGTAAAACAATTTTTTTTGTGGTGCAGAATTTAAAAATGGCTTTAAAGAAGCAAAAGTTTTCAACTATACTTTAACTTTTTTGTCTGACTCTCTTCAGACGAATTTTCATTAGGAATCAGATTATTGGTAAAGCCGTTTCATCTAGCAGTTTTGGAATCTATCTACATAAACATGAAAAAACCTCTGTTGTGTAGACAGAAGAAGATCGTTTTCACCTTAGAACTCAATTGGTATTATTCTCAATAGTCAAGCGGCACTGATTGGGCAACCTTGACAATCATGCGCTCGCGTTTCTGATTGGCCTATTTCGATCTACAACTGGGTATATATATTTTCTAGCTTAGAGTTTTCGATTTATTATGTTCTGACGTTTTATACTCTGAAAAGTGTTAGACATTGAGCTTAATTAAGTTCCAAAATATTTGGTATTTTCCCACTTTTAAAAAATTGCCTAAAACCCCTTTCTATAAAAAAATTTCACCTGTTTCGCAATTTGTTCCAGTGTATCCAGGGGAGCATTGACATACGTATCGGTTGATTTGATTCAAGCAAGTAGCTCCATTTTTGCACGGATTGCTTTCGCACTCATTAATGTCTGTTCATGGATAAAGATATAACGATGAGAATGCATGAAATATTAATTTTTTGGAATACTTTGTCAAAGAGAATGTGTACACAAAATAGTTATTGCTATTCCAAAAGAGTATCAAAGGCAAGGCAAATCGTATAAAATCCTTTGATTTTAATTTTATAATCTGAATGAGATCTAGTGGAAGCTAATCTTTCCAAAAGACGCTTTGAATCTCTAAATACATGGGTTTTCAAAAGATATAAATTTGAATCTATAAAGTTAATCCGAAAGGCGAAAAGTATGTCCTAGATGCTTGATTTGTAATCAGTGGTTAGTGACAACTCCTCAACTTCATGAAAAGTGAAAATAGCAATTGTTGGTAAAAAGAAAAAGAAAAGTATACCAATGCATTTGAATCTTGCATTAGCATCACACGAATCTTCACACCTAAATCCTGCTGAACATGCAGACCCGGGACCAAGCAACATGCAACCAGGTGTCACCTGTAAAAGTTTGTATAAATAATTCGCCATCTACATGACTGTTGGAGCGCTATTTGCGTAAGCAGCATTGCATCTAGATTCCTATTACAGAGGCAAACAATGTTTTATCGTTATCTCAAACAGTAGTTTGAAAATAAATAAGTTCTTGTCAGTGACTGAATGTCTCAAAATTAAATTTTTCCCCTTGTTTAAACACTGAAAATATTTGCACGAATCATAATAAAATTTTGATACTTGTAGCATGAAAATGCGGTCTATTGCCTTTGGCCTTGACATTAGGCATTAGAAAATGATATCCAAATGTACTAAGAAAACAAGACACATTCAAAAAGTGTTGCTTTCCTTGAATCATTGCTAAAACACTTATGTCGGCAATTAGCTATATTATTACAAACAAATGTTACCAAGCATGTTTTCTATGTCGATGACGTCTTACCGTTTGAGCAACAGGCTCATAGTGATTGCATCCAGCTGCAGCAAAGGAGCTTCCAGTCAATTTATCATTGCTCAATGTTTGGCAGTTTTCCCCTTTGCTAGTTGCAATATAATTGAAGCTCTTACAATTTGATGTGTCCAAACATTGTTTTAGGCAGTCCCGAAGAGAATTAACTTGCATAGAAGCGATGACGCCTCCTGTCACTTTCAACCCTTTCCCATCGACCTTAAACAAAGCATATCGCCTGCAGCTGTTTCTATGTATCAGATACTGGAATGTACCATGTATGGTGAAACATAAAGTAAACAGACATATCAGTTCCAGATGACATTGTCCAACCATCTTTGTTGCTTGCGGCACCAATTACATGACACTGAAAATAAGTACATGTAAAAGTAACGGCTGAATAATTTATGATCAATCTCTCATTCAACGCTCATTAAGCAATTTGGCCCATTTCACATCAGCTGAATCGAACAACCATTGTCTTCCTTTGCATCATTTAAATCAGATTTACTCCCTCTCACAAGAAAACGTGAAACTGCAAGACTGACGAATATTTTGCAACAATCAATGAGTTTTAAGTCTATTTGAACCTACTTTACATTCCACAACCAAGCAAATTTTTATTAACACTGCTCCAGCTTAACAACGTGCTTCTTCTTATTAGTTGGAACAAAATGCCACCCCTGTGTTAGAAGTTCGGTAAGCATTTTTTTCATAGAGTATAGTAGTTGAATATAACAGGGGCAGCAAAGTTTTCCTCTGACTGGCAGAAGATGGTATTTCGTGCCAATGAGTGGGCTTAAGACTGACTGAAGACAAGCTTTTAGCTTGCAAGGGGCATGGGAAAATGGAACAAATGAAAGGGTGATTCAATTTTTCGAAAGGGGACTCCTCTGCTAGCTGACTTTTTCCTAGAGACGATTTTCCACTATAATATAATCTTCTTTTATGTTTATAGTCTATAGTCTAGTAATCTACTTTTACAGATATCTTGAATTCGCAAGAATGCAAAGTTTATTGCAATAAAACGTTTACTAATTCATGAGCTTCAAATTTAGATTGGCACCTAATCTTTCCCATGCAATGTATCAAAGCCCTTGCTAGAGCACAATTCCATGAAAGAGACTTGTGGCTTAATGCAAACTTAGCCCAAAAACATATCCAATAATTCCAATGCCTTGCATCTAAAGAGCATGATATATTTCATGTACACCATGTATGGAAAATTTTGCGTTTTTAAAGAGAAACCCTTTTGAAGGCAATCAAGAAATTGACTGATTCATTATGTGTAATCTACATGATCATTGAATTTAAATTGTCCTGTGGTGCCATTCAGCCCACTTTTAAAGTCTCCCTGTATCCGAATTATTGAATGACTGCATCAGGTGATTGAATTCAGTCTAAACAAATCAGGCTTTTACAACACAAGTCCGTTCCCCTAGCAAATATATTCACAGTTATCTCTTAACTGATTCAATGCCCTATTCTACACAAAAATACCCTTCATCATCTGTACGTATCACTCCCTTTCACAAATACCCATAACTTGAAAAAGCGACATATTCACTCTCTTAGCAAACAGATATTGTGCTTAATTGCTTACTAATTTGCGGTAACACCTGCAAATCTAGTCCATTCAATATTCTGAATGAATAGGATTTAACAACCACCTATACATATCCAATGAACTTTGTTTTCTTGGTTACCACTCATCCATCAAGTCTTCACACACTCAAAATCCTTATTCTTTGAGTGCCTCTAGAGGGGGCCTATTTTAGATTTGCGGCTGCACGGCTTCGACCCTATCTCTTCGTGCGTTCTACGGATTTGGCAATGGGTTTTCTGCGGATTGCGGCTTCAGCATAGAATGCGTCTTGTGTTTTTGTTTTAAATTGGCAACCGTTTACGGCTCCTAGCATGTAGAAGCGTTTTCGAAAAATATGCAGTCGTTAGATGTTGAATAATATTTAGTCTAACGCAACGTGAAACAATGTGAGAAACAATAGAACTGGCCATAAAGTTAGTTCTAACAATGTTTCTCTTTTAATACAAGTGCGCATTTTGCTTTTTTCGCAATGGCAAGTTTTGCAACTGTAGCTGTGTCTTTGCGCATTATTTCAATATGGATTGCGGATTTTGGCTGATTTTAACACGTTATTGCTGCTTTTAGACATCCAAAATAAGCCCTCTCTAGACTCGCTTTGAAGACTGGAGCAACTGGACCATTTCCAAAGTAACACTTACTTAATGAATTTTATACTTAATTACTGGGCTAAGTAAAACAGGAAATAACTTTATTTTGTAAATTTTCTTTCATAAAAAAGAAATATTTGGTTGGCATGTGGCTGGATTGCAAATCTTAGACAATTTCCTTTGCAGCTAAATGAAGTTAGCATATCTATGAAACAGAAAAATGAAAATTCCTAAAGAAATTGGAAAAGAAAACAATTATCTATAGAATTTCTGAGAGACCTGTGATGTTTATGCAAGAAAATGCTACATTTCTTGCCACAACAGCATACCAGCCTGCGCACGATTCCAAGGGTTTTCCCAGAGACCAGTGTAGCCCTGAAAATTCAATCTAACTAGTCTCAACAGTTGTCTCATTGCACGTAAACCAAACACCGTGCTCGATGAGCTTCATTGTAGCAAATACTGCGCCTTAGTTTATCGTGAGTCTTTTTAAGTGGTTTTAAATCTTTTGCCAAATTACCCCACTCAAGAGAAAAGTTGTCAAACTGTTGTAAAATGTTGTAGTGTATGTTTTCATTGCTCTTCTCTGTAAGAAACACATTTGCTCTGATATGCTAGATAGGTTTATTTACCGTGAATGCATTTTAGTAGACTTTTTGTCGTTTTATTTCGTAGATTTGCGTTGATCCTGATCAGCTTTTCAAAATAAGATGGCACCAAACTCATGAATTCAGAAAAACAGGCTTCTTTCCCAAAATCAGCAAATGTTGATCTTCGTCTTTATCTTAGTCCTTTATCTTTATCTTTATTATGGTACAAAATTTCGTTACATTAAATCCTCTTTTATTGCTGAAAACGAATTATAAACCAATTGAACAGGCACGGCGCCACTAGGGGGCTGGGGGGCTGAAGCTCCCCTACTTTCTCAGAGAATCAACATATTTTACCGTCCTTTCTATCATTTTTTTAAAGAGAGTATGAAATCAAAAGAGACCAAAGTGTTTAGATGCTGCTTGATTTTATTTGATAGATTAACTAGCTTATTAAGGTATATTTCTGTTATTTGTCTTTTATTTTTATCAATTCAGTAGTTAACCCTCTCTATTATTGCAATGTCATTTTTTATGTGTAATCATGGCCTACTGAAAATACTCGAGAAAAAGAAGATACACATGGGTGTTCAGGAAGTAAAATTCTCTCAGTCAATTCAACGTCATTGAGATGTGCACTCTGACCCATTGGTCACCCTTTCTTCCTTTCCCCAACGTTTGTCGCCAGAGTTTTAGCATGACTCGTCCCCTCCCAATTTTTTTCTAAAAATCAATAATCAATGTTTTTCTGAGAATCGTCGAGCGGTCTATTCTGAGCGGTATGGTATTTTGTTGAATTTTAGTCCTGGAAATGCATTTTTAGCCATTCTAGAAGGCTTAATTTAAAAAAAATTCATTCGCGTCGGACCCAACCACGGTGGGTCCTTCTATGTCACTAAAGTTGATTCTTAGCTCTCCCAGGTTCAATTTTGTGGCGCCCGTGCCAGGGCCGCAGACAGGATTTCTGGGCCCCTGGTCAAAACGAAAGAGAAAAGCAAGGCAAACCGGAGGCGACCCTTTTAAGGGTTCCGGGGAAAATTTTTGAGACGATGGTTGCTACTATTGCAGCTATTTTGTCTGCTGAAATCGCGATGGTGGCTATTACTTCGTTAGTATTTTCAACATAGTTTAAGTATGACTGGTATTCTATCGTCATAATGCACGCATATTTCTTAACTATAAAATATGCAATTCTTTACATTTAAAAAATCTTAGGAAGTGAAAAGCATTTAAATACTAAATTTGATCAAAACGATATGCTGCATCAAATAGATGTTCACTATTCAAATAATTTGAAAAACTTGACCTCTAGCAATCAGAATGCAACCTTTCAAGGTCAATAAAAAAACTAGCTGTTTCGATCTTGGAAGAAGCTCGTTTAGACGAGGGGCTAGATGTCCCAAAAGACCAAGAGAAATCAGTCAAGTTTATTTCTATCTTCAAGTGAAACCAGGAAAAGGCCTTTGGTAAAATTCAAGAAAAAGTCGGCATTGTTATTATTGATGGTGCTACAGCAAAGATGATTGGGCGATTCACGTCAATTGGCGAGATATAGGAGGGGTTCAGTATTCTTTGATTATACACAAGGTTGAAGGAAGACGACCTAGCAAAAAGAATAAAAATTCTGCTCAGCAAATAAGAATGACATAGTCACTTTTTCTAAGCAGCTTAACAAAACAATTCCCAAGTCTTTACATCTGTAAAAGGGTTAATTGTGGAGCTATAGTAAAATTTATCGGAAATTTCAGTTTCTTTTAAGAATTTGAACGATATTTCAGCTGATGCAACACTAGCAAGCAAAGTCAGAGACAACCTTAATGAAATGAAAACATTGCAAATTCAAATGCTTAACTAGCTAGAAAATTACCTAAAGCTACTAGCTCTGCTTGACAAACAAAATGGGGTTTTAATACTGTTGCTGCCTTTACCTTATTTCATTTAAAGGTTTTTTTCTATTAGTTTTTTCATTATTGACAAGTTTTGATAGTGGAGACGCTGAATTGCTAATTATTAATTGTTTATCAACCGCACTGCTTACAAAGTTATTATCTATGGGCCCCCAAAAGTCATGGGCCCCCGGATCAGTGACCCTCCTCCCTGACCCCCCTCTCCTCAGCACTGCGCCCGTCTCTGTTTTATTAGAGACGATTGGGCAATTTCTCGAAAACTCGAATCTGAACTGATTCTGCAGACACGGAAGTACTTCCGCTTGCCTCGTTTCCAAAGCGGCGATTTCCTATTGTAATTTGTAAGTCAGGAGAGTAAGGTAATGCAGAAAGTGATGCCTATTAATTGTAACAAGAAAATATAATTTTTCGTGATGGCAAAGCTAAAGCAAGAAACAGGAGAACGGGTCAACTAAAAACTGATAAGTTAAACGAAAAGGCTCTGGAAGGGGGACTCAATTCTAAAGGCTGGAGTGGGCTGGTCCTCTCAGGAGTTGTCGTTGTTGTTGGTTTGTTGACAGTATCAGGGATTCTGATACGTAATAATTTTCAAGTTGTCGATTTGCAGGAACACAATCGACAGAGCAGTGATGATCAAAATATTGAAAATGAAAACATAAACTCAACAATCAAAATGAAAGCCCGTTGCATGAAAAGGAAAAAGGACATGATGCTGGTTTGTAGAACTAAAACTATAACGATAGGCCTGTTCGTTTTTTACAGATCAGGACCATGCCATTGCAGGAGTGCAGTTGATGTGGGGCGGTCTACACCCCCCTAGAGCTCTAAAATTGTCAGAAACTTTTGGATACTTGATTACATTATGGGAATAGGCTGCAGTGTTTTATTTTTATATCTCCATGCCCCTTCTCTGACAGGCAGTTTATCCTCCCTGCATCCCCAGACTACATCGATAATGAGATATCAAATATTTTTGGAACCAAGGAGACATAAGACACAATTTTGAAATGTAAATGTATTTCCAAACCCCAATAGTTGCAGCTAGTCCAGATTGATATCCAGAGCTTTGGGTTCCTTGTTTGTTTTTATCTTTCCTGATAAGAGACAGAGTTTAAGATAGATTGCATTCTCCATTGTCTATTACAGCATCTTGGTAAATTTTCCTGGTGTTTCAAACCAGGTTTTCACGTAGCAGTGCTCTAATTGTTGGAAAACTAGTATATCGCTGCCCAGGCTGAGAAACTTACTAAATGCATGCTAACTTTAGAATTACCTAAAGATAATAACTTAAGAGGAAATATACACCCCATTTCAAGTGCTTGATACATCTGTTTCTAAGTGACTAGCTAACAAGATGCACATCTCATCAGCTACATCTTCTTTCTGTCCTCGTCAGCAGTGTGAGGGGGAAATCATTATCTTTCCTGAACGCTATGGACCCGGGCACACTTGTATCGAAGTTAAATGGTATTATCTTTGTCATACCTGAGAATTGAGGCAAGCTTTTTCCACTTAGGCAAACAATTGAGGCAAGCTTTTTTCAGGGGCAGGAATTCGTCCTGCTTCAAGAGAGGATGACAGAACCTTTGAGGGATTAGGCAAAAGTAGACAAATTTAGCAAGAATGAATTTTGCTGGGTGCACTAGGATTATAACCATGAAATTTGAAATACACAGAACAACTACAATGCAAAATGAATTTACTTCTCTGTATGTCATTACCATTTGGGCTTCCCTGTCAAAATATTTCCCAAAATCGGTTTTCCCATCACCAACTCTATCCTTCTTGCTTTGCTTTTGGAACAGCTTCGATATTAAGATTTTCTTATTTATTATTTCATAAAAAATGTCACGCTTTCTTTCCCTTCTTGTCTTTTTAGGCACATCTGCCACCAAATCTAAAACTGATTTCAAAAAGGAACTTTTCACATCAAGCATTGCAAATACACTGAGACCAGTTTCCATGGATTTTATGGGTAGGAAAATACAGTTCAAGGAGGTTACTCACAAAAACAAACAAAGCAGTGTTCATGTTTATGTTGCTGATAACTTTTTATCACCAAGGGAGTGTGATGGCTTAACTGCAGCTCATTTTCGTCATGTTCAAGAGACTGCTAGACAGACTCCCATCTTTTGCTTTGCTGGAGTTGATACAATGAACAAGCATTTGCATGATGTTGGTTTTCATTACAATGGAGGATTTTCAGATTTTACATTAGGAACAACATGTGTGAATGAGACCTTCTCCAAAGTCTTATCATCAAAATTTCGTTACAGTTTCAGTACAGCATTTTACAGGGGTGACAGCAAATTTTCACTTGCTTTTGAAGATCAAATTGAAAAGGCTACTGGATTGGCTAAAATGCATGGTGGAAAATTCCAGATAACTTCATATCAAAGTGGCATAGGTAAGACTAAAGGATGATATTATGACCAATTTGATAAAGATTTTTGCATGGGTGAAATTATTTAATATTGCATGACATCGGTTATCAATCAGTGTTTATTGTTTCGTCTCCTATTTGCTGATTAGGTTTCTTATGGTATGAGTCGTTTCAAAGCTACTCTAATGCTTCCTCCTCTGCTGATTACATTTTCCTCAGCCCTCACAGCTACCTTTTTCACAGGCAATAACAATGAGAAGATAAGCCTGTAAAAACACTTTTTTCTCATTTGCCTATAGGGACAGTGGAAGGATGCTAGGGGGCTGGGGTGCTAAACCCCTGATAATTTTCACTGTACTCCCGGCATTTGGTTTGACGCAAACGATCATTCACCATCTAATAGCACGATTGCTCGATTTAATAGTTTCTTATCTTATTTTGCTTCAAGTACTTTTGTGACTGTGCAGTACTCGTTTCTTATAGCCAGTTTCTTATAAAAAAATGAGTGTACTTTAGATACTTAGTATTTGAACTATAATAGCACTTCAAACATTTTCTTTTAAAAGTTTTTAATAAAAGAAGAATATTTTGCGATCATACAGCAATATCGTCTATATACGTGAGCGCTGGGCCACTCGCGTGGGCTATTTCTTACGAAAAGGCCTGGTACTCGAAACAAAAAAGACAAAATCTTGTTTTTGACCTTTTCTTTTTCTGCCCACCCATCCAAAAAAACTTTTAGATACCCCCTTAATGTGCTCTGTTGTGTCTGTTTGCATGCTTTATTAGGGAAAGATAAATATTTTTTGTCAGAAAATTTGTTTCTTGCCCTCTTACACCATGATACCTTATTCGCTAATATTTAGGATATTGTTTGCCCTTCTTAGAGCCACTGTGGATAGTGTATTTAGGACCTTCTTTTAATGCATCAATCATATTTGCCTATTTCATATTGTCTTTAACCATTTCTGAAAACTCTTGACAAGAGTAATAAAGGCTAGCTACAATTTAATGGTCATAAACTACTATGAAAGGTTTGATATACTGATGAAACAGTTGAGAATGAGAAAGATCAAAGTGCTTATCTATACAAAACTTTCTTATTTCATTTATTGGCATGAAACTGAACCCTTGGGTTTTTCAATTACGTATGCTTTCATGAGTGGTTACATCTGAATGGCACTGTGAGGTAAATTTGATGTCACTGTGTATTTTGCATGGCTTTGCCTTCAGCACATGCAACTGGTGATAACAGACTATGATCATGAACAAAAATGATTAATGAAAATAACTGACAAAGAATCCTAATTCGAGTTCCTGTCAACATACCAAGTTTATGTCATATAATACATTTTCTTAGAATTTAAACCAATGTTTTTTAAGTTTCTTCAAGACCCTTGTATCATGATTGGGTGACATCACAGTGTCACCAAAATGTGTTGATTTCCTTTATCTTTGTTCTTTGGAAAGGACTACCTTTCAGCTTTATAACTTGAATATGTGGAGTTTGGTAATGAAAAATATTTTGGGATGATTACTGTTTTCAATGAAAATGAATAAATTGTTGTGACTCAGGAGCCCCTTTATTTTACTTAAGATGACATTTATCCTGTGTTATTGTTCATTTCCACAACACTTTTGAGAAAAATAGACATATGTCTGATTCTCTCTGGATAAGCTCCATCATAACTTTATAACTTTATTACGAGGGGGGAGATTATTGTCGTTGATCTAGTTAATGAAATAGTTCTTCCTTTAGAGATTCACATAAGTGCAATTCGTTATTTGATATCATAGGTCTTTACGGGTTAATTATCTTTTTGCACTCTATTTTTCAGGATTTTCTAGTAAATTTACATAATTAATATAATGTATCTTTTGAATAAATGAAAACTGAATCTGAAACTGATAACTTTTTTGAATGGTACTAATGACAGTTTTTTGTTTTTTTTTAAGGATACAAAAATCACACTGATTGTACTGAAAGTGACGAGCTTAGAGATCGCTTCGCAACAGCTTTGGTTTATCTGCAAGATGTTAAACAAGGTGGCGAAACAAAGTTCCCGAAGCTTGGTATAAGCATTAAACCGAAGAAGGGCCGACTTTTAGTCTGGAATAATATGAGATCCGACGGATTTTGCGACCCAACCTCAATTCATAACGCTGCCAAAGTTGAAATTGGACATAAAGTCATATTACAGAGATGGTACATAGTTTTTTTTAAAGAATCTTTTACCTAAAACTTTATGTAGAATTTACGCAGCTTTTTCTCAATTATACGTCAAGGGAAATTTGTTTCCTTAATTTATCATAATTCGCTGCGAATTGCACCACCTACTATACGACTTTTTAGTCATGAGAGTTACCTAGATGCCTCCCTGTTTTGGTTTTATCACTTCTAAGACCAAAGGTATTTTTACTAAAGTTGCTTTAGGAATATACCCACTATTGTTAAACTGAAGTAGAAAATGAGCTGTTCATTTGTAAGCTATTGCAAACAAGGACTAATCTACTTGGATCCATATTTGTAGGCAGAGCAATATTGATAATTTGATGAAATATTTAAATTTTTGGGTTTTTTTATTTGCCCAAAGACGCTGGATGTTGCTGCGATTTGGCCTATACTAATTGAGTGAATCGATATAGAATGAAGAACTATTACTTACTACGTTTTATGGTTGCTCAAAAGTAAACGACGATCAGTGTGACCAGTTGCGTCTTAAAATAAAACCTCCACGGGAGAAATTTGATGAATATTAAAGTTAGCATTTTTGAAGTAAGGGTTTCATAATTTTCACTCAGGTTTTTTTAATAAGAGTATGCATGCTTAAAATATCATATCAGAAATTTATGTGAGCATTAATGAAGAAATAGAAATTTTTTTAAAAAAGGCCAAAAATGGCAGAAATGGCAAAGATCTGATCTGAGAAGTATTGGTCTAAAAAATGAATTTATTAATAAAAAAGAGAATCATAGAAAAACATTAAGTCAAAGATAAAAACATTAATATGCAATCGCTGTTTTAGACATCAACACTCACTCGAAGTCTGAAAATAGTGTTTGTGCATTGCTTTCTTTCGTTTTGATATCCATTTGTCCGCTTTTTTCCAGGTATTACTACCAGTCGTTCCCATCACTTGGCAAATCACCTCCTGAGCCCCAGTTGCCAAAACGAACAAAATACCAGCCAAGGGTGTCCTGTGATGAGTACGAACAAGGGAGCTGTCGCTGGTATGACGAATGGGGATATGACCATCTTATTGACTATAATATGATGCAACATAATCTCAAATGATGTAGGCTGTAATACTTTGCAACAACTTGAAACATCAGAGTAATTTGGAAATTATTTTTACTTGAGATTTGGCAGAAAAAAATTATTTTGATATGTACAGTCAACTCTGTGGTGTACAGTCCATTTGGTACGGGGGATCGTGAAGATGTTCGAACGAAGAACAGTTCAAATTATGGAAGTTCTTTTTATTGGGGATATTGTTAGGATTTTTTCAAGGGGCCTAAATATTTTGTTCCAATTAGTGAAACTTCGAATTACAAGAGCTCGAGTAAGACAGAGTCGATTGTAGTTTGATTATTGGCGATTTTATTGATTTAACTCGGCAGAAACTATTATATTTTATAGACTGCAACATTCAAGTAATATATGCACGTTTTCCGAGCTTTGTATGAGTTAGTATCTTCAAACATATTGAAAGCTTTCCTTGAAGTGAGTGTACTGAGTTCGATCTTTGGTTGCTTAAGTAGCAAACAGGTTTGAAGAACAGAGGCAGTGCGGATATGGTTGTCGACAAAAGTTTCACTTATTCGATGTGACCTACAAGCCTGGTTGTTGTGTTTTCTTTTTGCTAGGTAGCCAAGACAATATATGATATCTTTCTATGATATTATTGTTTTCTGATGATCGCTGTGTAGCGTGCAGCTTCGAGTAACAACGATGAACGTGGAATGTCTGTTTGTCTCATTCTTTTTATGTTATCATTCGATTTGCAGATGACACGAAATAGCGCAAACATGGCATACTGAACCCCATTCGTCCGACACTATTCAGAGTGTGAACTTTGGATAATGGCCGAAATAAAGCAGAAAATCAGATAACAACAGCAGTTTTTTCATGTTTATGTAGATAGATTCCAAAACTGCTAGATGAAACGATGATCGGGCTCTGCCAATAAATCCGTAACATGGCGCCATTTTAGTTTTTGCCAAATCTGATTTTATCCAGTAAATACTGCCCGATAGCAGAATCGCATGTTTTAGCTATATCTGCAGATGTAAAACTACAGCATGACTACAGCGAAAACATGCGATTCTGCTATCGGGCATCAGCAAACCCAGTTTGTGCAAAATGGTGCGTGTTTCCGATTATTAGTAGTGCCCGATCGTCGTGCCATCTAGCAGTTTTGGAATGTATTACATAAACATGAAGAAACCGCTGTTGTGTAGACAGACAAATTCGTTTTCACCTTAGCAGTCCATTGCTAACATTTTCTATAGGCAAGCGGCACTGATTGGACAACCTCGAAAGTTATGTGCTCGCGTTTCTGATTGACCTATTTCGATCCATAACTGGGTATATATATTTACTAGCGTACTGTTTTGATCTATGTTCTGACCTTTTATACTCTGAAGAGTGTCAGACAAAAAGCTATAGTATGGCTCAAAATGTTTGTTTTTTTCAAAGCCATTTTAAATTTTCTAGCACTAATAGATTGTTTGCATAGAACGCAAAAATAATTTATTCATCGAAATATCCATGTTCTTGCTAAGATTTTAATTTGTGAATAAAAAGTCTTGGTAAATTGGTAAAAATTATGTACTCATTACTGCAACTTTCCATTAGAAGCTCGGAAATAATTTGTTATTTCGAATAACTTTTTTCGAATTTGGTTTCAAAGTCTCCTATGGAGCCTAATCTTTTATCCAGGGCTAAAGCAAAGGTTGTGATATGTTGATTCTCGGTGAGATTTGTTTAACAGATCATGATTTTGATGAACATAATAGAAAGTTGCCTTTGCTTTTTTGTTATCTTGTTTCATTAAAACTGCAACTGCCGGTGAATATCATTGGTTCTTATCACTTTACTTTCGTCAAAAAAGCTTTGAACTTTTTTTAACTTGGATGCACCATTCTATATTGTCTTGATTCAAACGCTTTTGGACCATTTCATTTTACTTTGGCGACGAGTTTTTAAAGTTTTACTGTCACTGCATAGGGAAAATATAGGCGGTAGTATAAAGAACTAAAGTTAAAAGGTTACCAATACTGTCTCAATCCCGAATTAAGAGACTTCTAAAAGGTTGTTTGACCTCATAAAAAGCGAAGAGACGAGAAGTAAAATTAATGTATAAATTAAGTATGCCGTTTCTGTTCCGATCAATTCTTGTGTCATCTCTTTGTTTTTGTTATTGTCAAGTATTTGCTTCTGCACGTTAGTGAAAACAACACATAACATTGAAGAACGTTTCATCTTGCGTTTGTTTATAAACTACGATCTTTAACAGCCATGCCTAGTTTTTCAAATAATACTCTTTGCAATTCAAATCCTTTCGTATCGGTATTGGCACATTTTCGATTCGGGGAAAAGTATTGTGTTATCATGCGGTTGGTTGTTAATATTATGATTTTTAACTATTATGCCTTGCATTCCTTCTAATCTTCGCAGTAGATTCGCTATATACAAGTTTAATACGTCAGTTGAGAACAAACATCTCACTATCTGTCTCTGATTTTTTTGGCTTATAGCCGAATTCAATTTTGTTTTGTACTTGTATATGCAATTTTTTTAGTTTCACCACTAAACTTCGCTTGTACGATAGCTCGAAGAGAATTGCCAAGATGTATTGGAAAAAGCGCAATTTTCGTGAAATTAAACAGAATTGAGTATGCAATAAACCAAAATGTCATTGTATCGAATCAATATCATTGATATTATTGATATTGCCGGATTTTGGAGGGTTGTGTTTATGTCAAACTTTGTGAACGAATGGGTCAAAATTTCGCGATCTCGTTTTCGCTAGTTGTTACGAAAGAGAGATCAGTGGAAATATCAGGCTGGGGTAAATACATTTAGTTAGGACACAGGATCTTTTGGCGTATTTAGGGATCACATTTCAAAACAGCGAGAGCAGAAGGGAGTAATTTCTGGACAGTATACCATTTCTGGCAATATGGCAACACGGGTAAGGACTTGTTTTATTTCCATCTCTAATCTGAAATGTACGTGACTTGTAGCATGAGGCCACCATCATCACAGCAGGCCAGTGAGTAAACTAAGTTTGTTTCGAGGGTTAATTTAAAGGAGTCATGGTTTGCAATTTTTTAGTTCATTAAACAAAAGCGCTGCAATAGTAATGAAAAGAATTGTCCTTGAAATAGTGATGTCATGTTACGTTTTTTCAGCTATTATTAGAAATTTCCAATGATAACGTCATTGAGTTTGCAAAAAGCTCTAATCCTAAACACAAGGAAAAATGACAGTGTTTCTAACAGAGTCAGGCAATCATGCGACCTGTAGGATAACTCCCAGCAATTGCTGTCAAATTCAGTAACTATATTATGGAAATATTTTTTGAAAATGAAAGAATATTAAATATTAATTGCATATATAAACTTTTTCTGGTACTTTTCCATAACAATAAATTGCAAACAAAATTGTTGCACATCTCAGACGAAAAGATGTGCAAAATTTTCAAAACTTTCTTCTTCGCTATAGCAGACCTTCAGTTTCATGAAATAAAGATTTTAAATTCATTGCTGTTTTAAGCAAACTAACCACTTGAAAGTGACAATAGAATCCATATATATTTTTTCTGTGGTAAATACCTGAGGAAAATATAATTTTCAAACTGAATTTTTTTGATAAAGATCGGAAATAAATTTCATACTTTATTTAGCTCCTGAAACGACCTCCAAGAAAGCTTGCATATTTTCCGAGCATGAGAGCAGTGTTGTCGTATTTAAAAGGGGACAGCAAATTTGGTGCTGCTCCATTATCAACTGCTGTTTCACAGTATCAAAACCAAAATGGTAAGAAAAATTAGATATTTTTTTCTGTGTTGTAAAATATCATAAATCCAGGATATTTCGGCTTTATTATTTATGCGGTATTCCCTTTTTGTTGTTGTTGTAGATTATTATTTCTCTGGTATTTAGCATCATCCTTGCCAAATTTTTAGTCAAGACAGAGATTGAGTGAGAAAACCTCACCATTCAGAAAACTTCAGCATTTTGCTGAGTACAGATTATATTGTCTTGATGTTTGCTTGAATATTTATAGAAAGGTTCAGAAACTACAAGGAATATTTATAGAAAGGTTCAGAAAAAGGGAAGCAGTGTGAACGGTAAAAACCAGAAAACATATATATTTTTTACTCTGTTTTTGTGAGCAGTGTCAACCCCAGAAAACAGGTATCTCTGTTTACGCTGTTTCTATAAGCAGGGTGAACACACAAAACAGACTTGTTTCTCTCCGTATTTAGATTAAGTGAAAACCTATCAGCATGAATGTGCTAAGGCCAATTTACACGATACTGTTTTCATTTGACATCAATTGGTTTCATACTGGATCGGCTTTCTATTTTACATGAAAACTATCCAATTTGATGTGCTTCATACCGTTTTCACATTTAAAATCAAAACGCTCTAAATGCGGAAAGAAGCCAATTCGATACATCTCTTTGCTTGTGAAATGAAAACGGCAATATGCAAGTCGTCAAAAATTTTGTGTCAGATTGGGAATCTAAGTACGATATGAAATGACAACATTGTCATTTAAACAGGACCTAAGAATGTTTTTTGTAAAAGTGGTCACTTATAGCCTTGATAAGGCATACAATAAACTGCACTTCTTGGGGAAACAAGATGTGTGGCAAGGTGTGCACATGCGATCACATGCCTTTCCCATGATGGTCTCATTTTTCATTGTTTTGAGTATAACAGGATTTGTCAGTAAAGGGAATTTGTGTCTTTCAAATCTTTTTTGAAAAACTTTGATGTTCTCATTAGGATGTTATAACCTCAAGTGAGTTGCAAATGGAATGTGTAGCATTCTGGACTGAATGTTATGTAATCCTCCCCTCTCTTGGGATCTTGAGGGCATCAAGCCATGGTAAATAGACCTTTGAGGTTAATTGATTTTGGGGTGATCACTGCAGTTTCATGTGACATCGGCATCTGTTGTTGACAACTTTCTATTGATGGAAACTGTTTTGTTAATCAGTATTGTGTTAGTTCATGTGACCAGTTTCAGGTCAACCTATAGCATCACACCACAAAATTCATTACTCAGCAGATTTTAGTACATGTGGGTATACCCTCTCCTTTTATCATGACTCATTGCCTTTAAATATGGCTGAACTTAAAACATCTAGTAGGCCTTCTTCGGAATAAATTAGCACAAGTGTGGCATTTCGCACCCCTAAGCTATTTTAGGCATGTGATGGAGTGCTATTGGTGTTTTGTCTTTATTCTACAAAGGTTTAATGCTTACTGTATGCAGCTTTAGAAAAGTCTTTTCTTCAGTTTTCACCCAACTTTAACAGTGAATACCTCTGGTGGCATACAGATAAAGGAAAGCTTGTGAATATTGCCAGGGATCTTTACTAAATTTGATGCTGAAAATATTTTGGATGCAGTTCCTGGCAATCCCTCTTGCCACCAACCATGGTGGCAGTCTTTATGATACCCTTGAAAAATGTTAATATTTTGGTTCCCACTTTCAATTGTGTCATCAAAAGGGATGTGAAATTAGTTTTGCAAATGGCACGATTTGAATATGGCATGATTTGAAAACAGCACAAAATGTTTCAGTGCAAACGCTTCAAACCGAAGAATTCTATAGCAGATTTCCCTCTCTTTGAATCCAGAGTGTTATCGTTCTGTTTCCAAGTGTAACCCTTGAAAATTTCATGCCGTGATCACAACCTGCCATTTTCCAAATTTTTCAACATTGAATAATTTGTGGCAGAACATGGCATCCTCGTCAGATGATTATGGTGACCCAGTACAGGGACAAGACTGATGAAACACATCAAAATAGAAAACGCAAAATAATTTCTTGTTTTTGTGTCACCTTGTTAGTTTCCAGTGCTTTGGTTAAAAAACAAACAAATTATTACAAAAACAGATGTGCAATTAAACAAACTCTTTGGTGTGAGGAGGCATGTGTCAGCGCATGTGAGTGGGATAGCACGCCTTTCCCTGGAAGGCCTGTCTAGTATGAAAATAGAATGTTGACAAAACTGAGACCTCTTGAACTTTTCTTCAATGGTGCTTCTGTATTTGTGGAATAATTTAATGATCCTCATTTTGAGATTGTTTTCGCCTCATTTTGCCTAAAGTTATGGTCTGATTTCATAATCATCTTTGTAACCATAGTTTCTATCCTCTTCAACAGACAAAAGATCCCCATCTGTCCAAGCCCTTGTTGCCTCCTGGCCAATGGATCCTCATTTTCCACTCCCTGGTAATGTTGGCTTAGATTATGGGCAGTTTGCAGAGGATCAGAGTGGAAACAACATAAAGGAAACTAGGAAAACATTGGCCAATGCTTTCCTTGAGGCAGAATCAGAAGAATACCGAAAACAACTTGTTCTCAGCCAATTTATTGATGAAAAATTCAAGGAAGAAATCCAAGAAGCTTCAATGGTCTGTTGCAATACAATTATGCCTCTTCTAAATTAGCTTCTTCTCTGTAAGTCCAAACCTTTCCTCAGAGTTAGGAGAGTTGCAAGCTCTCTGTATTTCCAGGTGTATGAATCACGTAGTGTGGTCACATCGAGAGGAAGGACCAGGACACTGCTCTATAAGCATACTTTTTCATTGTCTTAAAACTATCTTCAGAAGCTAGGTAGCAAACAATACCAAGACTGGTATGAAGCATCTAATCTGTTTTGAATAGATTGTGAATAAAGATACCTATTCATCTCCAGAGACATAAAGTAGTCAATAAGTGCAATAAACAACATATTGTCAATTTTTTATTTGCCTGATGTTATTTATTTCAGCTCACTTGGCAAGCCTTTTTGTCTGAGATACATAGATGCACATCCATGTCTTTTTGTCAACTAAAATTTTGAACACCTGGGATTCTTCATTCACTATTTCACATTTTTGCTTCTCCACTGACATCAGAGTTCTCTTGGCATGGAATCCTGGGTTTAAATGGCTAGCTTGTAGCTGTCTAAAGGACTTATATTTTGTCCTCAATGTTTTGAGCAACTGAATACTGAGAGCTTGTGCATTTCCCATTAACCCCAAAGAAAGGCTGTTTTATGTGCAGATAAAGATAGTAGAACCGAAATGCTATTGAAATTTTGAAAGAAGCTGTTGGAATACATTTTGTGAAATAAGCACAATACATGCCTTGCAAACATGACTGACAGTGAGTCAACTAAGAAAAAGGCATCTCAAATAGGAACAAGATGTAGACATCACCACCAGGTCTGTAGGGTCAGGAAAAATTATTAGGGGAGGGAAATTAAAGATAGGCAGGGGGCAGAAGTCTTTATATGGCAGTGACCAGAATAGACAAGCCTGCTACCAATTGGACAATTGCATAAATGTATCTTGATTTTCTGAATTACAGTAAAATTTTATATTCCTGCATTACAGAGCACTGTATTTCCAATTACAAAACAACATGATGTTGAATGCTCAATTCAAGAATGCCCAAAGTTCATCAAGAAAAGTTTCAATGATTTGTTTCCAAATCGTGTTTTCCAAAATGATGATGATCTTACAGTAATAACTGTAAGTCAAAGAACACAAAATGACATGACGGTGTGGTCAGAAGAAGTTGAGAAAGAAAGAGAGACCCTATTTGAAGTTGTAAGTTTGTTTTGAAGTTGTGAATTTGATGTATATATATTTACCTTTTTTACTTGTGATGTGAAATGTTTAGAAAACTGACACATTATGAAGGTACATAGATATTCTGCCTATTTAAATGTGGACTGGCTTATTTGAATAATTAGTAAATAAAGAACACTGCAATACACAGAGAACAAATAACAATAAACAAATGTCTAAATCAACTATGGCTAATATTTTGCCCTGGCATATGGGGCTTTATCAGAGCAAAAGTGAATATGTTTGAATATGTTTTGGCTGAATCCTTTCCTTGACAAATCAAAACTGTTTTGTTTAAAATGATAAGACTCCTGCCAATCATAACCAAAAATTACTCTTCTCCTAAACAATTTTTGTCCTGCAAGTAATGCCTGAATAGGGGTCTTTTGGCAGTGACATGAAGCTATAGTAATAGTGATGCATCCCTTCCCTATATGAGACAATTATTTCAGATGTAGGCCTTGCCATGGTGTTAAAAGCACCACCAAATCATAAAAATGTGGATTGATTTTATGCCTAAAACATATATGTGTTCATTTGCTAATTGAAGAATATTGAAAGTTAGATCTATAAAGCTATTCAAAAATCATGGATGAATTGATCACACTGAGTTTCAACCAACCTAGATCTTTATTTTCAAAAGGTTTGAATTTTTTCAATGAGTTAAACTTGTTGCAAAAACAATAACATATTTTGTAACTTAAGTCTTTTCAAATTTTTTCCTAACCAGTTGTATAAATTGCAAGCAGACATGATCTTCCTCCTCCCTTATTTCATTGGAAGCTTGAATTTTACCAAAAATAAATGCAAGGATTTGACAAAAAATTATTTTCTTCTACTGGTCTGTCATATAGCGAAAAAGGCCATGTGGGAAAAGCATCATGAAGTTATAAATCCACCCTGTACCAGACACCAAAGTGTAGCCAAAGACTAGATAGTTCTATCATAAATGAGGAAAAGTATAAAGTAATTAAAATTTACCTTATAAATGCATATTTTCTGCTGTGTTTAACAATATAGAAATACACCTTAAAGATTGCTGATCAATAGTTTAAGAGAATGGTAATACTATTCAGCTTCATGTATTTCTTACAGTTTGTTGAAAATGCAAAGCAAGTCTGTGAGCACCTTCAGTCTGCTGGCTATTGGGCAGATTTCATTGATCCAGCTTCAGGAAAAGCTGTAAGTACTCTTGACTAAGACTGCATTAAATTTCTTCTACCCCCTCTACTACTTTTGTAAGCTGTCAAAGAGATGCAGCTAGACTCTAATTTCCCTCTAGTTTTGTTGATGTAAGACAATTTAGTCACTCATTGACCTGAAAATTTTTTCTTTTCTAAAGGGCTTTTGCAGTATAAATTTTCTTATCTAAATATCTAATAAAGTCGAGGAAGACTTGAAGTCTCACTGGCTGAGATAAAAACTCAACATGTCAAAGATAGATCTATTGGCCAGTTTAAATTCCTTTAGTCTAAAAGAAATGAAAACTTCAATTCAAAGGACAATTATCATTTGCTGTTAAACAGAACAGGGTTCTAAACTTGAAATAATCAAGAGAAGTCTCAAATTGAGACCGGTTTCGAGGATCAAATTGCTAATACCTCTAAAGGAGACATACTTGCCAAGTAATATACAAATGCCTTGGATAGTCAATATCTTCATCAAAATTTAGGAATAAATTTATAATGGTCACATTGAACTGTAAGCCTCATTTGGTCTATAGTACTAAGGTCATGTCCCTAGTGGTGCTTTCCGACCACTATAAAACGTTCATAGTAGTTTTACAAACTTTACAGAGTTTGTTTTCTCTCTTGAATTCTAATTCTAGGGTAAGCAGTTGTTCTGGACGCTTTGTAGCTATAAAAGTATATCTCTTGAACCCTATTAGGTACATCTGATTGACATTTGATTTTATTTGCTCCTTATACTGGATAATCTACCATGTTTCATAGGAGTTGAAAAATGTTTTCTCTGGATCCTGATAACTAACTGCATTATTTGTAATCGAAAAGGCAGAGGAATGTTTGTTTCTATTTTGATAACTGACGACCCTTTGTTAATTTTATGAAATTTTACCTGTCTGTGTTCCATACTTACGTTTTTTTGTCTTCCAGTCAAGTAAGAGAGTTGTTTTTTTTAATTTGCAGTTTTTCAGTGATCATAGCAACTCAACATTGTTCGAAACAGATGAACGGTTCAATCACCTTGGATTCACCATTGACGACCTTGGATGTTGCAAAGTCATTAGGCATAAACTTTGGTCTACAAATGTATTTGTTGGGACTATCTTTACAAATGCTCCAACCGACTGTGAGATTTTCAAGCACTTTTCTCCGCCTCATAATTAATAGGACATGATTTTCTTCGCGTTTTGTTTGAAGCTGATGTATTGTTAACACCCCATACATGCTTAATTTAATTATATATCAACGCAACATCGCAACATTTCATAACAATTTTAGGTTTTGGAAGTTTCTTGGCTTACATTTGTGGTTTGTAAAATGAAATAATTTCTGGTGTTTAATAAACGCTTTCCATTAAACCCAATTAATGTATAAACGCTAATAATGATACTAAATAACACAATTTGCATCTTCCTCTCTTGGTATGTCTATTTTCACCCACTTAATCCTGGTCAAGACCAAGCCACCGAATGCCTTTTTCAATAGTTGTTGCTTTAGCTTCGGCTTATTCAGCTTGAAATTCACACATACGAACAACTACTACAGTTACAAAAAAATAAACTAGAGCTTTAAAATTGTTTGGTAAGTTATTTGGACATTCCATCCAAATCTGAGCCATAAGGCGAAAACAAAACTAGCACTTACAAATCTCAGCCATTAGGCAAGTATGGACCTTCCGACAGTTGCGTTTCACGTTATTGTAACATACAATTGAAATTAGTTATTTTATTGAATAGAAAAAGAACTTGAAGAAATTTGATTTCTGAAATAGAAAATATCTTAATAGATAAAGAACTTTTTTCAAAATGGTATGATTTCCCAATTTCTCTCGTAGTTGCAGAAAACGGTCTAATATCCCGACATTTATCAGAAATAATTAAATGTAGATTGGAAAGGTTTGGATACATTTTGTAACAGTCAGATACAGACTTTTTGTCTACCCAATTTGGTAAAATTTGCCAATATTACCAAGAAGGACTAACAAAGCCAAAGTGTGCCATTTTTGCCAATTTTGCGGAAGCCCTAAGAAGTGATCCATTTTTAACATATGCCAGACGTATAAGTCCCACTTTTCTGAAAACGTTCATGCCAAGCAATTTAAATGATATAAATTTTTAGAACATGAAAAGCCTTTTTTATGAATAGGGTGTGGTCTCAAAAAATACAAGAGTGGAAGCTTATAAAAGCTCAAACGATACACAGTAAATTCATAGCAAAATGGCAACATTTTCTTCGCAAACTTTTTTTGTTGATCGTCGTTATTCAATGCAGGGAATTTATCTTGTTAGGTCACTCATGACACAGGAGAAGACTGCAAAAATATTGTCAATGCAGTCGTCTCTACCACACAACCAGTTAAAGTCACATAAGATTTTACGACACACTATCCAAAACTGTTCAATTAGTATCCATTTAGAGTCACAATCTGCTCGCAGTCACGGCTTTTCAAGTTTGACTGTAAACGCATTCACGTTCTAGGTAGCCGTTGGTCGCCAGGCACTTCATATACTTCAAATAAACTATGTGTTTTCTGACTAAAAGAAAAAACACTCAAACCAAGAAATATTGGGGTGCGAATTTTTTTTAAAATTTCATGACCCCAAAAATAACTTTAGGATGGGTGCATTTCAGTTATAGATTATCTTCGGCTTTTATGAAAAAGTTGGGAATACCTTTAACCACTCTCTCTATCGCCATCCCATCCCTGTTTACTTCCTGGTTCTATGAGAAATGCGAAAATATTGTCTCCTTCTAATTAGCCTTGACTCATTGGTTATGGCTTACATTAATCTTAGCTAAAGGGCGGTAAATGTGTTTCTATTAATATAGCCTCTCGACTCGGTCTTATTTTGTAAGGTAACAAAGAAAAAACTACTTTTAATTCTTCGTAACATTCCCAAGTTTCACCCCATGTCTTTTCTTGTGAAAAAGTACCAAAAGAATATCCCAAGAGCCTTGAAAACCAAGACCTTGGAATAAAATTCAAAGTTTGGCAGCACTGAAGGAATGCAACGCAAGCATGCTATACTTGAATCATGAAGCGAAAAGAATAAAGGCAGTACATTAATCAAGTTATTAATATTGCATATTTCTCATAAATTTATCGCTCTATTCAGTTCAAATTATCAAAGTGACAAAAGATGATAGGGAGGGATAGGCTGAGAAAATTCAAGGCGATCGGAATCTCAAGAAATATTTTTTTAAGCAGGGAGATAGAATAAACAGGGTGCCGTTAAAGTTTAGTATAATACAGTGTTGAAAAGAAAGCAATTACTTTTGTTATTCTTATTGTTTTGTAGCTATCAATCATGTTTAATCACGTGACAAGTGATGTGTAATTGAAAATGTTTATTGTAATGATTTGAGTCTTGGTAATAAGAGTTCAACTAATAGTCGCGGGATTTCCCAATATTAATCAACTTGTAAATATTGTTAATGTTTTCTATCCAGACACCTCGCAGCCATTGGGCTAGCAGGGACTATAGCCCCCCCCCCCTCCCCACTTTTTTTGCAATAATAGGCTAGAAAAGTTTATGCAAGGTTTACTCTAATGCAACTTGGATCGTTTACTCCTATGTAGTAGCAGTTCTTCTTGACTAGGAACATTTTTTGTTCATTTTCTAGGTTATTTATCCTGTTTAATGACATGTTTTATCTAACTTCCAGGTTAGCTTGGTGTTTTATTAGCATTTTTATAGTTATTGATATCTTCTCTGAACCAGACTTTATAAAAAAATTCAGGAGAAATAGCAAGCATTTTCTAAAAGGGCGTTTTTTCCGGCGTTCTAGAGGGCGTGGCCTCAAAGATTTGCGAACACACCCATTTTAGCCCCTCTACTCTTAGACTGCTGTGCGGTCCCTGTTTATATCAATTGAAAAAAACATTATGATTCATTCAATGACTCCAACCCTTATGAATTCAACATACAGCAATGAAACCCTCCATGGGATAAAGATGCAAAACTCTTTTTTACAATAATATTGTTTATAAGAGAATTCAGGCTCTAAAACATCAAATTTTTTAGGAATATCTTAAGAATATTGCTCAGCTTTAGCTGCTCGCATATTTGTGTCACATTCAGCTGTTGCCCTGCCTGGTTTGCGATGTTAATAAATGGGAATCGCGAAACCGACATCTCTCGTTTTCATAACGCCTTGGTTTTTATTCAAGAACAGGTGATTTCCTCCTTTAAAACTATATCAGTTTTGCAAAAAATAAGAATACTTTAAGTATATATTCAGGCTCACAATGAAAATTTTATAAGAATATCGAAGCTGGACAAAATTTATAGTATTCTTTTAAAGAAATTGTATACAAGGGAGGACATCGATTAGAAATAAAAATCTGGTTATGGGTAACAAAGCATTATAATGATAAAAAAATAATCATGATTTATAACAGAAATACTTTTTCTGATCAAACTTTGAGGTCAATGACCAATAAATTTATAGCCGGGGGCTATAACTGGGCACCTCGTAATCACAGTCAGAGTTTTTCCGTATATGTTTACTGTTTCTAGAGTGGGAATGAAAAAGACTGGAAATGATGGGGTGCCCACCTTGACAGATTTTTCGTACAGAGCTGTTATAAAAAATTGAAATATTTTCACTGTTGAAATTCCACTTTCGGCCTTCATTTTGTGTATGTTGTCCCAGTTTATCTAGAAAATAATCGGTGGTCTGTACCAGTGGTCTGTACCTGGATTAGTCTCGTTCCCGTACTGCCTCTTTTGCATGAAAAGTTTAGAATTTTGAAAGAAATTGGTTTCCTGGATTTATGGCAGCCATGTCGAAGTTTAAATGGGTTCAGTTGTTCTTTACATGTGTAATTAGTGTAGCTTTTGGCCTTGAATGTCGTCCGAAAGGGAAATGTTCATGTGAAATGTCGGATGGATCTGGTACTATCGACCTCACTCCTTTGAGTAACACGAATCCCCCAAGGTCAGAAGGATTTCCAGTATTATTTTTAATCAGAATTTAATGGGTAAAAATACCTACATAGTTTGTATTCAACGGTTTGTTGCCCATTTATAATATGGGCTCCAGGGGAAGCTATTACATTGTTGCAGGGCTCAAATTTGGTTCCTGGTTGCGTTGTTGTTAAGCACAATTGATTTTTGGAATTGTAATTGAAACCATCCTCTGAATCAAGAAATATCAAATCCATGTCAGGTCTGGGTCCTGAATGTCTCCATCTCTGAGGGGTTACACTGTATCATACAAATTTTTCCAAAATTTAGATAGCTGGCACCTGCCAATGACTTTGATCTTGAATCAAAGATACCAATAATTGATTAATGTTTATTATTATATATAATAAACAATTTTAATCATTGTTTGTGTATTAATTGAAATTATCTGATAAGTATTTTCATATTTTGTAGATTCAAAGGGGTGAAAGAAAGCACAAATCCAGATTTTTCTTTTGATTATGATCCTTGTAAAACATTCAATAATGGACAATGCAATAATGTCTTTGTAAGTATCGTCCCCCTCACTTTGTTCCTGAACTATGATATTCAGGAATTGGCATAAAAGATTATGGGGGAATATACCATAAAAGTTTGCCAATTTGTGATTTTAACCATTGAAAAATAGAATAGCATACTTTCATGTTGTATGAACTACTAGCTTTGATGATAAAAATTAGCAGCACACATGAAACCTAGAGCAGGATGTAGGACTACATCAATTCTTCAATAATATCTAGTTTGCTAGTACTGATATGAAATTAATTCAAAATTATTATAGATTTTCAGATCTACTAACTTCAACCTTGAAAACAGCTATGAGTATTGTGCTCTATCACATTCTCTTTGATCATCTAATACAGAATAAACAAAATGATAACTGTTCGAATAGCTACTGTATGATAAAAAATCCAGGACCAACAATTAATTCTTTTTTGGTATGACAGTTTATTTACAGGACAAATGTTTGAACAAATCAAGCATCTTAAAATATCACATTCAGTGGCTGGAAACTTTGTCGAAGCTTTGCAGGAAATCTCGATTTTTTCATTTTGCTGCCAGGAGGAAAGCTCTGCTCATATTGTTATCATCTTATATGTTTCTTCTACCCTGGCCAAGTAAAACTGTTCTTGTACTGAGAATACTATTTATCAAAATCTTTATAGTTATAAATAAATTCAATTGCCTCTATTTTGAAAAACATTATACCCTTTTAACACCAAAGAACTCCATTTTATTCAGTTTATGACCACTTGAATAGCAGCTGTTATCTATTTCTGCTCAGGAGTTGTTTGGATTAGTATTTGTTTATTTTTCTGAGTTATGTAATTTGTGTAGCAAATTTTTTACCATTTTTAAACAGTAGCCATCAATATCTGTTTTACAAAAAATTCTTATTTTTTCATTATTTTTCTGGGCTTAGTATTGAATGAATAATGAAGAATGAATAATGAGCAGAGCTTAGTATTGAATGAATAGTGCAGCAGAAATGTAATCCATCCACCTTGAGTAATGCTCCACAAAGCCAGCCTCATCTAGCTTCCTCTCCAAACAATGTTGATATTTATTATTGTATTGTAATACATGTATTAAAGGTTACATGATTTATTGATTACATATAATATTGTTTTTATTTTTTGCAGGTTTGTCAAATGTATAAAGACAATGTTAATCAATACAATGCAGGAAAAATTTTTGGCACAAAAATTTCTGGCAATAATGAAGTACAGTTTATCTACAACGACTTACCAATTGCAGTGAGGTATACACAATCATGTTCATATGAAAGCAGTATTTTATCCAAATAATATTTTACAAAGCAACAGAGTATGGTTCTACTTTGATTTATTACTTTAAAGGACACCACATTAATTGGCAGTAACATCTAAAGATGACAAAATATTTTCATCATACTTTCAGTACTTTTGTGTTGCATTTTTGTCAAGAAATTTTTTCAAGCATTTTGCCCAGGAAATTTCTGTATCAGTTTTTACATAATATTATGAAATGGGAGAGATCAATAAAGTCAAATATTATTACTAAACAGAAGTCTCATTTTAATTCCTCAACCTTTTCTTAATCTTCTTTTGACACATATTAAATGAAAATAATAGTTTTCAATGAAAAAAGTTTTTTCATAAAATCCAAAATGGATGCTTGATTACAGCTGGAAAAATTATTTGGCAAAAAAATTGCAAATTCACTTGAAATTAGGTGGATTTTGTTGGAGATTTATTCAGTCCTTTAATATATAATATATTTCTTCTGTCTGTACTCACTGTGGAATTGAAGTTTCAAGACTTTGATAATTGGGACATACGTTTTTGATGTCCACTTCTTTTCTGGTCTGCTGCATGGAAAAAAAGGGTTTGACATCATTTGGCAGTTCTTGGTCGGGGCTTGTTGCCCTGGCTGGTTCAATCTGTCATCATCATGATTTTCTTTCACTTGTGAAGGTAGATGGAGGACATGATGGACCATGTTAGTGGAGGTTGAAGTAAAATAAACATCTTTGGTGTTTGTCGTTGGTATAAATGAGCAAATCTTGTTCCTGTTTTACCACATGCTTGCATACTTGCACCATTTCTCGCAGCATGGCTTTCACTGAAATAATACCCCTATATTTCTGCCCCTGTCTTGTTTGACAGTAAAGTTTTGTTCTCGTAAGGTACATAATCTTTACATAGACTGACCTACATTCATTTGGGAAATCACTCAATGGTTACAATTTTTTGCGTTAGTGCCTCTTTAATGAGGCAGTATTTGTGAAATAAAATTGCAAAGTCTCTTTAAATTAGGTGCCTGGATTTTGTTCAAGATTTATTCTGTCCTATAAACAAAACTTGTTTGATGGTATTGAGTTTGATAGAAGAACTAAGGAAGTCTTAATGAAGCAGTTGTTGAAGCTCGTTGAATCTCCACATCTAGTGTTCGTGATTGTTAATCTAAACAACCCTATTTAAATGCTATTCTCTGACCCAGTCACTTCAAAACACCATGTTTCTATGACTTCGTGCTAGCATCTATTTTCATGCCAAAAATTTCAGCGTTGGAGCAATGATAAAAGCTTCAATGCAGGTTTGCCAAATAATTGTTGTATAAATTCGACAATTGCTTGTTTTAGACTCTCCTGGTTCTTTCATTTTTTTTTGAGGCATCTATTCTTAAAAATTCAATTTTTTGAGACAGTTATTTTTATATTTCTTAGGGCTTCTCCCAAAAAAATTAAGCACTCTTATGCCTATATATGGGTGTGTGATTTCATCTCATGTTGCCAAATGTACTCTGAATCCAACTTCAAAATTTGTCCAACTTCAAAATTTCAATTTGTCCACAGTTAATTACATTAAATAGTTTTTAAAACGTATTATTTGAAATGGAAGACTATATCTAAACTATTAGTGAAATCAAGACATATTTTTTATCATTTTTTTAAGAAATTGTGTATTTTTATGTCATAGGAAAACAGTGGTTACATTAAAATGCGATGATAAAGTAAAAGAAGATAAACTTTCTGACTTTGCAGAACTGACAAAAGATTCGTATGTAAGTGCCTGAAATTTTCTTTGACTGCTAACTCTCAGAGGTCTTTTTTAAAACTGCTTTTTTAAAATCTTCCATTTTTCAGTCATGTAATGGACATGTTTTACAAAGTCAGATAAACCCATTTAGAAAGAAAAATAAAGTAATGGAAACAGCTATGCATCAAAATTATATACATTTTGAATAGCAAGTTAGTGAAAGTTTTACTAGTAAGAATTTGGAATGGTCATGTTTACTAGTTAATGCAGGGAGAAGGAGAAAATAAACAAATTTTGACATTCAACAATAATTTTATATTTATTTTTGTTTCTAATAAATGCCCGTGGTGAAATTCAATTAAAGAATAAACATGGAAGAGAGGAAGCACTCAACCTGTATTTTGTTCTCTTCACATTCATTTATTATCAGTAATATTTATTTTTCCTTTATTAATGAATTATGAAAATGATGTATCCTTAAACTGAAATAATTTCTTTACTCTACTTGATGATTCTCAAACAGATGAATTGAAAAGAGAAGTTTGATGATCACAGAAAGTCCATAAAAAGGATATATTTGAAGAAAGTTTTTAGATGGAAGAGTATCATTGAAAATTTATCCTTTGCCTTCCATCTGCTAAAACATCCTTTTTTTCAACAGACTGCCACGCTGACATCAAGATATGCTTGCCCTGTTAAAAATAGCTCGTCAAGCAAAAGGCATGGAATCAGCACTGGCACAGTCTTATGCATCTTGTAAGTAAGCCACTAGGCCTACAGTTCAGTTTCAGATTGTAAATCACAATTGCTGTAGCGTTGTGTTGAGGCTGTTTTCAGACGGCGCCTTAGAAATGTTGCTTTGCTGCACTATTTTTATGAGGAACAGTAATTTCTGCAAGGTTTGCTCTTTCGTTGTTTGGAAAATTCGAGGCGTGGGTGTTCTTAATGTTTCTTTTATTTCCACATTGATTTTTCCACAATTGCATAATGTGAAATGTTTTGAAGACGACTGGATAACAGTTTTATATGACATTTTTAGTTGCATGGGTGATCAACTGATTAAATCAACTTTTTTTGGTTAACATGAGATAAAATTTCAAAGACATCAAATTTGTTATCTTTCAGTTTTTAACTGATGGTGGACCTGTTTTTGCGTTGTTCATATTTTTTGGTAAATCACACCCTCGGGGGGGGGGTACTTAGTATATTTTGCGGACGGGATGTGCACGTCTTTCCGGGTATCATTTTCAGCAATTTATTCTAAGGCCGGGTATCTGTTCAAAGGATATAATCTAAAGCCGGTTGCCTGATTTTCGCTGCCCGCCCATTGTTTTTGTGGTGTTCTGGCAACCATGGCAACTGGCACCAAAGCTTTTGTTTTCCTTTGTTCTTTTTTCCAGAAATTCTAAAGCCGGGTGTGATTTTTAGCTTTTTTTCTAAAACCTCTAAAACCGGTTCACCAAAACAATCTTAGGTGTGCACACCCCCGTCGTTTTGGTATCCGAGTACCACCCCCCCCCCCGGGATCACACCTCAGGGTTCATGTGAAGTATGTTCTTGTCCAAAAAGAGTATACAGTACGTATTTACGTTTATCTTAGGCTTCTCGTTGCTGTAGTTATTTATCTTGCCCTTGGGATCGTCATCAATAAGTATGCCCGTAAGAAAGAAGGGAAGGAATTGGTACCAAACGCAAGTTTTTGGGCCGATTTTCCATCGCTAGTCAAGGTATGTTGTCAAAATTTGTTTTTTATTTCACTCTTTCAGTTCATTTATCTGCTTACTAAACAAAAAGTAATTCAACCAGCTTCTCCTGACCCTTGCATTGCTGTCCCAAAGATATTATTAAGCGACAGACGCTTCAAAACTTTCGTTTCTTTTTTGAACATATTCTAAAGTGGAGGGCATTAACGTTTATCTATATAGGACTAAACGAATCTAGGAGCAGCTTTGGTACATTGCATCTACATGTATATAGTTGCTTTGCAATTTTACAGCCGCTAAAAGTCTCGAATAAAAGAAAAAGAAATTAAAGGTCTTTCAAATAGTAAAGCAAAAACGTTTTGAACATTTCCTCTTATCTTACCTCATAAAGACAATGTTACGTAGACTCTGCTTCTTATTATGCGAGTAGTGATCAACTTTAGGAATTAAGTCTCGCAAATGAAAGGAGATCGGGAGCTCGATGGTCATTTTCATGGAAGAAATGAAGGAGATCAGGAGCCCAGAAGGTCGTCTGAGAATTGTTAATTTCTATTTTTAACATTAATCATTTTTATTTCTAATTGCTTTTTAAAAGAAAGGAAGTTATGTTAGGAAATGTTTTAGTAGGAAAAGTGCAGTAGGATCAGATATGAGATTTGCGAAGAATACCTTTTTGCGAAGGAAAATAACATTTCATGACCCCATTGCTCATGGTTTAATTCAAAACTTCTATCTATACTATCCTAATCATTGGACAATTTGCTTAATTGATATTAATTTCTAAATCTGGCCGTCTCAAATTACATAAATATACTAAAATGCGTGCGGTACAATATGATGAATTTAAATAACGATCAATGTAGGTAAATTGTACCAGGAAAGATTTTTTAAAAAAATTAACGACTTTTCGAGCATAGCCCGTTATCAAGTGTATATTTACTTTTTGTCTCAAATTACATGTTATGAAATTAATTGGCATCGGGCTACATGGCTCATTTATCACTCATTCTTGAGATTATTCACTCCTCTAACTTCTTATTGAAAATAAGAGTCAAGACTATAGGTTAATGATATCGGTATAAAATTCTCTGAAGCCAAGAGTAGATTATCAGCCATGGCAACAACCACTTGCTGTAAAGACACTTCCAATTTCGGAACGAAAAGTCAATATTATTAAAAATGATAGCAAATTGCAATATTTTGAGAAACATGGCGTAGCTAAATATGTGGAAAAAATTCAATTTTTAAAGGTTCAAGAATCTCAAATTTTGTACGATCAAAAGAAATGCCCCAATTGAATATTTTAGCGTTTATGCCATCCTGAATTTTATGTCGTTGCTGTATGGATCTTTTTTTAGGATGGCTGTGTGTTTTCTTTCGGCAAAGTTAGAGGGAAGCCAAGTGAATATGAACGTATTTAATTATGAGAATGGTAAGTGGGACTTGTGATAAATGAAGAAAGTTCTAACCTGAATCTCTTCGATAGGTTGCAAAATATAGGACAATGTGTAGAACCACTTTCTGGAAACTTTTTGCCTCAAGAATAAGTTATAGAAGATGGCAAGGTGCAAAATATTTGATTAACGATGTTTTACAAATGTAAAGGAATGTCGCTGGGTTATTGTTTCATTAAGGTTAGAAATATATGAAAACTGTTTAAATGGAAATCGCATGTATCGAAGATCAGCAGTTACTTAAGAACCTTGTTATGAATCTTTAAATGCGTCGTTTAATTTCATTACTCGATATTTTTAGTTTTTTAAATCATTTTTTTCTGGATATACAACTTTCATTAATTAAATATGTTCATGACTAGATATTTTCAATTGAAGAAGAACGCTGTTTTCAATGGATTGGCTTGTACAAGAAAAATAACGCTGCTGTTATTTCAAAATTATTTATGAAAATGGAACATTGTTTATTTACCGATGTAAAGGACAAGCATGTATTTTGACATCAATTGGTTTTGTATAAAGTTAAGTTTTGCACCATTGTGATATATTTTCATTCATAACTTTTTTCTTTGTTTTACCTGTCCTTTTTTACCTAATTAAACTTAAGTCTCTTTCCTGCTTTGTGCCAGTATTTTGCCTATACCTCGCATTACTTTTAATTCTTACATCAAGTTGCAAAATTGTTGTTAGATGTTACAAAATGTTTTTTCAATGTTTTGAATATTTTTGAAGAACAGGGTCCAAAACTTCAGAAAGCCACTTAGCCAGTTCGTGTTGTGCTGAACCAATCATAGACAAAATGGGTCTAAGTGGGACATTCGGCTTGTGTATTTTACTGTGTAGACAAAACCGCTACTGTGTAGACAAAAGGAGTTCGTTTTCACCTTAGGACTCCATTGGTAACATTCTAATAGGCAAGCGGCACTGATTGGTCAACCTTTACAGTCATGTGCTCGTGTTTCTGATTGGCCTATTTCGTTCCACAACTGGGTATATATATTTCTTAGCGTAGAGTTTTCGATCTATGTTCTGACGTTTTAAACTCTGAAGAGTGTCAGACGAAAAGCTTTAGTTTACTAAATGTTTGCTTTTTTCAAAGCTATTTACAAGTTTTGTACCACCAAAAGATTAATTAACTTTTTACAGAAGCAAGTGAACGGGAGCACTGTTGCACCATGATTAGGTCACACATTTAATCAAAAACGGCATTTGTTGTAGGCCCGTAGCCAGAGGGGGGGGGCATGGGGTGGCAATACCACCCTGGAGCAAGAGAACACCAGTTGTTTGCCACCCTGAGAATTTGTCTCAATTTTTTTTAATGCGCCTTTTCGTCGCTTTCATTGGATTTTCATGACAATTTAAGTCAAGATAAGTTTGGCGAAAGGAAAATTGTTTACTTGGGGCTTTTATTTCGAGACCCTGATACCTCCATACAAATATGCAGCGTCCATATTTCTTTTTTGGAGAAAACATTCGAGGAGCTTGGTGTTTTTCTCCAAGCAGTGTGCAAATCTTCTCTCGAATGCTAACATTTAAAATTTTTTCTAACTGAATAGAAATTAAGAGGATGAAAGTTGTTTAATTTCTGAAGACATTTTACAACTTTTATGCTTCTCTGTTTTCACTAACTCTCCTCACCCCCTCCTCTCCCTACAAAAAACTGAACTTTCAACTTTGCCTGCATTTGCCACCCCTACGCCAAAGGCCTGGCTACGGGCCCGATTTGTTGGAGACTGCTGAGGCTCTAGCAGTGCCGTCGGAACGAAATTCATATTAGGGTGGGCTGCCCATTGTATTCTATCTCGTTCAGTACACTGTTATAGAGGAAATATGCTACAGTCTGACAATTTTGGGGGGCTCCAGCTCCCCCCAGCTCCCCCGGTTCTGACGGGCCTGTCTAGTTTTTTCATATTATTCTCATTGGTTTGTTGGTTTGTCTAGAATGGAGATAAATAAAAAAGGAAAACATGTGAAACAATTATAAAACTATTATAAGTTGCAAATTACCTTACATACTAAAGTGCTCGTTCTAAAAAACTTTGGGTATCATAGCTATATCAATGGGCAAATTGCATGAAGAAAACTGGCTTTCTGTAACAAATGCTATGGTAATGACAGCAAAGAGGAATTTGATCTCGATTGTTTTAAAAACACCCTATTTCAATGACTTTTGCCCAATTCTTTAGGGAAAAATTCACCCTTTTATCAGAAGTTTCTGGGAGTGCTTGGGAACACCTCTGAATGAGAATGGATATGTCCATGGGCTCCGCCACAGGCTGGAAAGTGAGGGGGCCAAGGGAAAACTTAACACCTATATGCTTCACCGGCCCCCCTACGTCGGAGGCCCTGATTATATTGAAATTTCTGGTAGAAATAATAAAATCTTAGGAACTCTTTTCTAGAAATCGATCGGCACTGTCGTTTTCGGCATAAACAAAGTTGGTAACTTTTCGCGCGAAAACTTGTCCAAGTGATCTTCGTTCCAGTCTTTTTCACGGAACAAAAGGGCAGCGAATTAAAATCTGTCACGTGACATATGCTTGTCTCCAGTCTTCTTCTTTGTATTGTGTGAATTTGGTTGAATTATGGACGGTTGTGAAGGCAAAATAATGATACCGTTTGCATAATAGCCCAACTGTAAATGGAGGATATGTTATGGCCGAGCTTGAGGAAAAGTCGTTTGCTATTTTTCAGGCTAGAGCAGAACTTATTTCTGGTGAAAGCTCGTGCGACAAAAGTGATGTTAATGATCTAGGCCCATCAACTTTGGGGCTTGTTGGACTGACTACAACTGCGAATTATGAAGAAGTGGTATCGGAAATAGCAAATGGCGGCCACATTGCAGCTGTAACCCAAAATAATACGGCTAGCCCGAATTCTAGCCATACTGTAATGAAATATCATACTTCGGATATTGTTATGACAGAGTCAGAAGGTCCTCACAAAATAGAGGCGCTTGGAGACTCCCCATCCAGCAGTAGCCTGAAACCGACAATTGACAGTGCAGAAATTGCAAAGCTTGTTGAGGTTGCAACGGAAGTGGAAAAAGAAGTTACTGACCCTTCTTGCACTGGTATTGTATTGCCAAAGATCCCATCTAACTTAGATATTGGTATGACTGAACCAGAGAGGTCAGACAAAGTGGAGACACTGGAGGAGACCCCACAGAATAGCAGACTGAAACCAACTATTGACAGTGCTGAAATAGCAAAGCTTGTTGAGGTTGCAACTAAAGTAGAAAAGGAGGTTACCAACCCCACATGCACAGGTACGCCATTGCCAAAACTTCCTGATAGCCTAGATGACAATGCAAGTGCTTCTGATGTTGATAAGAGATTTAATTCTAGATATGTTTCTACTTTTGAAGAAGCAAGGAAGGTTATTGAAGCACATGAAATCTTAACAGGGACAAAATATGTTATATGGAGAGGACTAGCAGGGTTTGGAAATGCAAGTCCTCAAATCAAAGGAAGGAGAATCTTATGGCAGGAAATGAGGAAATCAACAGATCAAATGAGACATGGTATTGAGAGAGATAATATACCGTTTATTGTTTGTGGGGAAATAATATATGACTGTGTTCATGGAAATGATAACCATAAATCTTGGAAATCACTTTATGCAAAAAGGCTAAAAGAGAAGGAGGAAAAAGGAACCCCAATCAAGTCAAGAAAGAGGATAGCAAGTAGTAAAAAGGTTGGTTGTCCAGCTAGGATTTACTTGAAGGAAGTTATAAAGTTTCCAGATCATTCTTCCCCGAAATTTACCGAATTTCATAAAAAAGGGACCGCAAAACGACTTCGCAGTGATGTAGAAAGTGGAAAGAATGTCAATTTTGAAAAAAGAATTTATGTTTGTTTACCAAGTATTGAGGAGCATAAATACCATCCAATTGGTGGGAATTTAGCAGAGGTCAATCAAGTTACATTTAAGGCACCTATCAACATTGCAGTTGTAAAATATTGGGGAAAAAGAAATACAGCCTTGAATCTTCCTCTAAACTCATCATTAAGTGTTACACTTGGTTTAGAAGAAATTTCAGCTAAAACAACTGTGGCTATGAGCACAAACTTTAATGAAGACAAATTCTGGCTTAATGGTAAAAAACAAGATATACGAAAAAATGAAAGGATACAAAATTGTTTGAAAGAATTACGCAAAATGGCACGCAAGAGAAAAGGCTCAAAAGACAAGTGCTGCTTGAGTAAGCAACATCTCCATATTTGTTCAGAGAATAATTTTCCAACAGCAGCTGGGCTTGCATCATCTGCTGCTGGGTATGCTTGTTTAACAGCAGCTCTAAGTAAACTTTTGGGTGTAGAGAACGAAGTGTCCCATATTGCAAGACAAGGGTCTGGGAGTGCTTGCAGAAGCATGTATGGAGGATTTGTTAAATGGAATAGAGGGGAAATGGAAGATGGTATGGATAGCATTGCTGTTCAAATTGCACCTGAGGGTCATTGGCCTGAGTTGAAAGTCCTTGTTGCAGTTATCAATGATCATCAGAAAAAAATCAGTAGCACTGAAGGAATGCAAAGAAGTGCTGCAACTAGTGAACTTCTCTGGTACAGAGCTGCATATGTTGTTCCTATCAGAATGGAAGAGATGGAAAAAGCGATTTTAGAGAAAGATTTTGAAAAATTTGCAGAGCTGACCATGAAAGAAAGTAGCCAACTTCATGCAGTCTGCTTGGACACATACCCGTCAATAGAGCCACCTTATTTAAACGAAGTATCACACCAGATTATGGAACTTGTTACAGTGTTGAACGAAGTAGCTGGAAGATCAAAAGCTGCATTCACTTTTGATGCAGGACCAAATGCATTTATATTTACAACAGATGAATATTTTGATGAGGTTTTGTCTCTTCTAGAATCTCATTTCAAGCCAGATGGTGCTGATGGTGAGTCATTTTTCAGAGGTATTAATTCTGGAAATTTGAGAAGAACAAGTGTTGATCCTGTTGTCATAGAAGAACTCAACAACAGAAAGTTCAAGGTTACCAAAGGAGGTGTGAAATACATTATTTGCACAAAGTGTGGATGTGGACCAGAGGAGCTGCCATTTTCAGAATCTCTTTTAAATCCTTTTGGTTTACCAATTGATAATCAGAATCTTTGTGAAAATATATTGGAACAACCTACTGCCGCCAAACTTTGATGCGTTTCCCTGCATGATAGTGTCAAAATTTTAGACTGCTTAAGTCCATATTTGCACACTAAAACAAGTGTAAAGAGGAGACTGAAAAATTTGGAATTGGACTCGTATCAATATGTTGCATATGTAATGATTTCCCAATAGTGGCTCCAATTATTGTTGGTCATCTCAAACTTTAGGTTTAAATCTGACAGTTAATTCATGTTAATATTCTATGTAATAGAATAATAACTTTACAGAATATCCTCAAGAAATCTAGCTAGATAAGAACACCTAAACTCCAAAAGAGGGATCTAAATATACTAGGACTGTTATACATAGACAATTTTGTTTTCATGTTCAATGGCATCCACAGAGTCTGTCTACCCAAAAATTATGAGCTGCTTCTTTTGTCTGCATCTTATTAACTTCTCCTCTCCTCCCCATCACCTACATGCAGAAGGGACACTGGTAAATATTTTATGCATATTTTTGCATGTTTTCACGATTTTGTATTATTTTTAGCCGTTGATCTACTTGTCAAAGTAATATTGTGATAATGCATATTACTGTTTCTCCTTGAATCTCAGTTTTCCCTGTATAAGCTTTCGTGGAGCCTACCCCCTTCCCCTATTTGATGGTGCCTTATCTGTGGATGCTCTTTTGCAAATACTTCTTTTATTAAAAATTTTTTACAGCATCTTGATAAATTTAACTGTGCCTGCTGGAACATAAGATGCTTTTTACATTGTCAGTCATTCCTTTGTAACCATTCACTGTTCGTTATTAGAACCTTTTTAAACTATTTAATTCACAATCCAGTTTATTGCCCCTGTCTAATTAAATTGTCATATACATAGGTACATATTGTTTAATATAAATGGCAGTGGTATTTTTGTGCTAGGACTTTAGATTATAATTTTATTTAAGTCCTTATTTCTAGTGAAGAATGAAAGGAGGCGATTTGGTATATGTTTTCATTGTTTGTTTAAAGCCCTAGAGTTATATGATTGCTCAACTTGCAAAAACAAAGGACAAGGTCTACCACAGTATCTAACAAGTCATATAAAAAGATTCATTTGATAGGTATTTACGTGAAGGATTTCTTAGCTCTTTATAACTAAGCACATCAAAATATTCCAGGAAACAAAGTTTTTGTTTTGTAACTGGCCCAGTCTAAAAGAAGCTTTTGGGGAATTTTAAAGGTGGGCCTGCATCTTGTATTATTCAAATGTCAAATTACGCCAGAGAACAAAGTTGCCCCAACATCATGCTTTTGTCATAAAATGCACAATACAGCTGCTAAACGACCACACCATCATTATACTTCAAAGAAGTGAGTTTTGACAGAGCGAAAAGTTTCAACACTTCATTTTAACGTTTTGCTTATAGGTCGGTTTTGCCTATAGGTCGGCTTTGCTTATAGGTCGGCTTTGCTTATTGTTGTTTGATCATAAACGTGGATTTGTATGATATTTTCGATGATTCAATAAGATTTTAATAATTTCAAGGTCAATATTTTGCCAACCCTGCATTTTTTACGCTAAAAGTAATGTGACTTCGAACTTTTGCCAGAATTTTCCATAAATGATAATTGATTTCCTGATAAACTTGACACCTTTTGGGATCTGCCAAACCAGCCACAGCACCACTGCCTTTATAGTAGGCACGATCTTATAAATCGAATGCAACGCATTCCCGTTGTATGGAAGAGAGAACTGCTGGTACTAAATACATGTCAACAAATTTATCGATGACTGTACAAAGTTGGATTTTTATTTATATTAAAAATTTCATTTTTTAATATACAATAGAAATAGCAAAGTGGGAGGGCAAATAGCATTAGCTATATTGTAAATCCGAAAATATTAATGGGAAAGCTGAGATCTCCTTTTAATAGCAGCACCGTACTTTGCTGCATTTTCTTCAAAGGCCGTTGTTTTTGGAAAAATTTCAAGGGAGAAGCCCCAGAACAATATTTCCTACCCTTTTGACAAACCTCGCAACTCTTTCAAGCCTGTCATTAGAAAAATAAAAAACGAACGTCTGCTTTTGCTAAAATTTCTACCGAGCAAAAACGGGTCAACGTTTCATGGCATGCTATCTCTTTAAAAGGACACTGACCAAGGTTTTACTTTTTACGCCATGATCAAAATAATTCAATTACCAAAATGATCATTTATATATGATGACCAAAATGATGACTTTTAAAAGCATGTTATTTCATTTGCTGCTTTTCAGATTAAAAAGATTTGCTGTTTTTGCTTTATTAAAACGCTGCCAGTGATAGTTGAACCACCTCTCGAAGATTCCCGAATGTAGGCTCGAGCCACCATGCACCTAGCCTGATAAGGGGGGTATCAGGTATCCCTGCTGAATCACGCAATAACGCTTAAAATAATTCAGGTATCCGCGCAAATCACGCTTTCACGGTACTGGAAATTAAATTTCACGATCACGCCCCCTAGACGCTCTCCGAATTTTCAATAACTATCGATTAGGAGTGATTTCTTGTTGGCAGAGCCATCAGAATCAGAATCTCTGAATAATGGAGACATGTTTCTGCTCTGGTACCGGAAACCAAGACATTCTGCTTGTAAAAACGAAAACACTCTATTTCGAAATTCTTTTGCAGCAGTCGCTTTCACGCAACACGTCATGAGTGATGCTGATTCACGGGTCACGCATTCACGCATAATAAAAATTTGTTTCACGAATTCACGCATCGAAAATACGCCGATCACGCAATCACGCCAAAATACCTGGTACCCCCGATAAGGTTACCATGCAGCCAGGTAGTTGGCGCATGTGGTCAACGCATGCTATCGGATTTTTATATATCTTCGAGAAAGGATCTTATTATTTTTTATTATTATCTATTTATTTAAAGTAGGCGTATAAAAATAGCTACAAAATAAAAGCTAATTCAAGCCTATTACAAAGTAAAATTGTTTAGAAATAAAAAAATAAAAATACATATATATCTAGCAAAAGAAATAAGTATAAATACATATAAACATATTTTACAATGTTTTTACAGCATTTTTAGCATTTACAATACAATACATTTATCCGTTCAAGAACCCAACCTGAGCCACGAAAGATCTACATAGTCTTCAGTTGCATTCCTCTTCTTTCCAAGATTTTATTCTTCTTTTAAAGCTGGAGAGGGTATCTGATTGTTTCATGTCATTGAGAAGTGCCTGCCACAATCTACTCCCTAGAAACGATATTAGCACGTAGTACACGCTTGTGGCAGTAGTCCATCTCTGTGGCATCTCTACACCTCCTGAAAGGAAGTCAACTTCCATTGTTGTGCTTCTGTTCTGCTGTTCTGCATGCTTGCTTTTGTGTATTAAATCATGTTAATTTGTATTTTTCTGTAATTCTATTGAAACAACTTCTTGTAAAACGGGACGCCTATTCTACCAATGGCTGGTGTGTGGGACTGGAGCCTGGTTAGATTCAACTATATTTTCAAGCATACCTCCGACTGGAAGTATGCACTGATGATAAACAATGATTAATGACGATGAGATAAAAATGAATCCAAACTAATCTCTCAAAAAATGATTTTCATTCTGTCAATAGTGAAACGCCTCTTGAAACTTGCAATTATACTTAGCTTCCAAAAATTATTTCATTCTGTTTATTTTTGGTCATCATTCATCGACGTACAATCCGCTAGGCTACATTGATTATCAATAGTGAAGCACCTACGGCATCATACAAAGTGGCGTAGCGTCTATGCGCTACGCATGCGGCGCAAACGTAAGAATTTCTGAAAATATCAACTTGAAATGCGAAATTTCATCTTTTATTGCGCGGGTTACAAGATGAGAAATAAAAACTATGCAAAAGTCTCATCGTTTGTCATCAAATATGCAATCCCTTTATGCTAAGCGAATTTTTCATTTCGTCGTTCAGTTGTAGTTTATATTGCGATAGTTCGATTGTATTTTATCTTGCGGTTCTTGTCACGCGTTCACCTCCGGCAAATCCATTGATTTTTCGACGATAAAGTGAATTAGGGGCCATCCTGAGGTCTTCCTTTTTCCATGGTCAGATCTAAATTAATAGCGACTCGCCTCTCATTTGACAATTTTTCTTCCTTAGGCATGGTCTACATTTTTACAAACCAAAATGTCTTTGCGTAATTTAAACATTTAAACATATCAAGTTTTCTATGGCGTCAGCAAAATTTGCAACTTTTTCTAACCGAAATTTGGTACAAAATACGCCTATTTCACCCAGTTCTTGCATTCAAATGTTTTGTACTGCCAAAGAGTTTACAAAAAGTTCCGCCATTTTGAACAAGGTGGTGCAATACTTTTGATACCCTAGTTTATTAGGTTGAGACAGCTGGGGGGATAGTCTTGTGTTGCATTGATGTTGCTTTTTGTTTCGATGCCTTCTTTCATTGGGGCAGGTACACAACAGGTGGTTGTTGTTCTTTTTACTGAATTGAATTGTATATCCAACGAAGCAATCTTCTGGCTGGTAGGCGCTCTGCGTTGTAGTATTATTCTTTTCAATTCAAATTTGCTTAGGACCGGAGGTCCTATGAAGCAGCAGAGACTCTACTACATTAAGCAATGAGGATTCCCTTTCGTTTGGCCAAACTCACTCACAGCACAGCTGGTGGATTAAAGACTTTAAGGTCACCAAAAGACATTGCTTGCTTGAGCCCGTCGAAGGTCACTGCTCTCAGGAACAGTAGCCAAATGGATTGGAAAATGCAGTCGCCGATAGACATTGACAGCACCAAGGCCGTTGCAGACAAAGGCTTATCAACGAAACCTCTAGACTTTGGCAGGCATCTGTCAGCATTTAGTCTCACAAACACAGGTTCAACGGTCGATGCCAAGACACAAAGTAAGTACCTACTGTCTGGGGGACCGTTGGCAAACCCATATGAGTTTGTTGGGTTCCATTTTCATTGGGAAAATCAGGAAAATCCCCTTTCTGGGTCAGAGCACCTTTTGAATGGCAAAGGTTTCGCATCAGAGCTTCATTTAGTCCATTGCAATATACAAAAATATGGTGAGTTTGCTGAGGCATTGAATTATGAAGATGGGCTCAGTGTTCTTGGTGTTTTTTTGGAGATCACTCCAGAAGAGAAAGGCCATGATGCATTGGAAGAACTTTGCAGTTACTTCGAGGAGATCAAACTAAAGAATGATTCAGTAGCAATGAAGAACCCATTTTGTCCATATGCTTTGCTCCCTAATGACACAAAATCCTATTGGACATATTCTGGGTCACTGACCACTGCACCCTTTTCAGAATGTGTCTCTTGGATTGTTTTTAAAGAATCAATAAAGGTCTCAAAATCTCAGCTGGAAAAGTTTCGAATGCTAAAGTCAGTTGCTGCTGTGGAAATTCAAGAACAAGAAAGCTTGCAGGCAACACACATATGTCATAATGTCAGAGAAACATTTCCAGTTGGAGATAGAACTGTTAGGGCTTCATTTGTTTAGGTAAAATATCTGATAATATCAAAAAGATGTTTACTGAAATAATGGGTAAAGATAATAAAAATGTATGTGATAAAAATATATAAAAATCAAAATATATGTGACAATATAACCACTTTTAATGTGTTGTAATTTGGTATGAAAATGAATGTTGGAAATTTAAAAACTTTTTCTTTGCACTTTGAATTATTATGCATGAGAATTTTATTCAGTATCAAAGTCACATGTTTAGCACTGTCTTGTGCTTAATCATCTGATCACCTCAATTTTTGTTGGACTATCTGTTAATGTAATGAACAGAATAGAAATTGAAGTTTAGACCTTTGGAAATTAATTAATAAATTTCACATGAATATATGTATATATAAATGTAAATGAATATTTGGAGACTATATAATTATATTAATCAACAATATAAAGTATGGTTTTACGTTGGGTTCAGTAATATTAGACTCTCATGATCAATTTGGCTGAAGTGAATTAAAGTGAAGGTAACAAAACAATTTCTTGATTTTCATTACTTTTCTTCATGGATAGAAAAAATTCCTTCTGTGAGAAGCAAATTTAGAATATATCCATCTCTAAACAGGCCTGTTTGGGGCTCTTGAATTTGATGCATGGAAAGAAGGACTAAAAAGATTGAGAAAAAAATTGAAAGTTCTGTAGAGACATTTAATTGTCTAATGAATGATAAAATGCTTGCATGGACTGTAAAATAAAGCCCAGCATTTTGTAGATCAAAATTGTTTGCCTCTGAAGGAATTAAAGAGTAATCCACTCAACAACTGCACATTTGAAGTTACTTTTAGCTTTTAATTCATATAATACCAAAAACATTGACAAAGTGTTTCTATAGAAATTTTTTTTGATCTAACAAATTTGAGTGCATGATTGCTATCTTTTAGAAACTAACTTCCAATACAAATAAATTGTATACTATGTTGTACTGTTCAGGGCCAGGGTGCAAATTCAGTTAATCGCCATTTTGCCTGAACAGTACATATGTTTTACCCAATTAGAACTGCAACACAATTTGCATAAAATTCAGACATGACTATTTCTGCATTATTTGAAATTTTACAAACATGTAGATATTCTGAAAGGCTTGAAGGGTTTAGTACTTTGGGGTTTAGTACCTGACATAAGTTAGGCATGAGCATTATGTCCATTTTCAAGTAGACACATAAATTGGAGTGCCGTCGGAACGAAATTCATATTGGGATGGGGGGCCTGCCCATTATATTGCTTCCCATTAAGCACACTGTTATAAAGGAATATAGTAGTGGTACAGTTTGACAATTATTGGACGGCTCCAACGACGCTATGGAAAGGTTTGCAAAAGCTTTTCTGTGTGTTTTGTTCTCTAAAAAGGATTGGAAGTACTTGTTAAATGAATATAATGAGTATGGCGCTAAAACCTTTTTACAAAATTGCAGTTTCTAATTAGCGCCCCCTTGCTCTAATTTCACCTTTGAAAAACACTGTTTCAAAAATCGAAACCTAACTTTCCCTTTATATAACTCCTTCTTCTATTGGCTCTAATAATTCCAGTTTACAATATTTTATATTTCAGTGCTTCAATAATTTAATTCGTATATTATACGAAACGTCTTAAAACAAAATTTCTGCTTCAAATATTCCAAAATTTGTCTTTTTGTTCATTGCTTTATCAAGAAAGCAATGGTTATTGCTCCGGCTATCATTTCAGTCTTATGCTTCGTCGTATTTTGGTAAAAAGGATGCTGATAGTAACGACAAATGTTACATTCACATGTTCAGTCGAATCTCTGTGCTTGTATGCCAAGGAAAAGAAGACGAATCTCTGTCTCGTGCTTATTTTTCTAGACGAACCCTTAAACGAAAGCAATTTTAAGGAAACAGGGTTGAAAATAATTCTGAAAAAGAAACTAATAGATGCAGCATTTCTTTTCCAACATTGCAAGACCAATAAAGATATTGCTTTGAGAATTTCTTTCATTTTCCTGAATTACGACAATATTGTCTTCAAGGTGCAAAACAGTAGATATTGGTTTTAGGTATCTAAGAAAACTAATAATATGTATGTTGCATGACATTTGGTACAAGATATCGTCAATAGTGTTAACACCAAACAATGTCTCCGAGAAGCCTCAGTCTTCAAAAAAGCTAAAAGTTTCAGGAAGTGCAACTCTATAGTCTATTTGCAAGGAGGCATTTGCTCTTACCTTTATTCATAACGTAAACAACATCTTCTGGAGCTAAAATGTATTCATTCCAAAAAGCAAAATCGTCAATATGCATATCCCAGTGATCATCGGCTAATGTATATAAGGATCCTGCTCCAAATATCACTTCTGGATGGACTGTGCCAGATCCTGAGTGGGTATCGGTTACGGTTGTCTGTGCCACATTGCGACCGTTAACATACAACACAATCTTTGGAACTGAAAATTCAATCATTACTTTGTAAGTTTTTTAACATTACGTGCTAATGCAGATTTTTGTTAGCCTGCATATTGCACCACACTTACAGCAGTAGGCAACGTTGTGTGCGCTAATATAGACCTGTGAATAAATCTTTATTCTATCAAAAACATGAGCAATAATCAGTTACAATTACAACAGAATTCTCCTTTAAGAGGATCCTATGAAACAATTGTAGACATCATATTTGGCTAATCAAATCATTCAAAATTTGCTCTTGAAAGATATTTTCTACAATTAGAGAGAAAAGAAGGTACGGCGCAAGAATGGCTCAGTTGTCAAGGTCGCCGACTACTGATCCAAGGGCCTATGGTTTGTGCTCCCTGTAATTCTAGACATAGAAATCATGAGATTTGATCACGTCAAAAGAAAGGACCAAACTACTGTTTGATAGGCCAAGCTTCTCGGTGTCCTAAAACCTACCTTCTTAAAAGCTAGGTAGTAAAAAACAAAAAAAAGATGGAACAGGTAGATAAAGGTGAAAAATCTAAAAAAAACTTTATGAGGATGTCTGCTTCTGATTAAACAAATATCAACTCACACTTCCAATCAATTGTTAGCGCAACGTGGGTCCAGGCTTGCAATTTATCTGGTAGCTGCGCATCTGGCGTTGTAAGATATTTTGAAGAGTGAAATGAACGAGCAAATATTGCTGTTGCTGATGACTTGACTCGCATAAGCACCCCTGTGTGAGAGTTTAACCTTCCTGACCCAAAAATAGTTTGATATCGTGTTTGGGGAGATGCTATTCGAATCCAGAGTGATATGCTCATCTTTGAAGCAGCTGGGTTGCTTGCAAAAAAAGTCAAAGTGAAAAAATGAATACAAAACAGAAATATTAGCCAACTGTGGCCTATCATAAGATGGCTGGCGTAAGCACCCCTGTGTCAGAGTTTAACCTTCCTGACCCAAAAATAGTTTGATATCGTGTTTGGGGAGATGCTATTCGAATCCAGAGTGATATGCTCATCTTTGAAGCAGCTGGGTTGCTTGCAAAAAAAGTCAAAGTGAAAAAATGAATACAAAACAGAAATATTAGCCAACTGTGGCCTATCATAAGATGGCTCGCGTAAGCACCCCTGTGTCAGAGTTTAACCTTCCTGACCCAAAAATAGTTTGATATCGTGTTTGGGGAGATGCTATTCGAATCCAAAGTGATATGCTCATCTTTGAACCACCTGGGTTGCTTGCAAAAAATGTCAAAGTGAAAAAATGAATACAAAACAGAAATATTAGCCAACTGTGGCCTATCATAAGATGGCTGGCGTAAGCACCCCTGTGTGAGAGTTTAACCTTCCTGACCCAAAAATAGTTTGATATCGTGTTTAGGGAGATGCTATTCGAATCCAGAGTGATATGCTCATATTTGAACAACCTGGGTTGCTTGCAAAAAAAGTCAAAGTGAAAAAATGAATACAAAACAGAAATATTAGCCAACTGTGGCCTATCATAAGATGGCTGGCGTAAGCACCCCTGTGTCAGAGTTTAACCTTCCTGACCCAAAAATAGTTTGATATCGTGTTTGGGGAGATGCTATTCGAATCCAAAGTGATATGCTCATCTTTGAACCAGCTGGGTTGCTTGCAAAAAAAGTCAAAGTGAAAAAATGAATACAAAACAGAAATATTAGCCAACTGTGGCCTATCATAAGATGGCTCGCGTAAGCACCCCTGTGTGAGAGTTTAACCTTCCTGACCCAAAAATAGTTTGATATCGTGTTTGGGGAGATGCTATTCGAATCCAGAGTGATATGCTCATCTTTGAACCACCTGGGTTGCTTGCAAAAAATGTCAAAGTGAAAAAATGAATACAAAACAGAAATATTAGCCAACTGTGGCCTATCATAAGATGGCTCGCGTAAGCACCCCTGTGTGAGAGTTTAACCTTCCTGACCCAAAAATAGTTTGATATCGTGTTTAGGGAGATGCTATTCGAATCCAAAGTGATATGCTCATCTTTGAACCACCTGGGTTGCTTGCAAAAATAGTCAAAGTGAAAAAATGAATGCAAAACAGAAATATTAGCCAACTGTGGCCTATCATAAGATATTATTGCCGCGATTAAAGATATCATCAACTTTCTCAAGCTAACTCTTCGAACAGTCACATACCTTTACATTCTTATTATAAGAATTTTAATGATAAAGGGGAATAAAATGCAAAAAAATATCAATGTAATTTGAAATTAGTTTGACAAATATTCTCAAAAAATGTTGATGATTTTCGATGTTAAAAGCATTTTCTAGGTTAGGAATAGCTTACATCATCAGATACTGAACAGTGGCGTAGCGTCTATGTATGCTACGCTTGCGGCGCAAGCGTAAAAATTTATAGACAAATTCTAAAATTCTTGCAACACTTTCAATGCATAACAGTTTCCGCAATAAACGGCTTCTCTTTCTTGTCATGAGCAGCATGCGGTGAACTTCAGCGCCAACAGGCCAATTGGCCCCAAATTGGCTATTTTTCCAAGTAAACAGATCGCTAAAAATTATGAAATTCGAAAAATTTGAAAAACTGAAGCCCCTCCACATCACTCTTTTCGCCTGTCCAAAATAAGAGAAACATGTGATGCTCCAGTGCAGCTTCAGTGCAACCAGTGGCGTAGCTAGCCAAATAGCAGTGGTCATGCCCTCCCCCCAAATTTTGAAAAATATGGGTGTGGTCAAATTTTACCACGCCCAATTTTTTAGTTGATGAGTTCCTTTTGGAAATTTTAATTTTAAGGCTTGTGACTTATAAAAAAAATTGTGATTAACTTTTGGAATGAGCTTTTCTTATTTCATAGCAATCATCTTGTTATCTTATAGCTGTGACACTGTTTTTGTTTGTTGGTAATTGATACAGACAGAGTTCTGACAATTTTCAAACAGAACTGTACAAAAGACATTAAAAAACATTAGTTTAGTAAAGTAGATAAACTTAGCTTAAATCAAAAATTGTGTTGTTCTCATAATTTCTTTCAATTTGCAGGCTGAAATACATTTGTAAATTTTAGAGATAAACTAAAATTTGTAAATGAAACAATAAATCACATAAAACTGAATGGGAGCTTTTTGGTCATATTTTCCACAAATAGTCTTATTATCAATCTATTGAAGGTATTTTAGAGCCATCAGGATTAACTAACAACCCCAATAGGACTGATAGTTGAATAAAACAAATTGGCAAATGAATATGCAATGTAAATATTGATATGAAATATAGGAAGCTGAAATAATGGATAGGCCTAGTTGCAAAATGTTTTCTGCAAAGTTAGACTTAATAGAAGAATACCTTGCAAAATAAGTTTAGCTTAACAAAAACATTGATGTTTCCACATATACTTGTGGTAAATATCCACATGATTGGATTGTTCTTACTAAATCTAGCAAACAAGGGTTGTAAATGAAATAATTTGTAAATTTTCAAATACACGAAAAGTTGTAATAATGAAATAAAACTGTTTAACTAACAAGATCAGTAACATGCTTGACTTGTCTCTGGTCATTTTATTTCAACAGCTTTATGTAGTAAAAAGGTACTTTCAACTATAAGTGAAGTCAGTAGAGCTTTGAGTTTGACTTTAATTGTGTGTAAAACAGTGTTATTGCATGTGATAATAAACAAACAATTGAAGAATAACTTTAAGCAAGTTTTGGCATTCCCTATCCATTAACTACAATCTTATTGTCCTAATCATAATATGGTAACAATGCTATTAAAGGGCTTAACAGTTTCTGAATATGCTGCTAAATGTCTGGAAAGTTTAAGCTCTCAAATCTGTTGGTTTGGAAAATAACACTGATATCTCCTCCATCCATCTCCAGTGAACAGCACCAAGATTTGGCATTCATTAAATCAAGAAGATTCTCTGCAAATGTTCAACTCGTAACAATTGATTACTGAAAAGGCTGAAAGTTTGGTTTGGTTGCATAAAATGATCCCGCTTTGCTGATTTCATGTCCAAAAGGGCCTTTCGTGCCTTTCACTTCCTCGTATAGTGCAACACCATTCAGGCTGAAAAATCCTGTCATTGCCATAAAATGCTCTGGAGATTAACATGAGTCGTGGCTGCTTGGCAATTAGCTTTTGCTTGCATTTTACTTACAGAGAATTACCTCCCATCTCGTGGAACTAGGCATAGCAGCGCCGCCATCGATGCCTCGCATTCGCGTTCACGAAATAACACAGGGCGGTTCTGATGATTATAATGATGGTCATGCCCTCTCGAAATGGCATGACTAGCCTTTGTTCTCTCCTGCGTCACTCCTATTGTTAGGCATGACCAAACATAGGGAACCAGCTTTAAAGGCATGACTAAAACACAGGGTTTGGTCATGCTCATAGTTATGGGCATGACTAAATTGGAAACCCTCTGTTTTAGTCATGCCCGACAATAGAAGAGCGCCTTCGGAGGGCTCCATATTGTTGCGTGGAACCATAGGGCTCCAAAGGCGAATGGCCTGAGCTATTTCATCAGGAGAATAGGACTTTATTCTTACGAAAAAATAATTTTTTGAAAAATGTTATCTCTGGAAATAGATGGTCATGCCGGGCATGACAAGCATGACCGCTAGCTACGCCACTGAGTGCAACTCGAGAGAAGCTTCTGAGAGAAGTGAGAATTTTCCGGACTGGAGCTTGCGGTCGGCCTGAGCGCAAGCCTTCCCAAATATTTGATAATCCACAACATTTTTCTACCTATAAGCTGCTTTTTGCGAATACTCTTTGCGTGATACATCATTTCAAATCCAATTATTTTCCTTTCTTTACTTTGTGACTGTTGAAAAGAGAAAAAGTTTCGTCAAAGTGGGGTCAGAGTCTATTTGTCATGATCCGCATTCCGTAATTCAAGTCAAAAGGCTTGCCAGTATAGTCAGAATTTACGGACCAGGGCATGCGGTAGACCTGAGCGCAAGCCTTGCTAAATACATGATGATTTGCCGGGACTAACTTTCTGAAACTTTACACATGGAAGCATCTTCAATTCTAACAACTCTCACAGCTCACTATTTCATCTTAGTTAAATATGAGAGTAAAAAATGAGCAGAAACTGTTGCTCCTGTTCGCTTAGGCTCTGCAGTGTGTTAACAATTTCGCAATGTGGAGAGCTCCTTCTTGCGGGAATCCCCAGCTTCATTATAGCATAAAAAATTCTTACATTAGGTGGGCATTAGGTGATGCCTTTTCTTGAGGAATATGAATAAGAATAAAATCTTTTGCAAAGCAGCTTTAGCACTAGGAGTTATTCTGAAAAGTTTTGCTAAACAATTGAGCTTTTTTCAAAAACTTTCGCATGGGTGATAATTTTTCCCTTGGCCCCTCTTCACTTTCCAACCTCTGTCGGAGCCTCTGATGCTAAGAATAGACACTTTGATTGATTAGAATTAGAGTACAAATGATTTGTTACTTTGAAAATCAAAATTTGCTATCACGATTATCATTAATTACCGCTTGTATTTTTTAGAAACTGAAATTACCATTACATTTATTCAACACAGCCGTATATTTTATGTTACCGCATGCCTAAGTTCTGCGCTCACGCTACGCCACTGATACTGAATAGGCTTAAATGATCTTTCAATCAGGAACTTGCCAATCAGTGTGTGTCCGATTTCATTCACACGCTAATTGATTGACCAATATTGGTGACAGATGGCTCAAGCTCTTATTGTATGCGTCTATTGCATTTGAAGTATCAAAGAAGAAATAAATTGATGACCTCAGCTTCTCCACAAATCTAGCGTCAACTATGCATTACGAATCCTAAAAACTGTTTTCAAAGAGAAATATTTGAAAAGAAAAAGGAAATTCCAGCCACCATATTCCTTACTTCAATGTATGTGAAGAGAAAGTGCCAAGAACAGCTCCAGCGTTGGTGCCATACAATCGTAAAACTCTACCAGGCCTGCCAACTGAAGATGTAATCATGGCTCCATTGAGCAAAGCAACAACTTTGTTTCCATCCATATCTTGTCCTCGGTCATAAGCCGACTTCTTTGAATCTCCAGCAACAGTTGTTTCAAAAGCAGTATAAATAGTAGGAAGGCGTGGAGATCCTAGAAGAAATTTGTAGCAGATTTAAGAAAGACGCCAAAGAATCAAAGCTAAATCTAGCTGGTTTGTATTGCAGAGAAAGCTTAGAAAGTTAATGATATTTGCACAGGCCACCATTGGCGGATCTACAGGGGGGGCCGGGGGGGCCATGGCCCCCCCCAAACGATTCGACAACGAGAAACTTTGAATGAAAAGACAGTAAATACATTAACTAAACATGTAAATTGATAAGGTAAAAGTTTTTGCATAACAAGAAACTAGTTGTTTATATAACTAACAAACCAAAATTACTTATTACATTACATGAGAACACTAACTGCGAGCATAGAAACATGAGAGCTTTGATTGAGTAATTTTGTGGAAATCAGTGATCCCAACTGATGTCAATATATTCAGAAAAGAATTTGAAAAGGAAGTAGCTATATCGTAGCAAAAACGTTATCGGAGATTTTGCCTTTGAAACGAAAAGCTACATGCGAGCTCATTTTGCGCGAGAAGTGGTGTGTTTCAATGTTGAGTATTGCGATATAATAGCAACGTCATTTTGTCCATCTTTTAACTACTTACAGCTTTAATGGGATTCGTCTTGATTTTAATGCTGCGAATGAGTCAATGAGTTTATCGCTCGTTGGTGTTCTGTCACGGTGAACTTGCAGAAGAAGTAGGGATTCTAATCTCTCCTCAGACATTGTTGACCGAATTGCTGTAAGGGTACTATTCAGTTTAGAAAATAGTCGTTCGGGTTCTGCTGTTGTCACCGGTAGCACAGTGAGAATGTTGAGTAATGTATGCAAATTAGGAAATACATCACCTTGGCAGTCGCCTAAAGCGCCGATAGCGGTATTTGCTACTGTACTTGTTCCACGTGACAGCCATTGCTGCTTCCAAATTTCATACTCTCCTTCAACAATGGACAAGGGGTCTAAAAAGACTCCGTATTTTAGTGCTGCAGGCAAAATATCTTGCCAAGTTGATTCTTTGACGAAACAAGGCAGAATTCTTGTAAGCGTCGCAATCTTCTGCTGATGGGGACCAAATCTTGCTTTCATATCTCCAGCCACTTCATCAAGAAGAGGTAAAAACACATTGATACGATAATAATCAATGGCTTTTTGATTGGCTTCACCTGCATTTGATCTGAACCTGGATTGACTGACTGCTCGAGGAATTGCGTCCATCTCTTCTCTGGTCACTCCAATATTTTCGCCAAGAAGCATTGCCTCTTCAAACATCGAAGCAAACTCATTTTCTTCACCTTTACGCCACGTGTAAAGCTTTGACTGTGTCGCAGAAATCGTCGACATTGCTTTCACAAGATCGCTACCAATTTGTTGCAAAGAACGGGACACTGGGCGAAGTACAGCAGACACTTTCTCGGCCAATACTAGCGCTACAAGGAACTGAGGGTCTTGCAAACTTTTTAACAATCTCCTGGCATCTTTTCTTGTATCTAATGAGTCCCAAGCGAGCATTTATTCCAAGCACACAACGATGTAAGGCAAAAGCTGTCGTGCAACCAAAACTGATTCATGTCTTTCGACAAATCTTGTTTCACAGAGGGTCACCAACTGCCGTCGCTGAAGCTCTTCAATTGATTCTCGTGCTATGACTGCTTGCAAATAGCTGTTTCTTTTCGCATGCTTGAAGAAATTGTTGATATCTTTGATGTCATCCATGCAATGTCTGATTGCTGGTATCTTTGCGGCTCGAGAACAACTTAGATTTAGCGCGTGCATGCAGCAGTGGAAGTAGTCAGCGAGTGGCGCAGCAGATTTGATAAAGGAGCAAACACCAACTCGCTCACTGGACATCGATGCAGCACCATCATATCCTTGACCAACGAGGTACTGCAAATCCAACCCAAGCTCACTTATATGGCGGAGTAGAGTCTCCCCTATTGCCTTGCCACATAGCTTAATTTCATTGTGCTCTGTTTCATCTGATTGGTCACTGCTTTTTATGTCTGCAATCAGGTCTAAAATTGCGACCGGTTCTTCTTTGATAATTTTTGGCACATTTTTTGTGTCAACGTAACGAATTGCAATGACCAACTGTTCTCGTTTCGCACAATCTTGGGTTTCGTCGGCCATTATTGTCCAGAATTTTGCAATTTTTACATCTCTTACTATGTCCTCTTTGACAATATTTCCTGCACAGGCAATTAGCTCGTTTTGTATCGTTTTGCTTACCAAAGAAGCATTGCGTTTGCAAGATTTCAAGTGATCTTTCAAGTTTGTATCTCCTCCCCGTACTCTCAATCGCAGCAATGCCCTGAAGTTTCCATCATTGTGCTTGGGTTCCATCCCAGTTGAATCTACTGGTCCATCATCACGATGGCCTCTAAGCGCAATATTTTGCCTGGCGCATGTTAGAAGGGTGTCGATGATGGGAACCAGCGCAGTCCTGTTCCTTTCAATCTCTTTCTGCCTTTCAATGTTCATTATTGATCGAACGTCCTTCTCACTCCCAGGTGTTGCACGGCTCAAGAACTCCGTGTACTTTATGGCACATGTCTTATGAAAAGATGTTTCTTGGTGACTTGTGAGGGCTCCATTTTTCCCTGTCAAGTCTGAAAAGTTTACAAGAGGCTTGTTAACAAGTTTGCCCATTGACTGGCCTGCTCCACCTCCGTATTGTGCACCTCTTCCACCTCCACTCTCGCACGTCTTGAATAAAACGCAATACACACACCAAGCACCGCAACATTTTGGCTCTCTGCTGACAGCTAGCCAGGGGAAGGTTTTCAAGTGATTTTCACCCAGAAAACGCTTCGTTGTCGAGGACATACCAACCATGAGCTGATTCTTTGGTTTTTTCTTTTCAGAAAATGGATATTCATCCCTTCTCTGCGGCACCCACCTCTTCGATAAATATGCTTCCCTTTCGTTATCTGTCAGCTGTTCTCCTCGTTTTGTTTTCATTATAGCTCTACCAATGTCATATCTATCAGATATTGCAACATTTACTTGTGTCGCCATACAACAGAGGTCTGGGTGTGTTTCCTCTTCAGGACAATCCTGGACTACCGCAACTTGGCTTTGTGTGTCGAATTCTTCACCAGTAGATTTTGATTCAAATTCTTGGCAAGTGGTAGTTTCACATGTTTTAGAGATTTCAGGGTTATCTCCAACTGAACTGGTGCGGCTACTTTTTGAGAAGAATGATTCAAGAGTTCTTGATTTCTTTGGCGGACCAGACATTTTAATCAAACCTCCAGTCGGCTTTATTCTCTCGCTTTCAGTGAGGCAATAAGTTGCAAGTGGATGTGTAACACAAGAATTATGATAAGCCTAAAACAATAGTTCAATGCAAAATTAGATGTGACCGGATCTCGCGGCTCATATGGACTATGGTTTAACACAAATCATGACTGCGATCATGAATGAATGACGTCTGCAAACGTTATGGTTGAGAAAGTTATGGCTAAAATGGGTTACAGTTCAAACATTGTTCATCGTGTTATTGCGATTGTGATACCCAAAAAGCGTCACTATTTCCAACAAAAGCAAAACAGTACCTATAACTACTCAGCTTTGCCTGTTATGCTGCGATGAATTTTTGGTGACTACCCATTTTGAAAATTTACCATTCAAATTATACGCACCAAATACGTGGGGACTTTTGCTCATTTTCTAAATCTTTTTTTCATCTTAAGGGTACGTGTCTTATGCCGGCTTCTTGAACACAGGAATTATAATGTCATTCACGAACTCTGATGCGTCATAGTTCCCCTCCCAAGTCAAGCGCGAAAGCTGCTGACCAAATATTCAATATGAATATTTGTAAAGGCTGAAATACACGATCAGTTTTTTATGTCAGTTTTCCCCAAAGTTATTTCTATATCCGTTTTTCATCAGTTTAACTAAAGAAGCGCGTGTTTACACGATTAGCCAAAGTTCATCAATTTTTCATCATGTATTTTAGCCTTTACTTCGCTTGGAAGTTTCTCGCAGCAATGAAGTTTCTTAATTTTCAGTGTTCTGAGAGTGTACCTTCTTATGAAATTTTTTGATAGAAAGGGGCGTTTCCCGCGTTCGGTGAGACTTTGAAGGGCGTGTCTGTGAAATTTTCGCAGGCCTCCTCTTCTTTCATAAATGGCCCTCCCCAAACGCAGACGCTGGATCCGCCCCTGCAGGCCACAACGTTCCAAACAATTTAGTGTCGTTACGTTACATAGAAAGCGAACCCTTACAGGGCCGCCGGACGGAGGACAGGGTTCGCCGGACAGGTTTGAACAGGGAGGGGGTGCAAAATGAATGAAAAGGGCACAAACATCCATTTTACCGTAACATTGGCTATTTCAAAAGATGATGCAGCTTTAATGGTAATTTACCAGGGTGGTTTCTATGTAAACCGAACTCCCAAGGTATACCAAGGAAAGGCCAATTGGACGCCCATGCTAATGTGGAATCATTACGCCGACCAACCCCAACCCCTCTATAATTCTGAAGCCGACATAGAGAGAGCTTTGTGCTGCATCACTACGCCAATTTACCAAAGTTAAAGTTCACACCATATCCCAATGGATGCTCATCTCACGCCAACGCCAAGCCAAAAAATTCATTTCATTTTAAGTTTTCATTTCATATTTCATTTCATTTTTATTCTTTAAACATGGTTGCCCCGTCATATAGAGTGGCTATCTTTCAGGGGACCGTGACAAAAATGAATTACAATAATACTTTATGAAAATAAAAAATAAAGAAGATCATTAACAATACTAGAATTAGCATAAAATATACAAAATTTAAAAGAAATGACAATGTTATTTTGTTGCTAAATCTACGTTTAAAAGTAGACAGAGCGGGGACTAGCTCAGGCTAGCGTGAGCCCCAGTTCTAGGTCATTCCAATCTTTTGATCAACGGAATGAAAATGCTTTTTGGCCAATGCTCGTTTTCATTCTTGGAAGAAGCAAATCAGTCTCATAATTTCTCAAACTTAAAATCCCTCTAGTTGTGTTTCTCGTAAACAAAGTAGAGAGATATGTTGGCGCATGACCATTTACTGATTTGAAAACAATAGTACCAGTCTCTTGTTTTATCATGTCCTGGACTGTTGGCCATTTAAGTTCCTTTTATCAAATTAACTGCTGGTGCGTCATAGCTACTGTTGGTAACCACGAGTAACCATTCTCGCAGCACGATTTTGAAACTTTTGTAGCATAAGCAGGCGAGTGTCCCCACAGTCACCCTTAGGGCTCCACAATACCTCTATAAAACTGATTGAGGGAATTTTTTGGAAGTAGTTTTTAGCATATTTTAGGGAACCTTCGAACGCAAAACCTTGATATGTTCATCCCATACAAGATTTTTATCAAGACTTTTACCAAATATTTAGCATAATCCACAAAGTCAATATGTGAGTTACCAATGACGAATGATGGCGTGGGTACTGATTTTTCTGATGTCTTTTTATATTTGGTCGAGGGCCATTAACCATTGCTTGTGTCTTAATAACATTCAGTGACAGTTTGTTACCTTCAAGTCACTGTTTCAGACAGTCTAAGTCACTGTCACCATCTTTCATTTTTGTGTCGTTTGAAAGTAAAGACAATAAGGACGAATGACAAAATGTTAAAAGTACATAATTATGTTTCAGTTTCAAAAAATAGAGTTAAACTATTGGAATTTATATTTTTCATTTGTAGCTTAAAACTTTAATTGAATTGATTAGTGTGTATTGTTCTGTTGTTTGAGAATTATTTTCTTGTTTTCATTGGTTCTAATTGCGATGACTTTCAGCTTTTAAAAATGTATAGTTGTATTACTTTCTCTCAAGTTATTGACTCTGGGAAATGCATTTTTGTCTTTGATGTGCTAAAACCTGCAAATTTTACGAAAAATAATAGGCTCCAAAGGGTTAAGCTCATCAATATCTTTAGAGGAATATGAAATACTGGTATCATCGGCGTACATTATGACTTCGCTATTTTTAAGAAAGTTTGGGGTAAAAATGAAACTCCAATCCAAAGATCTTCGAGATCTGCTATATGGAATGTAGCAAGATCTCCTTGTGTAATTTAAAAATTTAGGATTCGTTTTTTCTTTATAATATTTTGTATTTAGTTTTCTTTTTAATTTTTATTGTAAGTTAAGTGGCCCTTGTTAAATGGCAGGCACACATCCTTCCCCCATTCCAGTGACAGGTGCATTATATTCAACAAATATTCAGATTTCTTACAACAAACCAAAGAAAAAATAAATCCACATTGATGCAATTATACATACAAAAGTAAATAAAACCTAAAAGAAAAACCGAAATTATAATGAACAGAATTGAAAGGAATTATCGAATTTTTCAGGATTTGTCTATTTCAAAGCAAATTTTCAGTTGCGATCTCTTTCAAAGAGAATTTCCAGTCTCCATTTCCTTCAAAGCGAATTTCCAGTCTTTATCTACTTCCAAGCGATTTTTCAGGATTTCAGTCTCTGTCTATTTCGAAGCAAATTTTCAGTCATATTTACTTTAAAGGAAATTTCAAGTATTCGAAGCAAATTCATTTCTTCGAAGCAAATTCACACGTCCTGTCACAAGAATTTGCGCTTTATCAAGATACGCCTAAATTTTTTTTGTTTTACTTGGCGTCTAAAGGCAAAATATCTCGCTGGGATAATATTGCACGCAATCAGTGGCAGTTTTAAGGGGGTCTAGGGGGCTACGGCCCCAGGCCCCGCGCTTGTGGTAGCCAAAAGGGGCCCCACACCTAAGAAAAAAGATATAAATTGTAAAGAACAAAAACCCGGCAAATGTTTTTGGTCCCGGGCCCCGCAGATGTTTTTGGCCCCGTGCCCCGCAGTCCCTAAAACCGCTTCTGCACGCAATATATTTTTCAAAAAGGGCATATTTATACCTTTTCTAATCAGAGGGGGGTGTGCCCCCACCCCCCAGATCCAGTGGTCCTAACTTTTACCCATCTTATATTATATAGAAATAAGACGCTCTAAACTAAAACAGAATCAATAATCTTTACAATATCGGAGAGGACTTGTCTCAACCTGTAGATAAACCTACAGTAAATGTAGGTGGATGACTAAAACTTGACATTTGGTTCCAAATATTAACAAAATTATCTAAATAAGCAAACAAATCACTAGTTCAAGTGAAGACTGTACGCTCCTTGACGCATGTAATCGCTATAGGTAACGCCAGAGTCATGAATACCAGGGATACGGGGGGAGGGGGCGGGGGGACTGGACCCCCAGAAAATCTGAAGCAAGACAAAATATTTGAGATATTATTGTCATTCCCTTTTAAAGAAATGGAAACCATGGCAGCTTGTTCAGAACTAAACTAAGTTTGTGCGTGTTATTACAATGAACAGAGGACTATGTCATGGTGTCAAGCGCAAGTTGCCTATTGTTGATGGTCGTAACTTATGAATAAAGAGTGGTCTCGGGTCGATGACTGTGTCCAAGGCGCAAATTGCCTCAAATATCCTATCCTTCCCTTGAATATATCTCAACAAATATATAAAATAATAATCGTATAAGTTGTCATAAATATCGACAACTCTGCATTAAAGGAATATTTCTAGACCATTATATTAATCCTAATTTCTAGACCATTATATTAATCAAAATGCAGTACCAAAACTTCCATAATTTTCTTGCAATTCTTTCATGCGTATTTCTTCCAATTCGTTTGTGATCTCTTTTTTCAAGCATATTTAAATTTGATTTTATCTATTTTACAAACATTCTTTGTAATACTGTATATTATATTACTCTAATAGTTTTATGAACATTATGTAATGCACCTTTGAGCCGCGTGGATAAATGGCAGAATGTAAATGCCTTTATCATTATATTATTGTCATAATAGCTCCTTAATTTTAAATGCATATTTAGTGCCATGAAGTGCCATGAATAATAATGTTAAGTATTGAATATTAAGGTTTTATCTGCAGAGGATGGAAATGTTTCTCTAAGTCTTAGCATCTTGCTAAAGGCGTTTCAAGTTGTGCTGGACAAAGATTGCATTCAATATTTCAAGATAGCACTGAAAAGCGGAAACCAGGCATATTTCAAGCTTTTTTGTCCGACACTCCTATGTTGTCGACTCATTGGAATATGTAGTTTGTTATGAAGGCTCGTATTCTTAAGCAAAAGAAATGTGGCAGGAAAAACTTGACCTATAGAGGTCTGTCGATCTGCATGAAAATTATTCTAAAACCAATTGAACTACGTACCATTTGTGCAGTTGCAGCTGTATCCAGGACTAGAATAGCATGAATCAATACACAAGCAAGGGTAGCAGGGGTTGTACGATAAGCTCCGGCAATGTTGACCAATCTGCGTAGATAAATGAAAATGTATGATTCTGAAATCACGCATCTTAAGTTTAAAGTACAACTTAGAGTGATTTAAAAGGAATAATCTTTAATTTACAACATTTCATGGCGTTTTAAAGTTATTCAGAATACTTGGGTTCTTATCTTTTGAGAAGAATTTGCCATCCTCCAAAATCTCGAATTAGTTACTGTCTCGAGAACGTTTTTAGCCAAACTCTTACACAAAAAGATGTAGGGAAACGAACAGAATTTCCTAATTCTTAAACAGTACATTGTTCCGAACATGAAGAAAGGACCCGTAGCTATGACGTCAGACAGAAAATCGATCTATCTATCACTCAACCTGCGATGAATATAATCCTGTGTCGTAATAACTCCAACCATCCCTCGGGGCCACATCTGTTTCTTTCGTGTTTCTATCATTCTGCAGAAGTTCACATAACGATTCAACTGGCGAAACTTTTTTGTAATTGAATGCCTTGCAGCTTTCGTTCTTCAAGCAAAACTCGGTGCATCCAAGAACTCCTTGTGACGTCGTTTTTATTGCTGCATTCGCCTCGTTCAGTGCATAATTTGATGCGATTTTGTAAAACGTCCCTTCTGTTCCACAACTGTGTCTTACAATATTTTCTGCTTTCACGTTAAGTGACAAAATGCAACCAAAATAAAACAGCAATGTCAGGACCATATTTTCAGAAACTAGAAAACCGAACTTGTTCTGTGCTTCTGACACAAACAGTTGCCACCAAAAATGGTCAAACTCTGCTGATTTTAATATTTAATCACATTTTCCCATGAACATGCGCTACGAAAAAGTAAACCAGAGGCACTTTCTTTATTAATCATGAAGTTAGGGATGAATGAAAGTGATGTTCTCGGGGAGGAAGGAGAGGGGGCCTCAATCCAATCGAATTGATTCGAGATTGAGATCATATCTAAACCAACGTATAGCTCTTCCGATTGTAGTGCTTTTCTCAATTAATAAACTACTTGTTTTTTTTCTGAAGACTCTGCTGAAAAAAGTGCTTCATGTGCCGGAAATATACCTCTTTTTGTAACATATTGAAAAGAAGACATCAGTTGAGAAGACATTAAAAATTCGCTTTCGTCAAGCCTGCCATTTCCCATGGTTCTTGAGCTGTTCTGGTGTCCCTGTTTTAAGTTTTTCGAATTCATTTGTTTTCACTAACGTAAAGACTAGCTCTTTAACGAAATTTTAATTCTTTAATGACGAATCGAAGAAATTTTTCTAGTAGAAACAAAAAACACAATTAAATACTAAGAGAATCAATCACGCTAAATCAAGGGAGCTAGGGCTCAGGGCCCCCCACAAATTTTTGTTAAAGCTTTTATCAAGGTTGTGCCATCAAAGGTAACGGTGGCATACCATAGTAGTTTTCCAACCCATCTAGAGCCCCCTGCTCTAAATGTCCTCCAGTGTCCCTAGAAAGAACAATTGTTTGTTTTCCTTTTCATTTCTTTGAAAGTTTATCATTTCTTTGAAAGTTTATCATTTCTTTGAAAGTTTATCATCTCTTTCAATGTTTTAATGGAGATTTCATGTTGGTTTCTTTGAAAGTTTCTCCAACAAGGCAATAATGATGAGATGACGTCATTATCCAAAACAGCAATTTCGTTTTTAATTGCTTAAAGAGAGTTTAGGTAGCCATCAGACATTTTTTATATGATAAACTGTTCTAAGTGGTAGATCATATTATTATTGAATGAACCTTTGAATCGAAAACGGGTTGTGTTGCTATCGCGGCTATAACTGATATCAAATTTTGGTAAAACGATTTACAAAATTATCAGTTGCATATAAAAAAGGTCGTTAGATTTTTCAAATAGGTTCAAAGCAACCTGTGACTGACTGTTTCAATATTAATGCAAATATTCTCTGCTTGTCTTTTCTAATTATGGCAATTCTTAATTCAAAAGTTATTGCATTAAAACAATAAGCATTAACTAGATGAATGAATTTTTTAACTGGTAATGACAATATTATTTTGAATTGATTAGTGAGTTTAATTGTAAATAGGTGGTAAAACTTAAAATAACAAATTAATGACAAAAACCTGCATGCAAATTAGCAGAAAGTTTTTGCAAAACATTCTTTGAATTTGATTCCTTTTCGTCTCCAGTTGGCTGATAACATGGTAAATTAAAAAAGGAATGTCAACCTTTGCCTGAATAATTCAGATAAGCAGACAACCTGTTTAAAAAACGGACAAATATAACATAGCAATTGGATTAAGCATTTTTTTAACCATCAGACTTCACTTATAAGGAAAAGTCTCGTTTAAAACAATTTACAAGCTTGCACCATTTCTAGGTATAGAAATCGTTATATTTCTACTACAGTCCAGATTCCTTGCTATAAAGGTTTAGCAGAGAGAAATGTTAAGAAAATGTTTTCATGATGAATGATGATGATAATGATCGCATTAGCATGGAGTGAAGATTGGAGTAGCAATTTAGAACTGTCCAGTTCTATGCACCAAAGGGGATTCTTTTCCAGGCGGAAATAAGGTAAAAGGGTAGAATGCAGCTTTAAACTTTGTGATACTAGCTTCCCACAGTTTTCCATTACATTTTTGCAGTTGGTTTAAGTTACCTATGACAGCTGATTTTAGAAGATAGAGCGACGTTTCGAAAACACCTTTTTTCCTCGTACAATTTCAAGCTCACAAAATATTGTACGACAAGTAAGCTAGTATATTTATGGATTTTTGAATATGTTTTAGTATCATGCAAAAAGTGTTTATCCCAAACTTTTTCGTCCGAAGGTTTTAGATTTTCTTATATTAGGTTTTAAATATCATGCATTGTCATAGTGAGTACAAACTTGTCAACGTACACCCGAAAGTCACCTGACGTCACATGATGAAAAATGGAATCGAGATATCACCTTGAGACAGGTGATGATGCATTTTGGTTCAAACGCTACTGATCAAATGTACTTTTAATGGTTTAGAACCATTGTGGTGGCGATTTTTTCACAATAAGATGGGTAAAAAGCTAGGCTATGCCATTTAAACATTCAAATTGTTCTTCCTTATAAAATTCTGTCCTACGGTAACAGAGCTTCTTTGCTTTTTAACAAAGGTTATCTATTATATTGTATGGTCAAAGAACGACTTGTTAACAATCCATCAGATGTTCATAGGGGAGGGGGGGGGTTCTAAAATGAAGTAATTTTACCGAGAAAGAAGACTCTCAAAGTGTCTTATTTTTCGAACTAGCTAATTTTTTTGCTATGTTATATTTGTCCGTTTTTTAAACAGGTTGTCTACTTATCTGAATTATTCAGGCAAAGGTTGACATTTCTTTTTTAATTTACCATGTTATCAGCCAACTGGAGACGAAAAGGAATTAAATTCAAAGAATGTTTTGCAAAAACTTTCTGCTAATTTGCATGCAGGTTTTTGTCATTAATTTGTTATTTTAAATTTTACCAGCTATTTACAATTGAACTCACTAATCAATTCAAAATAATATTGTCATTACCAGTTTAAAAATTCATTCATATAGTTAATGCTTATTGTTTTAATGCAATAACTTTTGAATTAAGAATTGCCATAACGAGAAAAGACAAGCAGAGAATATTTGCATTAATATTAAAACAGTCAGTCACAGGTTGCTTTGAACTTTTTTCGTAAATCTAGCAACCTTTTTAATATGCAACTGATAATTTGTAAATCGTTTTACCAAAATTTGATATCAGTTATAGCCGCGATAGCAACACAACCCGTTTTCGATTGAAAGGTTCATTCAATAATAATGTGACCTGCCACTTAGAACAGTTTATCATACACATTTTATTCAGGGATGCCGTCCTAAAAAGTCAGAAAGGAGGGCTGTGCTTTAGGCATATTCAAAAGGGCACATCCATGGCTAAACCCTACCACACCCAATATACTTGTATTTGTGATTCAAACTATTTAATGACACAAACAGACTGATAAGAAATTGTTCATTCATGAGAAGTCTATAGTATAAAAAGTGTTGCCAACGCAGAATTCGTCTAACCAAATATGACCTCACTTGTCTAGGTGGGGGGGGGGGGGGCTGCTCTTCCCCTAAATCTTTCTGAATTTTAACATGGGAAGTTTAGTAAATCTATCCTGCTAGCTTGAGACCGAAATGAGGTATCATCGAGACAAATATGATACTTAGAGAGAATGTATGCAGCAATTCTATGATTTAAGACATGTATTTAAAAAATCTGTCCGCTCTTTATTGTGTCTAGTGCATATTAGAATGTGAACTGCCATGCTTCACTTAGTCACTTATGCTATATCTTCTTGAGAACATTCGAACAGTTAAGACTTGTCAATGCTTAAGTATTGAAATCAGGCAGTTTTTTGGAATAACTCTACAAAGCTAGCCAAGAGTGTATGTTGAAAGACTAAGGGAAGAATAAAGACTGCATACAAATTGCGCACTGCCTAACAGAAAGCCATACTACATACCATCTATACTTTGATTAAATCCATACTACATTGATTATCTACATACAATCTAAGGGGTTTTGTTCACTTGTTCAAGAATTGATAGTATAAGCAAGGATTTGCATTTGGTTTTTGAAATGTCATATGTAAATACATACAGCATAGCATCGGAAGCTGATATTTTTATGCAAAACTTTTTTTGACTTACCGTAAATCCTCGAATTGCCCCCCCCTCAAAAAAGCCCCCCTCGAAAAAGCCCCCACCCTAGAACTGCAAATTGTCAATAAGCCCCCCCCCCCTCGAATAAGCCCCCACTGCTATTCGATGATTTTTGCTATATGAGGTTGCCTATAGCGTTTTATTGAATTTCCACAACAAATTCATACTTTTGGTAGTAATTAATTAAACGCTCATAAATAAATTCCTACTAAAATAAACGAGGTCTTTTAATAATGTCTTCTCAATGTCTACAATACTTTTATAAGCCCCCTCGTATAAGCCCCCGTCGTATAAGCCCCCCCCTCGAATAAGCCCTCATCCAAAAGTATCAAAAATAAATAAGCCCCATGGGGCTAATTCGAGGATCTACAGTATCTAAGTACATATCTAATAGATGTGCACAAAGAAAATTCTAACTATGAACATTTGTGATGAAATATAACATCTGTCATTAACTGACATTCGTCAAATAATTTAAAATAAAGTGCAAGTCCCTACACAAAACATGGTAAAATTTTAGCTAAGGCGTAGAGAGTCTATCATTCCATATTGTTTATCATTCTCCTGTCCTGTTAGTTATTGGAACTGAAGCTAGAAATAAAACTTACATGAGGGGCTATTATTATGCCATTGACGGGCTTTGGGAAAGGTTTTTATAACTTTCTTCTATAATGCGATAATCTCCTAGAAAAGGTGGCTTCTGATTTGCAAAACTCCTGATGAGTATTTATTGCAACCCTGATAAACAAAGCAACTAAAGCTATTTTTGACATAAGAAGGGGCTAATTTGCATCGTGTTTCTAGGAGACCGCTATCTCAAAGTTCACTTTTTATATCACAACGTCATATATTCAAAAAAAGATGTTTACAGGAGGTTTAAGCATCAACAAATAAATGGCATCTTAATAATGTACTGCTACTCAGAATTACTTTAACAGATGTTTCGAGTTTTTGTTGCTTGATCAAACCTGTTCTAAATTCCAATCTTACTACGGTGATCCATAGCAATGAGACTGGCTAATCAATATACTTCAGCGTTTGTACGTCGAGTGAGTGATAAATACGAAAAATATATTTAAATATGACTATGTACATAGAAGTTGAATATTCTTCTGACGTTTCGAGCTTAAATCTTCATCAGTTGAAGAAAATAGGAAGAGCAAAGGGTAAAAAGAAACTATAAGAACAGAATCGTAAGATTAGTTTCATAAATATAGAACGTTGAAGGACAGTTGCCCGATGATCGGCGAAGCAACTTAGAAGTGTCTTGTTTTATGCACCAAAAGCGTGTACAGCTCTGCCTATACGGCATCAAGCACTTTACGACAGATCGATAATTTCCATTGAAACGTAAAAGATCCGTTTAATTTAATTTTGTCATGCATAGGACGCAAAACGAAGTAGGAAGATGTGCTATGTGTTGGAATTGGATTTATGTTATGATAAAATTTTTTAGTGACACTATGAAAGATAGGAATTTTTTGGCATGTTCATTAGAAACGAGAGTACCAAGATTAAGGATGATGCGTTTTTGAGAGGTTCTCGTTGAATTTTGTCCATTGGAAACCATATATGTTCTGTTTGAAAGCAATATATTTTCTTTTTCTTTTGATCAAACCCAAAGTGAAAACGAAAAGTTGCTACTTATATTGAGAACGTGGTAAAAGTCTGGATACAACATCCCATTCAAATCAAAGTTGAAGCTCATAGTAGCTCATAGTAGCAAATAGACACCGAAAGCGTGATTAAAAATGCTGAAATAACCAACTTCATTAAAGATCTTCATGATCAGAATAAAAATAGTCTTATTCTGTTCAAGACTGAGCAGAAACACTTTGTTTAGAAATAAACAGCCTGATCTTTATTCCAATCAATGCCATACTTTTATGAATAAGATTTGCTCCTCTTTTCCGAGCCATAATGATTTTCATAATGATTTTCATACTTGGCTTCTTGCTAGACAAAGCCTAAAAAGTAAATTGACAGTTGAAAAACAAACAGCATATCCCTTTTTGAACAAGTAAACTACTTTTTTTAACTTTTCTACTCTTAACTTCAAGTTACTAACTTCATTCAGTTGAAATAGTTCTTTTTTAATGATGTTCCACACAATAGTTTATAATGACACACCATAAAAAAGACTGGCTATGTAATTTTTTTGCAGGCTTTTACACCGCAAAAACGATACGAAGCGAATCGGATTCAAGCGTCATCGTGTAAACAGAAGGCCAATCCAATATGAAAAGTTATCTGAATCCGGTATCATTTGAACAAGGTATGTATCAAATCAACAGGGTGATAAGGCATTGCAGCGAAAATATGATGAAGCCTTTTGCCAAGGGCTGGATTCATACTTTCCTTTAAAAGGGCATGTTTAAGTTTCATTTACAAATGCTTAAGCCTGGTTCCCACTTGGTCGTTTGGGTCGTTTGGGTCGTTGGAAAATACCCAAACGACTGAAAAGACACAGTGGAAACGTACCTGCAAACTACCCAAAATACCCGAACGACCCAAAGTACCCACGCATGAATGATTTTTGCAAGTGGAAACCGACAAACGACTCAAACGACTCAAACGACCCATGCTTTAATAACTTTTTCTTCAAGAATAGGAGATTTTCTTGTAACCGCGTGTTTGACTAGAACAAGAACAAGATAGCTTAATATTTCACAGCAAGCTTTATGGAAGAAGTTCAAAAATACGAGTGCCATTATAACAATTACTGGAAAGAGTTTAAAAATAAATACAAAAATATCAAATCATGGCAAGCTATTGCACTGAAATTTAGTGATCTACTATCGTCGTTTATACAAAGTCACCAGAGGTAGAAATAGTTGACTTGGCAACATCAGTTGTTGTTTATCAAATGCTACCATCGTTCCTTCCACGCATGCCGCCAAAATTGAATGAGCGATGCATGGTGCAAGCAATGAACAACATCAACAACAAACGATTTGAAAGACTCAAACGACTAAGTGGAAACCAATGTGCTCTTTGGGTCGTTCGTGTCTTTCAGGAACGACTCTGACGACTCAAACGACCCAAACGACCAAGTGGGAACCAGGCTTTATGAGAGTCATTGTAATGATATCAATTCAAATAGGATATCCACACTTTTTACTCACGATTCAAGCATAAAATGTAAATTTTGAATCATGGAAGGCGACTTTTTCCCCGTTCGATACTTGCTTTAGCTGCCCGTTTGCTGGGCCAGCTAGATCCGGCAAGGGTATAAAAAAATAAAGAGAAATCCTTTATTTCAATGCATAGGTTAATACTCTTTAAATATACGGTAATTCATGTTAAAATGAGCACTCAGTTTTACATTTTCTAAACAATGATTTTCTCCACAGCACACATTATTTAGAAAATTCAAGATTTTCATCATTAAGTGGATAAACAAAGGCTTTGATTTTACCTTTATTCATAACGTAGGCAACTTCTTCTGGAGTTAGAATATAGTTATCCCAAAAAGCAAAGTCGTCAATATGCATATCCCAATGATCGTTGATCAAAGAAAACAATGACCCAGCTCCAAAAATGAAGTTAGGATGCTTTGTGGTTGATATAGAATAGGAACTAGCTGTTGTTTGCTGTGCGACATTGAGGCCGTTTAGATAGATGACAATCTTTGGTGCTACAAAAAACAGGAAAAGCAGTAAACTATAAATATGTGAGAAACTGATTCCAACTGTAAATTATTAGTATGCTCTAGAAAAGTTTATGGCAAAATCTCGAATGAACTGGACAAAGTTGTCATTTACAAATGTTTGGTTAATATTTTCAGTGTCACGTAAATAGAAGGGCAGCCCGAAATAATGACGGCTTGGTAAGGCGTGAGCCAGAATTTCCAAGGATGTAACACAAGAAATACTACAGTGGCCTTGTGGCAGCATCAAGCGTGAATGTGGCTGTTTTTTCTGACCAAAATTGGTTTATAATGAATTAATGATATTATGTATTTTTTAAGTTTGAAAAAGTATCGACAGTATTTTAAGGCTGACATGCTCTTTCTAAAACTTTTGGGTTTGGCTATAACTACTTTGGCACATTTGCAACAATATTCATATTCTAGGTGCCCTGTTGAATATATATAACTTCCCTTAAAGAAGGAAGGATTTTCTTTTTGAAATGGAAAGAAATTATTTAGCAAGTGTTTTATCGAATGGCTTTGAATCAATATGTAGCAAGTGATATTATAGTCTACCAGTCTGCAAATTATTTAGATAATATGTTTGCTGCAAGGCTCACATTAAATCGTAAAATATTTCTTTCAACTGATTGTTAGAATACTTTCATTATGAAAAACTCCCAACTTTGGGGGATTTTTACCAGTTTACGAAACCAAAAATCAAATCCTTTTATAATAGGACCAAAACATACGGATTATTTAATCCCTGGTCTGTTTACCATATGTACTGAATTTACTTAAACATAATTCATGATTTTATGACAGCAAAGTAAAATCTGAGCAATAAAACATAAAGAATGTATATTTTGGGCAATTCTGACCATGAATACTACAAAATATGAATAAATGATAATATTAAGATAATGCATTAGATTTCAACAAGGTATATAACATATGATTATTCACTTACATATCCAGTTGGAAGTCAACGCTACATGGGTCCAGGATTGCAATGTATCTGAGATCTGTACCTCAGGCGTTGTAAGATGCTTTGAACTGAGAAGAGAACGGGCATATATCGCTTTTGCTGATGAGGTGACTCGCAAAAGCACTCCTGAATCAGAGGCATATCTTCCTGCTCCAAAAATGGTTTGAACTCCAGACTGCGGAGATGCAATTCGAAGCCACAAGGAAATGCTAATTTTCGAATCAGCTGGATTGCTGAAAAAAAATTATTCGTCTCATAACATCATAGTATCATAATGTAAAGGAACGATGCATAATATCATGCGCAAGAATCATTCGCCGTGGGTAGGACTGATTCAATGTTTTGCGAGAAAAAATTGAGCCTTAATACAATGCATCATGAGGGGCAAAGCCTCGTAAAGTAATGAATTCCATTTTAAAAATTGAGTTAAGCAAACATAACAAAAGTATGGCACACTTTTAGACGATTAGGAACTATTCCTATTAACACATTTTAGACGATTACAAGAAAATGAATGCAAAATGTATTTTAAGCTAATCTTAAGGGCGTGTTGGCAAGGATTTTCTGCTCGCTCCGCTCGCAAGGGTCTTCTGTTGCCCCAGGGCCTTTGAAAACTCTCGGTGGCCCTGCTTGTAATACAGATACTTGATTTGATCAGCTTCTTAACCGGTTCAGGAGAATTACCTTAACAGCAGAAATATTTAATAATGAATTCTGTTGTTAAAGGATTCCTTTTTCGACTAAAGACAGTGTAATTGCCAATGAAACATTCGATCACAAGCACATTTTCTTGCGTTGCAATTTTTTGTCACTAAAAGCTTGCAATATTCTCAAAAAATGCATGATTCTGCGCCTGACTTTTCTTACAAACAATATTCTTATAAGGAAAGAGTGTAGGCTATATTGGGAGATTAAGTTTCATACAAAGGGAAAACTGCCAAAAAAGGCTCTAATTTCTATGCAGGGCACATCGCCTTAACGCATGCTATCTCATTTTTATTTTTCTGTCGGCAGTTTGATACATTCTTCGTCGGCAGTTTCGATGCCATAAACGTCGGCACCTTGAAGGTTTGTCTCTAGGGCCACCCCTGTCTTCCTTATGTTGTATAGGTTATACAAAACATTTTCCAACATTCCAGCATTTCCATTTTCTAGAATCCCTCGTTCTGTGTTTTAAAGATATCCTATCAAGGTGAAAGTGCGATATGAGCAGACGCATCAAAATTGTAAAGAAATTGCAAATTTTGGCCCTGTTCACAAAATATCGGAATGAGATCGTATCTGATTCACTCGTGCTCAATCACACAGCACGCTACATTCGAACACTGCTCCGACAATTCTTTTGTATTTAATTCTTTTGTATTTCATAAACAGTTTAAACAATTTAATTTTCTTTTGCATCAAACATTGCAAGGACCATGTTTATTATTTTATTGGGATCCACTACCGTTTCGTGTCGTGAGAAGTGCGCCAAGCTATTTCGAAACGAAAGCTGCCTTTTCAAAACAGAGATTCCGGAGCGAAACCGTATCGGATTCATGCGTTCTCACAAGCCCCTAAAGGGATCACAGCGGAATGGTTTTACACCGCAAAAACGATACGGAGCGTAACGGATACAAGCGTCATCGTGTGAACAGAAGGCCTATCCGATATGAAAAGGGATCCGATGATCCGGTATCATGTGAACAGGGCCTTTATTGTTAACTCCAAAAAGCTAACTGTATTATAATCTCCAAAACAAGCATCACTTTTCATGAACAAAAGTGCCAAAAATAAACAATCAACAGTGAAGAAATGTAACACGAATTAATTGAAATTGCAGCAAATTTTTATCGAACTTTAATTCAGAAAATGGCGTTTTAAGACTTTTCATAGGATAGAACAAACGTTGAAACTTTGGCAAAATATACAAAATGTCAACCTTACAGTTACCCTTACTTCAAGCTGTGCGAATAAAAGTTGCCAAGAACAGCTCCAGCATTGGTGCCATACAACCTTAAAACTCTACCAGGCCTGCCAACTGAAGATGAAATCATGGCTCCATTGAGCAAAGTAACAAGTTTGTTTCCATTCATATCTTGTCCTCGGTCATAAGCCGACTTCTTTGAATCTCCAGCAACAGTTGTTTCGAAAGCAGTATATATGTCAGGAAGCGAAGGCAATCCTAAAAAAGCATGTAAATTTTATTGAAAAATGAAACACCAGACATTTTGTTTCAAAATTCACGAAACTGTCATACAATTATAAATAAAACAGAAATGCGTAATCATGTCTTCTGCAAAGAAAAGCTATTTCACTACCTAATCTAGCTATGGTACCGTCACGGGAATCAATTTTTCAAAATATTCCAACCATTTTCTTCTTATTTACATAAGGAAGAACTTTCGTCAATCCTCAATATTTGTATCACAATTTGCTATGTCATGATCAATCATTGCTTATAACCCCCGAAATAAATTTTAAATCCTTAGGTCCTGAAATCTCTCCTGAGCTTCAGCAAAGGAGATACGGACTTAGACCGGATCTCGGTTTTTGCAATTTGAATAACCGTATTTTAAGATTTGAAAGAAGTATGCGTTGGATAGCTTCCCACATTTTTTGCCCAAACTTCGGCGAAGTGATAATCTTTTGTACGTTTGAGTACAGCAATATTAAAAGATTCACTCTCGCAGAGATTTTATATTTCGAGAGTCACGGATAATTTTGGAAAAATAGGTTTTTTCTTGATTTTTGCAGATTTTTGCTATCAAATGTCTAACTCGCTATTATCACTTTTTTGTATGATTTTCACAGGCATATTAGCCAAGGCCACTTAGAGATTCGTAGCACTCCGATATAGTGAATAAATGTGAAATTAGATCTTGCTAGAGATAGGTGTTGGTAGATGACTCATCAACAAATAAAAGTGCTACACATTTATGCCATAAAGAATAACAGAAACTTAATTTAGCAGGATAATACCTTTAAGATTAGACTTCAGCAGAGAAATTGCATAGAATTAATCAAAACTCATCTTATCAATCTTATTCCAAATGGTAGTTGTTCCTGATAAGCAAAATCTTTTGCGAAGAGTTTCTTTTGCACCTTCATCCTTTACAAATGGTACTCTATAAACTATATAATAAATGGTACAAACTTTATAAATAATACATCTCAAAAAATTGTTTTCAAATTCATTGTTTTGCGCATGTTCAAAATTTGGGGTTAACCTTGCATGTTTGCATTCGTGCTTCGACCGGCTTGTATTTTTGCTTCATTTTCAAATGTATCATTCTAAATGTAAATGCATGGCCATCTTGACCAATGTTTCAACATGACCACAACCGACGTTTATCAATATTGAGTATGACTGAATATTAACTATTGTCATTTATGTCTGAAAATTGGTTAGCTTCCACCGATTTCTAATAATCTGATACAGTCAAAGATTTTTAAGAGTTTCGGTAGTGTTTTTCATGACAGCGTTTTGTGATTGTAAATAATTGCATGTTTAACATAAATTTTTAGCTTGAATCTTATTAAACTACTTTTTAAAAAGACTAACCTCTTGATAAGTACTAATTGGCATAAAATAGAACACTGTATCGGTCTCAAGATGTGCTTTCTTTTATTGCCTTTTTAATTAATCAGAAATATGTGCCTCATCTTCAAAAAGAATATCTGCCATCCTTATTCCAAGCAGTTTGTTAATTTTTTTATTTCGTTTGAATAGATGTCTTTTTTTAAAAAAAATAATAACGAACATCCCTTCTTAACACTAAGAAGTACTGATTTGGTTTCAAATATGCGAAATTAGAAGAAAAACTAAAATTATTGCCTATTTCAGTCCTTTAACAGAGCAATTATTTTGTAAAAGAAGACAGAAAATGTTGCTGAAATTGACGTGCCTGCCATCAAAGCTCCTCTCTTGGTCTCTTGGTCCATTAGTGCAGAGTGCAGAAAAGGACTACCTAATTAACAGCATTTTTGCAGATGGTCTCGAGGTCATTGCATATAGCGATGACACCAGTTGCCAAAGATGGAGGGCACGTGAGATTCTGGGAAAGGTTTGGGTTCATGTAACCTTCCTTTTGCGCCTACTTTGCCCCAAAAAGCTCCCCTTTATATACTGCTTAGTAACAACTCGATTAAAGATTTATGATGAGTCTTCTTGCTCTTATCTTTGTAGTACTATATCTTTAGACTTAAGGCATGAATATTGTATTAAACAACTTTTCAAGGCTGTTCATTCTAAAATTCTACAAAGATCGTTGGTGAAGCACTAAATGGTTTATTCTATAGTAAAAAACTTGCATTAAAAAACAATTAAAATAAAACTTGAAAAATTGGCTTCTGAAACACAGGTGATATTCAATTCAAGAGGTGTTTTTTAAATTCGCGGAGAAGTTTCTGGGGTTATAACACACGGTATCTTAAATAAGCGCACAAGGGATAGTTTGAGCTTACAACCTATCGTACATGCCTACAAACGAAATCTGGAAGGCATAATTTATGTATATACGAAAGCTAAATACGTACAATAAAAATTGAGTTCGACAGGGGTGCATTTACTTCTAAAGGGCAACTTGAAAGATTTTTCTCTATTTAATGATCAAGAGAAGAGGGCCTTTTTGAGAGCATAAATACATTTCAAAAATGAAAATACTTTTACGAAATTAAATTTCGATTCGTCAAAAGTGAAGTAAAACCAACCATGAATCTAGTCAATTTTACAGGAAAACCAAAAGCTCCTTCAACAAATAACAGACCGCTTCAATTTACTCACAATAGTACCAGTTGTCAATAAATAATTCAAGTCCTAAGAGCTTCACAACCAAATTTGGGCAATAGTGACCCACAAGCACACAGTATGTAGCCATTTTATAATGCATTTCCATACAAACCGTGTGTGCAGTTGCAGCTGTATCCAAGACCAGAATAGCATGAATCAATACACAAGCAAGGATAGCAGGGATTGTACGACAAGTTTCGGCAGCGTTGACCAATCTGCATGGGCAAATTAGAGTATACAGAAATTAAGATTATACGCATATTTAGGTCAAAATAAATATTTTAAAGCTGCGGATGGGAAAAATGCTTAGTTCTGGAAAGCATGGATCTGCATAAGATTTCATTTTTAAACTTTAGGAACAATCTTTTGGTGGCACAAAAATGAAAAATGGCTTTGGAAAAAGCAAATTTTTTGAAATGCGCTTAAGTGTTTCGTCTGACACTCTTCAGAGCATTTATCACCAGAACACAAATCGAATACTTTTCGACAGAAAATATTATACCCGATTCAGAGTTTCAAACGCAAAAACATAAACCGAAAACTCTACGCTAGGATCAACAACGCTAGAATCTACGCTAGGATTTTGTATAATATGATGTTAATTAGCTTAGCTTTTTAAACAGGGCACATTGTAAATCAGTTGTTATCTTTTCATTACTGAATGTATTACCCTGTATAAATAACCAAAAATCAGAATCAATAAAATCAATAGGCGTTTCGAAAACTAAACACATGCGATTCCGCTATCGGACAGCATTTACTGGAAAACCCAGATTGTGCTAAAAACTATATTGGCTACATGTTTCGGATTATTGGTAGGCCCTGGTCGTCGTTCCAACTAGCAGTTTTTGAATCAATCTACAGAAACACGAATAACCCGCTTCGGTCTGATCAGAAGGGGTAAGTTTTTACCTTGGGACTCCGGTGGTGGTCTTTTCAACAAGCAACTAGCACTGATTGGGTACCCTCAACAGTCATGTGCTTGTGTTTCTGACTGGCCTATTACGATCCACAAACGGGTATATTTATTTCCTAGCGTAGAGTTTTCGATCTATGTTCTGACGTTTTATACTCTGAAGAGTGCCCGACGAAAACTTTAGTTTGTTCCAAAGTGTTTCCTGCAAAGTAATTTTTAAAACTTTTTGTTGATTAAGCAAAGAACGTTACAATTTCAGAACCATTCATTCAGCAAAATTCCAAAATAACTTTAAGCTAAAATACTTATATATAAGACACTATAAGCTAAAAAGACAATTATTCATTCACGATTTCCAGTTTTTCTGCATTTGCAAATACACTTGCTATCATGCTGAAACTCTAAGTAGAATGCCAGAAAAAGACCTTCTGTCTAGCTATTGCTATGAAAATTTTGCCAATCTTTTCCCCGTAAACAGGCATGCGTATTTGGGCAATAACGAATTTTAAGACATTGCTTTATGTCAAAACCATCCTTTGTTCCAACCATTAAAAGTCTATATAGCTTTAACCACAGAATTGAAGTGAAATTTACTTATCACTCAACCTGCGATGAATATAATCCTGTGTCGTAATAACTCCAACCATCTCTCGGGGCCACATCTGTTTCTTTCGTGTTTCTATCATTCTGCAAAAGTTCACATAGCGATTCAACTGGCGAAACCTTTTTGTAATTGAATGCCTTGCAGCTTTCGTTCTTCACGCAAAACTCGATGCATCCAAGAACCCCTTCTGACGTCGTTTTTGTTGCTGCATTCGCCTCGTTCAGTGCATAATTTGATGCGATTTTGTAAAACGTCCCTTCTGTTCCACAACTGTGTCTTACAATATTTTCTGCATTCACGTTAAGTGACAAAATGCAGCCAAAAGAAAACAGAACTATCAGGACCATCTTGATGGAATATGCAAAACTGATAACAACAGCAGTTGACAATCGGTTTCGTATTAGGCATTAAGCATTGCTTATTTAACTCAGTAGGCAACCATTTTTCGTTAATATTTAATCACAACAACAAATATTGAAATTGCAAAAAACAACATCAAACCCAATAAGATTTTTAGAGCAATCATCTGACGTCATACTTTTTTGAAATTCGGCATTTCACCATCAATTGTCATGGTTTTGAATTTAAGGTACGAAATCGGGAGTTTGGCCAAAGCACATGCTTATTGAGCTTAAATGCTGCTAACTCACTATTGCATTTGAAAAAATCAGTGGTGATTTAATCAAAGGATAGTTTCGACCTTACAATTTCTGTAAAAATGAGAAAATAGTGAAAAAAGTCGAGAAAGAGTGAGTTTTGAGTGAAATACCTTTTTTCGTTAGAGAAGAGCCCCCCTTTAAAACTAAACTGCTATTTTGTCGGAAAACCTCTGATCTTATTGGAAATGTTACAAAGTTGTTAATTTTTTTATCTTTTTGCTACACTTTGGGAGAGATGATTTCAAAGCATAATAAAATAATTTCTTCTCCCGTTCTGATTGGCAATCTTCTTCAACTAGGTATGGTACTTAAAAATTTCTATTTAGAGGAGAAGACCAGATAATCTTCGAGTAGTAGGATTTAGGGCACTTGACTTAGACCCCGTTTACACTGTGCCAGAATAACATCTATGCGCATAAAACTTGTTCGGATTGATTTGCGTTTACACTGTGCCGCACAAATTTTATCCACTTTGCCTTTACGTTTACACTGTGCCGGTGTAATATGCGTTTCGGTCCCCCCATGCGAAAGTTTATTATTAAAAAGTTGAATTTTGATGTTGACATTGACCTTTTTGCTTCTAGAATTAACTGTCAGTTGAAGCCATTAGTTTCATTTTGGCCAGATCCAGAGGCTTTGGCTGTTGAATCATTTACCTTCAATTGGTCATCTTTCAAATTCTATTATTTTCCACCTTTTGCTGTTATTCCTAAAGTCTTACAGAAAATAGAATTTGATCAAGCAACAGGTCTTGTTATTATCCCTGAGTGGCCATATAGTTCTTGGTATTCTCAATATAATAGACTTTTGGTATCAGAATATATCATTATTCCATGCATCAAGAACCTGTTGATGTTGCTAAGCCGACCAGAGTTTGCGCATTCGCTGTACAAGTCCCTTCATCTCAGAGCTGGCATACTATCTGGCAAGAAAGGCTCTCATCGGGTATATCTCCAGAGGCAAACAATATCATAAACTTTTCTTGGTCATTAGGCACTTCAAGACAATATTCTGTTTATATACAGAAATGGTTTGTTTATTGCACAAGGAATGATTTGTATCCAACTGACTGCAATATAATAAAACGGAATAAATTTCCTGAATGAGATATTTCATAAAGATAACTTGGGATATTCTGCTATGAATACTGCTCGTTCAGCTTTGTCTACCATTATGGTTACGACAACTGATCAGCCTTTTGGGAGTCGTCCCCTTGTAAAAAGGTTGCTAAAGGGAATTTCAAAATTAGGCCTAACTTTCCAAAATTAGTTTGCACATCTGATGTTGATATTATTTTACGATATTTGAATGAATTAGGGGATGCCAATACTATTCCTTTTAAAATGCTTACGTTTCGTCTTGCTACATTGTTTTGTATTTTATCTGCTCAGAGAGATCAAGCGCTTACCGCAATCGATGTCTGACTTATCCATGTCAGCGATGAACGAATTATTATTTACCCTGGCAACAAGGCCCAAGTTTCATCAATCCCCTCTCGATTTTTGCACCTTTCCCCAATGCAAAAACATTTGCCCAGTATATAATGCTCAGCAATATCTTCAACGATCTTTTTCGTTGCGGGGTCCATTTATAAAATTCTTCATCAGTTACAATTATCCTCACCATCCAGTAGGCACTTCAACAATTTCACGATGGGTGAAAAATACTTTACAGTTGGCTGGAATTGACATTAACATTTTTACTTCTCATTCTACTAGAGCCGTATCTGCATCTAAAGCCAAGAGTATTGGTGTGTCTTTGGCTGCCATTAATAAAGCTGCTGACTGGAGCAATACGAAAACACCTTCGGACAATTTTTTAATAAGAAAATTATTGACACCAACATAGATGAAAGTATTTTAAAACATTTTTTTAACCTGATTTTTATTCTGCAGTAGACTGGTTATCAGTAAGTTGTTGTTGAATTATCCATAGAAAGTATTTTAATTTTTCAATAATGAAGTGAAGTTTATTTTTCTTCGATATTTGCCAGTCTCTTTGGAAGCTCATATAAATACCTAAGGAGATTGGGTTTTAGTGATGGAAAATAATTTAAAAATCAAACAAACCTTTGGTGCAGTTTGATGTAGATTATTTTCCATACCTCGTTTCCATTTTCCAGTTTTTCTTTTCATAAGTTTGTTCCTGCAGGACTTGCAGGCTCCACTGGTATGTCTTTGAATCAGGTCGAGCGCCACGCGTTGCTCATATCAATCCCACGTCGTTTGGTTTTAGGTATGGAAAATAATCTACATCAAACTGCGCCAAAGGTTTGTTTAATTTTTAAATTTTATGTTCGCTTTCTGTAG
>NW_027019306.1:14414486-14454864 GCF_013076305.1 Rhopilema esculentum
AATTTGTTTGAATCATACTATCAGATACAACTAATGCTTTGAAATTGCAAAGAAATAATCTGGTAAACTGACCTTCAATGCCAGTACAAATAAACTTTAATTTTATGGCAGGCAGAATTGCCAACTTTTTCTGTTCAGTATGTTGTATAACTAGGCTTTACAAAATCCATGATGAGGTTCATTTTTTGAAAATTTGAAAAACTTGCTTTCAAATTTTTTTTTAGTTTATAAGCAAATGTTCAAATTGTGAGCTCATGTCTGTTAAATGGACTGCATTCTCTCCAATAGCAAAACAATACAATCATGGCTACCATAAAAGTGCCATAATAAGCCAAAGGCCTATAAAGGAATTAGTCAGTGTCAGAGGAAAATGCAAAATCAGTTGTGTTAAGATTGAAATTCCGTCAATTAAAAGACCAATGGTGTTGCGAGACAACAACCAAGCTCCACCTTTTTGGAAAGATGGGTTATAATTCAAGAAATCAAAGGAAAGATAGCTTGTAAAGATAGAAAAACCCAATTCTAAAACAACAAATTTCGTTTCGGTTTATTAACTGTTAAATACACATCAGGAATAGAATAAAGATAATCATAACAGTATAATTTAGATAGGCAAGGGGAGCAGCCGCTCAGAAAGTCGGTGTCTGAGAAAAGTGCAAATTTGCAATAGAATTAGTACCTTAAAGGGGGACTTTATATTCCAGACAATATTAAAACGTTTTTAAAGACTGCAAACGACTGTAAGAAATATTCTGAAATGAATTTCAAGCTAATCTAAAGGGCGTCGTCGCAAAAATGTTCTACTCGCAAAAATGCTAAAGCGCTTCAATCCTTAAAAAAAATTGGATTTTGAAATGCTTGTAGGGGATTTTGCTCGAAAGAGAACAGAATTGGTTTAAAACATTTAAATCCTGTTTGTTATTTTTAGATATTTGATTAAAACTGTGGAGAATCAGTTTTTACGCGTAGTGCTTCCTTGCTTTACACAATTCAGAACGTAAGCGTTAGATCAATCGTCAAGGAAATAGGCAGTTGTAGAATGGGGTCAGCAACAAAAAGCCAGATGTGACGTTGTATAATGCGAAATTGCCACGTAAAAAAGCCATAGCTTTTCCAAACGCTTTTGCAAAGTGATGTGTTTTCCTAAATTCTTAAGGGTGTGGTCAGCAAAAATTTTCTCCTCCTTGGCCCTCCAATCTTCCAAACGTGGCTACGCCACTGCTTCTTATCGTCTTTACCTTAAAGTTAAAAACGGAATTTAAAAAATGGGCGTTTCTATAATTTACCAGTGACCTGAAGGGTGTGGCACCAAAATAAGTGTCTAACACTCCAAAATCATTGATTGTTGCTTAGATCCTCCCTGCTACTCATGCCATTTTAGGTTCCAAACGACCGACAGAAAAATTCAAGAATTATATATTCAAAATGGTCTATATCATTAGATAGTAGATACAAAAAGTTCTTTCTAATTCATACGAAAATAAAAATTGCAAGCACATACTTTTTCAACTCAAACACGACAGTCCACTGCCATATTTCCCCCGTAACTGCGTAAGTTAAAAGAGCTAAATTTTTTAAACTTCTCTTTAAAAACCCCAAAATATTGCCATGTGTTGTTAATTTATATATCCCCTAACTACTTGCTTTAGAAAAGGCACTGAAATAGTTGTGAGCCACGAGAAAATCATTTATTAAAACAAGCAATTTTGCATACTGAACCCTATTGCAGCTCGCTTTTTGCCACTTTTTAAAATGGCGGAAGTAAACAAATTTGCCTCCCATCCGCCTCCACAGATAGATTTGAGCGCCTTTGGCGCTTCTATTGAACTAATCAGTGGTCTGCTTTTTTTCTTTGGTGCTCTGGAATATTCTAGAATTTGTTGTTTTCATTATGGTGCAATAAGAGATGATGTAATAAGTTGTGATGCGACCTTGTTTTGATTAGATGCAACCCCGGGGGGTACTTGGATACCGAAACGACGGGGTGTGCACTCCTAAGGTTGTTTTGGTAAACCGGCTTTAAAAAAAAAGCTAAAAATGAAACCTGGCTTTAGAATTTCTGGAAAAAAGAACAAAGGAAAACAGAAGCTTTGGTGCCACTTGCCATGGTTGCCAGAACTCCACAAAAACAATGGGCGGGCAGCGAAAATCAGGCAACCGGCTTTAGATTATATCCTTTAAACAGATACCCGGCCTTAGAATAAATTGCTGGAAATGATACCCGGAAAGACGTGCACATCCCGTCGGGCAATATATACTAAGTAGCCCCCCGGGGATGCAACTGATGGAAGCTTCTCGAAGGTGGCATGATTTACTATATAATCTCTTCACTTCAACAGTTTCTTTACTTACTTACGCCATGATGTTCTCTCATCGAATTTAAAGCTGTTCCAGTAGCCTCTACTGGTACAAAATCCGGCCTGCGATCTCTTGCCAGTCAAAAGCCACGCCGTCACAAACTTTGTGCTTGTGGTGTGCAAGAGTTTCAAAGGCCCCCATACTTCACGATATCACACGTTTGCTTTTAGAGCTTTCGTGGATATTGTGGAAGTGATAGGGGCCTATGTGGAAGTGTTGCAAACTCAGAGGCGGTAAGTTTGATTCTATCATGAAGGTGATTTTCTCTAAATTTTTTAAAATATGCGCAACAAACAATGTTTCGGATAGTGTTTTCTGTTTTTGTTTCTGTGTGTTTCTATACTGTGTATCTTACCCTTTTTAAATTATGAATATAATTGAGAATAGGAAATTCCTCACATTTCGTTATTGTTTCAAATGATCGTCATGAATATTGTTCTATTACGATAAAGTTTTTAACCTTTGGCATACCATAGTATCATAGCATTGGCTTTCAAGTGAGAAATTTGCTGCCTTTTAATTAGACGAATAGCTTGTGACCACTGATTAATTTTTTCTCACACAAAGACCAAAACAACTTACACACAGTAAAACACAGTTTTGTACCTGTTTCCTATATGTACCTACAATCTGCAATTTTACTTTTTAGACGTTTTTGCTTACCTTCGGAAGTATAGCGCGTCTTATTATGAGCAAGATACACAAATCTACAGAGAATCCAGCCAGGTTTCCCTCTATGAAATATCTTTTAAAAATATTCTATAGTTTTTTGTAAGAAGCAATCAAAGTCCAAATGTCCATGCGAATGTCTATTTGAATGTCTAAACGAATGTCACACACTAAATAGCGGAACGTCTATGACATATATTAAAAGTATCAATAATCTGTAAAACTTTTTTGCAAATGACCTCAGCATATTCCCTCTCCCCTGTCATTGTATTTTTAATGTTTCAGCCATTTAGTGTTATTACAGATGAAATAAATGCTATTTATCGTCTTCCTCCACATGCTCTTTTGTTTTTGATGGAAGTAGTGATGGAATAAAATGGTTTCTGCTTACCTCTCGAAGTATTGGTCTTGTTGAAAAGGGTGATTTCATTTTGAAATAGAGATTCTTCACTCAATTCTAGTAGTCTGTACCAATTAATTTGTTTGAATCATACTATCAGATACAACTAATGCTTTGGAATTGCAAAGAAATAATCTGGTAAACTGACCTTTAATGCCAATACAAATAAACTTTTATTTTTTGGCAGACAAAATAACCAAGTTTTTCTGTTCAGTATGTGGTATAACTAGGATTAACAGAAACCATGATGAGGTTCATTTTTTGAAAATTTGAAAATCTTGCTTTCAAATTATTTTTAAGTATATAAGCAAATGTTCAAATTGTGAGTTCCTCTCTGTTAATGGACTGCATTCTCTCCAATAGCAAAACAATACAATCATGGCTACCATAAAAGTGCCATAATAAGCCAAAGGCCTATAAAGGAATTAGTCAGTGTCAGAGGAAAATGCAAAATCAGTTGTGTTAAGATTGAAATTCCGTCAATTAAAAGACCAATGGTGTTGCGAGACAACAACCAAGCTCCACCTTTTTGGAAAGATGGGTTATAATTCAAGAAATCAAAGGAAAGATAGCTTGTAAAGATAGAAAAACCCAATTCTAAAACAACAAATTTCGTTTCGGTTTATTAACTGTTAAATACACATCAGGAATACAATAAAGATAATCATAACAGTATAATTTAGATAGGCAAGGGGAGCAGCCGCTCAGAAAGTCGGTGTCTGAGAAAAGTGCAAATTTGCAATAGAATTAGTACCTTAAAGGGGGACTTTATATTCCAGACAATATTAAAACGTTTTTAAAGACTGCAAACGACTGTAAGAAATATTCTGAAATGAATTTCAAGCTAATCTAAAGGGCGTCGTCGCAAAAATGTTCTGCTCGCAAAAATGCTAAAGCGCTTCAATCCTTAAAAAAAATTGGATTCTGAAATGCTTGTAGGGGATTTTGCTCGAAAGAGAACAGAATTGGTTTAAAACATTTAAATCCTGTTTGTTATTTTTAGATATTTGATTGAAACTGTGGAGAATCAGTTTTTACGCGTAGTGCTTCCTTGCTTTACACAATTCAGAACGTAAGCGTTAGATCAATTGTCAAGGAAATAGGCAGTTGTAGAATGGGGTCAGCAACAAAAAGCCAGATATGACGTTGTATAAAGCGAAATTGCCACGTAAAAAAGCCATAGCTTTTCCAAACGCTTTTGCAAAGTGATGTGTTTTCCTAAATTCTTAAGGGTGTGGTCAGCAAAAATTTTCTCCTCCTTGGCCCTCCAATCTTCCAAACGTGGCTACGCCACTGCTTCTTATCGTCTTTACCTTAAAGTTAAAAACGGAATTTAAAAAATGGGCGTTTCTATAATTTACCAGTGACCTGAAGGGTGTGGCACCAAAATAAGTGTCTAACACTCCAAAATCATTGATTGTTGCTTAGATCCTCCCTGCTACTCATGCCATTTTAGGTTCCAAACGACCGACAGAAAAATTCAAGAATTATATATTCAAAATGGTCTATATTATTAGATAGTAGATACAAAAAGTTCTTTCTAATTCATACGAAAATAAAAATTGCAAGCACATACTTTTTCAACTCAAACACGACAGTCCACTGCCATATTTCCCCCGTAACTGCGTAAGTTAAAAGAGCTAAATTTTTTAAACTTCTCTTTAAAAACCCCAAAATATTGCCATGTGTTGTTAATTTATATATCCCCTAACTACTTGCTTTAGAAAAGGCACTGAAATAGTCGTAAGCTACGAGAAAATCATTCATTAAAACAAGCAATTTTCCATACTGAACCCTATTGCAGCTCGCTTTTTGCCACTTTTTAAAATGGCGGAAGTAAACAAATTTGCCTCCCATCCGCCTCCACAGATAGATTTGAGCGCCTTTGGCGCTTCTATTGAACTAATCAGTGGTCTGCTTTTTTTCTTTGGTGCTCTGGAATATTCTAGAATTTGTTGTTTTCATTATGGTGCAATAAGAGATGATGTAATAAGTTGTGATGCGACCTTGTTTTGATTAGATGCAACCCCGGGGGGTACTTGGATACCGAAACGACGGGGTGTACACTCCTAAGGTTGTTTTGGTAAACCGGCTTTAAAAAAAAAGCTAAAAATGAAACCTGGCTTTAGAATTTCTGGAAAAAAGAACAAAGGAAAACAGAAGCTTTGGTGCCATTTGCCATGGTTGCCAGAACTCCACAAAAACAATGGGCGGGCAGCGAAAATCAGGCAACCGGCTTTAGATTATATCCTTTGAACAGATACCCGGCCTTAGAATAAATTGCTGGAAATGATACCCAGAAAGACGTGCACATCCCGTCGGGCAATATATACTAAGTAGCCCCCCGGGGATGCAACTGATGGAAGCTTCTCGAAGGTGGCATGATTTACTATATAATCTCTTCACTTCAACAGTTTCTTTACTTACTTACACCATGATGTTCTCTCATCGAATTTAAAGCTGTTCCAGTAGCCTCTACTGGTACAAAATCCGGCCTGCGATCTCTTGCCAGTCAAAAGCCACGCCGTCACAAACTTTGTGCTTGTGGTGTGCAAGAGTTTCAAAGGCCCCCATACTTCACGATATCACACGTTTGCTTTTAGAGCTTTCGTGGATATTGTGGAAGTGATAGGGGCCTATGTGGAAGTGTTGCAAACTCAGAGGCGGTAAGTTTGATTCTATCATGAAGGTGATTTTCTCTAAATTTTTTAAAATATGCGCAACAAACAATGTTTCGGATAGTGTTTTCTGTTTTTGTTTCTGTGTGTTTCTATACTGTGTATCTTACCCTTTTTAAATTATGAATATAATTGAGAATAGGAAATTCCTCACATTTCGTTATTGTTTCAAATGATCGTCATGAATATTGTTCTATTACGATAAAGTTTTTAACCTTTGGCATACCATAGTATCATAGCATTGGCTTTCAAGTGAGAAATTTGCTGCCTTTTAATTAGACGAATAGCTTGTGACCACTGATTAATTTTTTCTCACACAAAGACCAAAACAACTTACACACAGCAAAACACAGTTTTGTACCTGTTTCCTATATGTACCTACAATCTGCAATTTTACTTTTTAGACGTTTTTGCTTACCTTCGGAAGTATAGCGCGTCTTATTATGAGCAAGATACACAAATCTACAGAGAATCCAGCCAGGTTTCCCTCTATGAAATATCTTTTAAAAATATTCTATAGTTTTTTGTAAGAAGCAATCAAAGTCCAAATGTCCATGCGAATGTCTATTTGAATGTCTAAACGAATGTCACACACTAAATAGCGGAACGTCTATGACATATATTAAAAGTATCAATAATCTGTAAAACTTTTTTGCAAATGACCTCAGCATATTCCCTCTCCCCTGTCATTGTATTTTTAATGTTTCAGCCATTTAGTGTTATTACAGATGAAATAAATGCTATTTATCATCTTCCTCTACATGCTCTTTTGTTTTTGATGGAAGTAGTGATGGAACAAAATGGTTTCTGCTTACCTCTCGAAGTATTGGTCTTGTTGATAAGGGAGATTTCATTTTGAAATAGAGATTCTTCACTCAATTTTAGTAGTCTGTAACAATTAATTTGTTTGAATCATACTATCAGATACAACTAATGCTTTGGAAGTGCAAAGAAATAATCTGGTAAACTGACCTTTAATGCCAGTACAAATAAACTTTAATTTTATGGCAGGCAGAATTGCCAACTTTTTCTGTTCAGTATGTTGTATAACTAGGATTAACAGAAACCATGATGAGGTTCATTTTTTGAAAATTTGAAAATCTTGCTTTCAAATTATTTTTAAGTATATAAGCAAATGTTCAAATTGTGAGTTCCTCTCTGTTAAATGGACTGCATTCTCTCCAATAGCAAAACTTGTTGAGACCCGAGAAATGTGTATTGAAATCAATTGTATCGAGACTCCGTATGTTCTTTCATTAAGTGGCACCGTCGTACAAATATTTAAAAAATGTGCTGTAGAGTATGAACTTGCTTAGATGATTCCGGTGATTGCTGGGTAAACAAACAAAACGTGTTCGGTTTGCAGGAAACTGACGATTCAGCACGCAATAATTTTGTTGAGTTCGAATTTGAGTTTAATGCAAAGATTACCTTTGCTTTGGCAATGGATATTTAAAGAATAGTTGAAAAATCTATTAAATCGCGAGTCCATGCAGCTTTGAAGGAACTTTTCGTGGACGAGCTGTCGAAGCTTCGCAAAAGTATGCCTAGTTTAATTTGTCAATAATTTGATCTGGCTAAAGATAAAGATCATTTTATCTGTCAGTTGTAAGAACTAGCCATTATTTATAAATTTTCAAATGTGTAGCATTTAAGTGCGTCCAGTGACTGGCTTACATCAGTTTGCATCGTTATTTGTTTGCAAGTTGAAAACATAGAGCCAGTATTGTTTAATGATAAAACGACAGGAGCGGTGACAGCTTTGCGCTAAATGTAACTATGTTTTCGGTATAAAAGCTATACCTGTCTCTGTATGCTCAGACTGGGCGTTTCCTAAAGACCAGAGGGCGTGGTCACCTAACACTATTCTTGTGCCACGGTCATGATTTTTTCTGCGTCCGCCCCTGTAAAGCATTTTTCCAATGCAGGCTTTCAACTTGAACAATTTAAGCGTCACGGCATATGAAAATTAATCAATTAACAGTTTGAACTTTTTGTTCTTTGACAAGATATGAAATGCAAAGGATATCGTCTACGGGTTGGCCATATTCAAGTTGTCTATGTTTTTATGGACATCACCCACGATTTTTGTGAAGAGAGAAACGGTTCAGCGGACTTAAATAAATAAAGTCGAGCATAACAACATTTCACAAAGTTTATTACTTTGCTTGTTACAAATTATACATAATTAATAGTGGCACTTTTTTTTCAATCAAAACTTTAAAAATGATGACAACCTTGCTGATTAGAGGTAAATAAATGGGAAGAGTAAAGAATGGAAAGGGAAAAGCTATTTTGCATTCTTGGCGTTCCGTGCCTATGGCTTTAGATTTTGAATATTACGTCATCAGCCCAACCGAAAATTTACCCCACGAGCCGCCACTGGAACTTACCATGTCGCGATTAACAGAACCTAATAGTATACTTTTCGATAACGTTTTCACAAGTCTCACAAAGGTTTCAAAGCTGGGTGACTGTCCAATAAAAAGTTAAAACGTTTTACTTTTTAAAAAGTAACTTTTTTCAACTTTTAAATTAAAAGTGTTGTCAATGGTTTGAAGCTTGGTTTGATAAGATTTTAACAATAAAAAGACGCCTAATGGATTCACAAAAGTGGTTTGAATTTCGATCGCTTTGTTGTTGACAACGCGGCCGCCATTACTGAACTGTCAAACCTGTGCAATACTTTTGCTCACTAAGTGTAATTGCCCAAAAGTTAATTGTTTGTGTATGGCCATTGTTTACTGTAAAACGAAAATGGATACTGGAGGAGGCCTTTGTTACTGTAAAAGGACAATCCATAGTCAAGCAGGCTACTTCAAATCTGAAAAACCTTTGGTATGTTATGATTTATCTATTAGGGTTTTGTATCTAGTCAAGATATTAGGAAGAAAGTAAAACGAGAAATAAAGAAATCATTGCAAAACAACTCAGGAAGAGTGAATGTACTTCAAATATGGTGTATCTGGATGTACTTCTATTACCTTTTCTGAAAAGCTTTAATATGTCTTAATATTTTTGTTTTTCAAAAGATAATATTTGTACCACCAAACTTTATAATTGGTTCATGCAGACATGACTATGATGCAGACTTCTGAAGTGTGAAATTCCAATATACATTCTTTCTGCAAATTTTGAGCATGGAAAATTTGGCATCAATACCTTTTAACAGCTTTTACAGTGTAAAATTAACTCAAGATGAAAAATCATTAATCTTACTCAAACAAATTGTAAAGACAAAAGGAGGTCATGATGATCAATTCACCAAAGCAAGGATTTGACTTTTTATTTCATTATGTCCATTCAAATAGATGGTCAGAAATTTAAAAAGGTTGGAGCTACAATGCCACAAATCAAGCTGATAAATTGCCATGGGACCTTGCATCTTTGGACAATGAGGCTCTTAGTAACCTCTTGCTGTTTGGCAATAAGAAATTAAACATTGTCTTTAACAGAATGATTTTGGAGCTACAATTTTATTCATTGAGAAAACTAAGTGGCTCTAGCATCAATTGATATTCAAAGTATACTGTTATGTTTATCTTTATTGTATTCCTGGAGTGTTTTTTAACAATAAATTAACCGAAACGAAATTTGTTTTTTAGAATTGGGTTTTTCTATCTTTACAAGCTATCTTTCCTGTGATTTCTTGAATTATATCCCATCTTTCCAAAAAGGTGGAGCTTGGTTGTTGACTCGCAAAACCATTGGTCTTTTAATTGACGGAATTTCAATCTTAACACAACTGATTTTGCATTTTTCTCTGACACTGACTAATTCCTTTATAGGCCTTTGGCTTCTTTTGGAACTTTTATGGTAGCCATGATTGTATTGTTTTGCTATTGGAGAGAATGCAGTCCATTTAACAGAGAGGAGTTCACAATTTGAGAACATTTGCTTATAAACTTACAAATAATTTGAAAGCAAGTTTTTCAAATTTTCAAAAAATGAACCTCATCATGGTTTCTGTTAATCCTAGTTATACAACATACTGAACAGAAAAACTTGGCAATTTTGCCTGTCATAAAATTAAAGTTTATTTGTACTGGCATTAAAGGTCAGTTTACCAGATTATTTCTTTGCAATTCCAAAGCATTAGTTGTATCTGATAGTATGATTCAAACAAATTAATTGTTACAGACTACTAAAATTGAGTGAAGAATCTCTATTTCAAAATGAAATCACCCTTTTCAACAAGACCAATACTTCGAGAGGTAAGCAGAAACCATTTTATTCCATCAATACTTCCATCAAAAACAAAAGAGCATGTAGAGGAAGATGATAAATAGCATTTATTTCATCTGTAATAACACTAAATCGCTGAAACATTAAAAATACAATGACAGGGGAGAGGGAATATGCTGAGGTCATTTGCAAAAAAGTTTTACAGATTATTGATACTTTTAATATATCTCATAGACGTTCCGCTATTTAGCGTGTGACATTCGTTTAGACATTCAAATAGACATTCGCATGGACATTTGGACTTTGATTGCTTCTTACAAAAAACTATAGAATATTTTTAAAAGATATTTCATAGAGGGAAACCTGGCTGGATACTCTGTAGATTTGTGTATCTTGCTCATAATAAGACGCGCTATACTTCCGAAGGTAAGCAAAAACGTCTAAAAAGTAAAATTGCAGATTGTAGGTACATATAGGAAACAGGTACAAAACTGTGTTTTACTGTGTGTAAGTTGTTTTGGTCTTTGTGTGAGAAAAAATTAATCAGTGGTCACAAGCTATTCGTCTAATTAAAAGGCAGCAAATTTCTCACTTGAAAGCCAATGCTATGATACTATGGTATGCCAAAGGTTAAAAACTTTATCGTAATAGAACAATATTCATGACGATCATTTGAAACAATAACGAAATGTGAGGAATTTCCTATTCTCAATTATATTCATAATTTAAAAAGGGTAAGATACACAGTATAGAAACACACAGAAATAAAAACAGAAAACACTATCCGAAACATTGTTTGTTGCGCATATTTTAAAAAATTTAGAGAAAATCACCTTCATGATAGAATCAAACTTACCGCCACTGAGTTTGCAACACTTCCACATAGGCCCCTATCACTTCCACAATATCCACGAAAGCTCTAAAAGCAAACGTGTGATTTCGTGAAGTATGGGGGCCTTTGAAACTCTTGCACACCACAAGCACAAAGTTTGTGACGGCGTGGTTTTTAACTGGCAAGAGATCGCAGGCCGGATTTTGTACCAGTAGAGGCTACTGGAACAGCTTTAAATTCGATGAGAGAACATCATGGCGTAAGTAAGTAAAGAAACTGTTGAAGTGAAGAGATTATATAGTAAATCATGCCACATTCGAGAAGCTTCCATCAATTGCATCTAATCAAAACAATGTTGCATCATAACTTATTACATCATCTCTTATTGCACCATAATGAAAAGAACAAATTCTAGAAAATTCCAGAGCACCAAAGAAAAAAAGCAGACCACTGACCAGTGCAATAGAAGCGCCGAAGGCGCTCGACTCTATGAAGGCGGATGTGAGGCAAATTTGTGGACTTGCTACAACTCTACAAGTCTCTCCCTCTGAAAAATAAAGAAAGGGAAAAAAGAAAAATTGGGAGGGAACGAGAGACCGATATAACCGATATAATTTTTAAGGGCTCAGTATGGCTGATTTAACCCCTTGGACCAATATGACTCCTGGGCTGGGCCATTTTCGGTGCAGATCAATATTGTCCTTAGGCCATATTGATCCATACTGAGCCCTTATAAATTTGGTGAAAGTAAGGATTGATTTCGCTCACTTCTCTTTCGAATATCGATGTGAAATTTGATGAGTGGCCCTATACTGCACATTAGTTTACGAATTGATGTTAAAATTAGAAAAATAAGCCGTCATTCGCAATTTCCAAGCATTTACATCGCGGTGCTTGTTGTGGTGTTCTCTGATCTTGATGATCTGAGCTTGTTGTGCTGTTGAACAGATAGGAAAAATGTGCTGTTGTGGTGATGGAATAAAATGGTTTCTGCTTACCTCTCGAAGTATTGGTCTTGTTGATAAGGGGTGATTTCATTTTGAAATAGAGATTCTTCACTCAATTTTAGTAGTCCGTACCAATTAATTTGTTTGAATCATACTATCAGATACAACTAATGCTTTGGAATTGCAAAGAAATAATCTGGTAAACTGACCTTCAATGCCAGTACAAATAAACTTTAATTTTATGGCAGGCAGAATTGCCAACTTTTTCTGTTCAGTATGTTGTATAACTAGGCTTTACAGAATCCATGATGAGGTTCATTTTTTGAAAATTTGAAAAACTTGCTTTCAAATTATTTTTTAGTTTATAAGCAAATGTTTTCAAATTGTGAGCTCATGTCTGTTAAATGGACTGCATTCTCTCCAATAGCAAAACAATACAATCATGGATACCATAAAAGCTCCAAAAGAAGCCAAAGGCCTATAAAGGAATTAGTCAGTGTCAGAGGAAAATGCAAAATCAGTTGTGTTAAGATTGAAATTCCGTCAATTAAAAGACCAATGGTGTTGCGAGACAACAACCAAGCTCCACCTTTTTGGAATGATGGGATATAATTCAAGAAATCAAAGGAAAGATAGCTTGTAAAGATAGAAAAACCCAATTCTAGAACAACAAATTTCGTTTCGGTTTATTAACTGTTAAATACACATCAGGAATACAATAAAGATAATCATAACAGTATACTTTAGATAGGCAAGGGGAGCGGCCGCAAGGAAAGTCGGTGTCTGAGAAAAGTGCAAATTTGCAATAGAATTAGTACCTTAAAGGGGGACTTTATATTCCAGACAATATTAGAACGTTTTTAAAGACTGCAAACGACTGTAAGAAATATTCTTAAATGAATTTCAAGCTAATCTAAAGGGCGTCGTCGCAAAAATGTTCTACTCGCAAAAATGCTAAAGCGCTTCAATCCTTAAAAAAAATTGGATTTTGAAATGCTTGTAGGGGATTTTGCTCGAAAGAGAACAGAATTAGTTTGAAACATTTAAATCCTGTTTGTTATTTTTAGATATTTGATTGAAACTGTGGAGAATCAGTTTTTACACATAGTGCTTCCTCGCCTTACACAATTCAGAACGTAAGCGTTAGATCAATTGTCAAGGAAATAGGCAGTTGTAGAATGGGGTCAGCCACAAAAAGCCAGATATGACGTTGTATAAAGCGAAATTGCCACGTAAAAAAGCCATAGCTTTTCCAAACGCTTTTGCAAAGTGATGCGTTTTCCTAAATTCTTAACGGTGTGGTCAGCAAAAATTTTCTCCTCCTTGGCCCTCCAATCTTCCAAACGTGGCTACGCCACTGCTTCTTACCGTCTTTACCTTAAAGTTAAAAACGGAATTTAAAAAATGGGCGTTTCCTTAATTTACCAGTGAACTGAAGGGTGTGGCACCAAAATAAGTGTCTAACACTCCAAAATCATTGATTGTTGCTTAGATCCTCCCTACTACTCATGCCATATTAGGTTCCAAACGACCGACAGAAAAATTCAAGAATTATATATTCAAAATGGTCTATATTATTAGATAGTAGATACAAAAAGTTCTTTCTAATTTATACGAAAATAAAAATTGCAAGCACATACTTTTTCAACTTAAACACGACAGGCCACTGCCATATTTCCCCCGTAACTGCGTAAGTTAAAAGAGCTAAATTTTTTAAACTTTTTAAAAACCCCAAAAAATTGCCATGTGTTGTTAATTTATATCTCCCCTAACTACTTGCTTTAGAAAAGGCACTGAAATAGTCGTAAGCTACGAGAAAATCATTCATTAAAACAAGCAATTTTCCATACTGAACCCTATTGCAGCTCGCTTTTTGCCACTTTTTAAAATGGCGGAAGTAAACAAATTTGCCTCCCATCCGCCTCCACAGATAGATTTGAGCGCCTTTGGCGCTTCTATTGAACTAATCAGTGGTCTGCTTTTTTTCTTTGGTGCTCTGGAATATTCTAGAATTTGTTGTTTTCATTATGGTGCAATAAGAGATGATGTAATAAGTTGTGATGCGACCTTGTTTTGATTAGATGCAACCCCGGGGGGTACTTGGATACCGAAACGACGGGGTGTGCACTCCTAAGGTTGTTTTGGTAAACCGGCTTTAAAAAAAAGCTAAAAATGAAACCTGGCTTTAGAATTTCTGGAAAAAAGAACAAAGGAAAACAGAAGCTTTGGTGCCACTTGCCATGGTTGCCAGAACTCCACAAAAACAATGGGCGGGCAGCGAAAATCAGGCAACCGGCTTTAGATTATATCCTTTGAACAGATACCCGGCCTTAGAATAAATTGCTGGAAATGATACCCGGAAAGACGTGCACATCCCGTCGGGCAATATATACTAAGTAGCCCCCCGGGGATGCAACTGATGGAAGCTTCTCGAATGTGGCATGATTTACTATATAATCTCTTCACTTCAACAGTTTCTTTACTTACTTACACCACGATGTTCTCTCATCGAATTTAAAGCTGTTCCAGTAGCCTCTACTGGTACAAAATCCGGCCTGCGATCTCTTGCCAGTCAAAAGCCACGCCGTCACAAACTTTGTGCTTGTGGTGTGCAAGAGTTTCAAAGGCCCCCATACTTCACGAAATCACACGTTTGCCTTTAGAGCTTTCGTGGATACTGTGGAAGTGATAGGGGCCTATGTGGAAGTGTTGCAAACTCAGTGGCGGTAAGTTTGATTCTATCATGAAGGTGATTTTCTCTAAATTTTTTAAAATATGCGCAACAAACAATGTTTCGGATAGTTTTTTATCTTGAGTTAATTTTACACTGTATAAGCTGTCAAAAGGTATTTATGCCAATTTTTCCACGCTTAAAATTTGCTGAAAGAATGTATATTGGAATTTCACACTTCAGAACTCTGCACGAACCAATTATAAAGTTTGGTGGTACAAAAATTATCTTCTAAAAAAGAAAAAAATTAAAACATATTAAAGCTTTTCAGAAAAGGTAATAGAAGTACATCGAGATACACCATATTTGAAGTACATTCTCTCTTCCTGAGTTGTTTTGCAAAGATTTCTTCATTTCTCTTTTTGACTTTCTTCATAATATCTTGACTAGATGGAAAATATAGATAAATCCTAACATACCAAAGGTTTTTTGGATCTGAAGTAGCCTGCTTGCTAAATAATGGTAAAATAGCTCACTTAGAAGATGTAATCGTATCAACCATTCAAGCAGATCAACTTCCTATTTTCCTACGTTCCTACGTTTGTGCTCAATGCCTTGCTTTTGCTAAGAAATGGTGGTTGCTGTTCTTTGTCGTAAAATAATGGTATCAGCACCAACTCTAGTACCTATAGAAGAAGCTAATGTTTCGTGCTTTCTTTCTTCAAGTTTGAAAAACCTGAAAGTATTTTAAACTATGTTGTGAAGATGAATCAGCAATCTCAAGGACAAGGCAAAAGTCAACATGGTATACAGCAAAGAGCATTTTAACTCGGGTGGTATGACAACAATTTTGTATATTTCCTGCAAACAGTAATGTTGATTTGTTCTAGTTTGTGTCCTTTTTTAGGAATGCAGAGAATCATTGGTATGACACGGCGACATACCAGTAGGCAAAGTTTTTCCGCAAAGGTTAGTTTGAATTAACGACTGATGCAGGATCAAAGGTATTATCAAAGTCAAAGGTATATTTACTGGATTGGCAATGATTGAATTTGAAGATTCAATCATTAAACAAACTATGGATTCTTGAGTTTTCTCATTTATGACCATTGGCAGAAATCAATTCTTCTTTCCAAATAAATGTTGGTCATTTTTGTGAAATGAGTTTCACTGTTGATATTATTTTTGCTTTCGACGTTAATTCTGAGCTCAATTTATCTTCAACAGTTTAAGCAGAATCTTTTTTGTCATTACCGGTTTTGTTTGTATCTAGAAGCGTTTGTATGCTTCAATGTGGGTTCATCGCATGCATCTCTTTTGTCTTTACACTTAATATCACAACTTCTCCTCCAGGAAGTTATAATTCACCCGATGAACTTCCTTTCTGACTGTGAGATATTTCGTCAGCTTACTTTTTCTTTTAGATCTTCTTACCCTGCAGCATTTTCTTCTTTATTTTCTTATCCAGACACTCGCTTTGATGGTATTTGAAAAGACATATATTTAAGAGAAAGCATCAAAATACAACATTATGATAAAACTATGCATGTAGCTCGGCCTTTGTAGCTCATATTATAACTTCTTTGTTGGCTTTGGTCTTGGGCAGCCTAACAGCAAAAATTTTGTCAAATAGTCTACCATATACCGAATCTTAACTGCCATTTGTAAAATATTACATTTGAATTTGATTTCCACTTTGATTCTAATAAGAAGCAGCCGGCACCATGTACCCGCAGAGCGTTGCTCTGCAAAAAACCTTCTGATGAGCGATCTACTAAGTAAGCAGATTTTACACTTGATAAGAAAAATGGCCATTTTTGCCCTAGTACCCTTTTCTTTATCTTGGTGCCTCTTATTGGTGGGAGGCCACGATTTGTGCACATTTTGCATTCAAATGCAAACCAGAAATTAAAAATTAATTATTTAGATCACTTGAAATTAATTATTTAAATAGTTGCGTTATGTATATTATCTACATTGCTTAAGTAGCTTGATGCAGACTGTTTGCTGCTGGTGTCATCAGTTTTGCATATTCCATCAAGATGGTCCTGATAGTTCTGTTTTCTTTTGGCTGCATTTTGTCACTTAACGTGAATGCAGAAAATATTGTAAGACACAGTTGTGGAACAGAAGGGACGTTTTACAAAATCGCATCAAATTATGCACTGAACGAGGCGAATGCAGCAACAAAAACGACGTCAGAAGGGGTTCTTGGATGCATCGAGTTTTGTGTGAAGAACGAAAGCTGCAAGGCATTCAATTACAAAAAGGTTTCGCCAGTTGAATCGCTATGTGAACTTTTGCAGAATGATAGAAACACGAAAGAAACAGATGTGGCCCCGAGAGATGGTTGGAGTTATTACGACACAGGATTATATTCATCGCAGGTTGAGTGATAAGTATACTAAATGTGCCATCTGGAGTAATTATTACAGAAACTTTCTAAATGATTTGAATTAATTGCATTTTCAGCTATAAGCTAGGGGCGCAGCAACAAGGGGTTTCATGAGTATGTTAAACTCTGAAACAAAATATTTGCTAAAGACCATAGTATCAGTGTGTACAACCAAAAAGCAAAAATTCTGCCATGTCCATCCAACTAGGGGCATTGCCGAAATCTTTTCTACATAAATACAAATGCATGTTAATATTCAAACATTAGCTAGAAGTTGCTTCTGGTAGCAGCATGTGCATGTTAGCAAAAGCTTTGAAAGACCGAACGATCAGAAAATATTTGAATGGATAAATAATCCATAAAATGTTTCTTTGAAGCTTGGCAATTTGTTGATTAAAAGATTAATGACGTCTCGTCATTTTTAGTTTTATAACCACGCTATTTGGTGGATAGAACAGGACGGTTCTAAGCTGCGACTCTTAAATTATCGCTAGATATGATTATCACCCAACAGCATATTATGTTCCATTTAAAAGCAGTAGCCTTGATGTATTACAATTTACTTTTAAATATCATCATTATGTTCCTAGTTCTATGAACATAAGTCTTTAGTCTTTTTCTCTTCATAGTCATTACTTTGTCAAGAAAGTAAGCACGATTTCCTTGCGCATCTTTTAAAGAAAACATTTACATTGACCTAAATATGCGCATAATCTAAAGTTTTGTATACTCTCATTTATCTATGCAGATTGGTCAACACTGTCGGAGCTTGTCGTACAACCCCTGCTATCCTTGCTTGTGTATTGATTCATGCTATTCTGGTCTTGGATACAGCTGCAACTGCTCAAACGGTTTGTATAAGATCACATGCACAGTAGGTCACATCGGTAGGGCACCATTATCTGTAGTTTAATTATTAAAGTATGGATACTGAATTATATTGAGTAAAAACAGATCATTTTTAAAGTGCTTTGAATACAACACAAGTAGGAAAATGCATTACAAATTGGTGGTACATTTAAAGCAACTGGATTTATGATTGATTTTGGCTTATTATTGACGAATTAAATGGTCATTTTCATCAACATGACAACATAATATGTTACTGTCTAGGAGCTGAACTGGGAATATATCAGCGAGCCAGGAAAACTTTTGAAACATTATCTTTGGATAAAAAGAGATAACAAATGCAAAAGGAAATATAGATTTCCAGAATCATTTGCAAGCTGGCTCTAGTTAACTTGATTTTTTACATCTACTTTGGTATTCTGCCAATGTTATCTTGTTTTACTTATTTCATTTGCATCCGCCCTTAGACTCCACCACCAAATCCAGCATCTTTATCAAGCCACTCATGAAGCTACTGCTTTAGCATTAGAAATGTTTATTCTAACAAACAATTTCCTCTAACCACTCCTTTGTACTAATCTTTTAATATCTTAAATGTAATTTTATTTTATTTTGACGAAATTCTGACAATAGATAACAAGGAAGAAGATGACAGCAAGAAAACATTAAACTTAATGTTATTTTATTCTAAATTGATTTTAGAGGACAACAAAATCTCCGCTGCTGTCATGCATTTAGTAGTCTTGGTAAAAATATCGGGCAAATTTGTAGCCATAGCCTAAAACTGAAAAGCTAAAAATGAGTGCTTTCGGCTAAAGTGTAAAAATAATAATTAAGAGATTGGTTCTCTTAAAAAAAAAAGAAGTAAAGGACGAAATTTAATGACAAGTACAAAAGTTTCCATGGAAGATTTACCTACCGTGTCTTTTAAGCATGTAACATTAAGTACTTGAGAAAATTAAGAACTTCTTTATAAAGATATAAATGATTAAAATCCATAAAAACTCTCGTCAAATCCTATCCTAGCTAGATTTCCAGAAGAGAAGCACAAAACAGTAAAAGAAACTTGAACAATAATGAATTTTCATAATTCATAAATTCATTAACAATTCATATGGAAAAAAGACTCTTTTGGAAAATCTTGAAAGCTGCACAAATGCGCACATACTTTTAATAACTGATAGCCTCAATGCGCACAAGTCTCAAATTTTCTTTAGTTTAGAAAATCAGAATCAGTTTAGAACTATCTGGAAAAGTAAGACCCAAGTTCGTTTAGAGAATGACAACTGATCTAGTCAACTGGTATATGAAGTTCTTCGAATACACTGGATAAAAGTAAATTAAATATGTCTTGTGATATTCTGTTTAGGATCCCCGAATCTTGCTGACATATACATTGCTTTTGAAACCACTGTAACTGGAGATTCCACAAGAACTTTCTATAACAGAGGCAAAGATAAAAGAGAGGGAAATACCTTGACAATGATCAATGGTGCCCATATTGCTGCTGTATCGGACCGTCCTGGCAATGTGCTCAAAATTATTGGCACCAATGCTGGTGCTGTTGTTGGTAACTTTCAAGATAGCTGTGTCAAGTAAGTTTGCAATTAAATTGAAGAAAATGAAAGCGTCAAGTCTAGTATTCCTGAAGTTGTGACGATGAAAGTTTTGGGGGAAAGTTATGAGGAAAGGCCTTCCTTAAGAAACTTTCTCTGAAACAGCCTCTTTTAGAGCACCACGAATCTCCCTTGATATTATGATAGAGAAGGACTGGAATCATATTTATAAATGAAAATGTTTACAATGTATTGCTGTCCCAACGCTGCATAAGCCTATGCCAGGTTGCAGTCGTTTTCTCATATGTTTGCCCAGGAGCAATAAATAGACCTTCCAGCCCAATAGATCACAAGCACACGTTAAAGTTACTACTACTATAGGCAGCACGATACCGCTGCAGAGACAAGAAATTGTCAAAATTTGAGGCTTCCATTTTTCCGGAAAACGGACGCGTTGAACAATATTTACTAATGAAACCTGCTTTACCCCAATAATTATTGCCCGAAGTCTGAAAGTTGATTGTCAATTTCAATCGACCAATCAATCCACCATAATTCATTAACGATATTATCATTATCATCAAATATTCTCTCTATTTTTCAACAGATTGAGCAGTTGTATCTAAACACTGCCTATTAATTTGCTCAATTCCCTAAAATCGAGACTATTTTCCTAATGATACCAAAAAACGTCTTGAATTGTTCTATTAAAAGTCTCTGACTGTTTTCAGTACTTGAAAAAGTTTTATATCCTTCGGTAACGGGAGGGTGTGATTGTAAAAACACTTGTATAAACTTAAAAACAAGAAACAAGAGTCGTGAATAGAATTGAAATAGAATTAGCTCTTTGCTGCAAGGATTTACTGTTGCCGAAACATCCTTCTCTTTATTTATACTTTGTGTTCTTCAATGGTCCTAGATGTTTCGTTTGACGTGATTTTCCTGACACAAACACCAATGATAAAATATTTTGTTTCTTAAACTGGAATGACTTTCTTAAGCTGAAGTTAAGTATGTTTTATTTCAGCAATCCAGGACATGGCTTGTGTAGCGTATCATTGTGGTTGAAGATTGTTTCTCCTTACCCTGAATACCAGACCATATTTGGCTCAGGAATGATTAATTCCAACTCAGGTCTTCTTCTCCGTGTTCACCCAAACGCAAAAAATATCGGTGCCCGCTCTATAACAAGCGACCAACACCTGTTGTTAACTGCCGCCCTGCCCGATGCAATGCAAACCTGGGCTCATGTGGTCCTTACAAGCAACTGGAAATGTAAGTAGACATGTGTATTCTATTGAATGGCAAAATTTTGGCAGTGAAAAATTGATCTGAATATTTCAAAAATCTTTACTGACACAGCCTTGTAATGATAAATTTCACCAGAAAAGTCAGTTAATATAACGGTAATTCAACAGAAAATGCCTTCAAATAATATGCCGAATTCTTTATATGAAGAAGAAAAGGTTTCATCAGCAAATTCAGGATGTTGAACCAGAAAACGAATTCCTTCTGGATATCGAAATTGGCAATTAAAAAACAAGCACCGCAGAGTTAATACCGAATTCGGCATTAAAAACTGTATCAAGCACAGTTCTATACTTTGAAGAGTGTCAGACGAAAAGATTACATAAATATGAAAAATCACTTTTGTGTAGACAGTAGGAGTTCCTTTCCACCTTTGGACTCCTTTGTAACATTCTCAATAGGCAAACAGCACTGATTGGGTAACCTCAACAGTCAAGAGCCCACGTTGAGGATTGGCCTATTTCGATCCACAACTGGATACATATATTTCCTAGGGCATAGTTTTCAATCTTTTTTCTGACGTTTTATACTCTGAAGAGTGCCTAATGAAAAGCTTTAGTATGACGCAAAATGTTTGCTTTTCTCAAAGCCACTTTTAAATAAAAATTAAGAGTTAAGGTTATTTAAGGAATATTTATAAAGAAATGTTTTTCAGTTAGATCAATTAAAGGACGTTTTACGCACCAATTGCATCCTCAGTTGCATTTATGAAGGAATTTTTTATTTAATCTTGAGTTTTAAGGATTGATCATACAAAGGCTTTTTAACGGAAATATCGTATTTTCAACAATTGTTATGTTGGAAGGATGCTGAATAGCGATCCATTTTAAAAGAGAAAGTCGACAATTTTGGCTTTACTACATACAAAGATCTTAGCATGGACATTTGAAAAGACCTTGGTTTTGAAGAAGAAGAAAAAGACAAGGAATTTGTAAAATATCTTGAAATGAAAATAATTCTGAAAAAAATCTTTAAGTTTAAAATGACTTTACTTGGAAGCATACAGAAATTACCTAAAATGTAAAGTTAGAATTAGCAGAATTAAGGCATGAGTAATAAAGGGACGCAAAATGCAAGTTGGGCTTTTTAAATAATTTGTAAAGTAACATTCCTCAATCAAGTCACAACCGTAACTTTTTTCGCAATAAATTATATCACTGTTGCTAGAGCAGGAGCTATCATTTAGTGAACACATGGAGTCTTAAGCAAATAATTTAGTGTAGCTCGCACCTTGTGTAAAAATGGTAGACGCGTCTTTAGGTAAAGAAAAATGGTTAACTTGTTTGTTCAATAAGCAACGTGTTTCTTGGTTCTAGCTAAGCAACTAGTTCTATACATTAATGGTAAGATGGCAGCACAGGATACAACTGCTGAATCAAACTCTGCGTCGCAAACAGGACATACCAATCTCATTCTAGGAGCCGGTACACTGATTGCTTTGATTAACGACTATTGGAATATGGAGCTTGATGACTTGGCAATTTGGGAGGACCATGTGTTGACAGCTGAAGAAGTCGTCCATGTAATGAATAAAGGTAAGAAAGCTGCAGATTTGATTAGGGTCCCCCAGAGGTTTTCGGGAACAGGGGAACCTGGCAAAAAATGGTACAGGAACCCTGGAACAACTTAGATTTTCCACTGAGAACTTGGGAACATTATTTCTAGTTTAAGGGAACAAGGAAAAATTTTTTTTTTCAACGGGAACACGAAAACATTGGTTGTTTTTTTCAAAGGAAACACGGGAACGAGTACCCGCTCCAGAAGACCCTTTTAGATATTAAAATGCATCGATTTTCTTTAGCATTTGGCTTCAATCAATCTGTCAAGAGAAAAAAACATTTAACTACAGTTTAGAAACCCTTCTGTGGAGTTAAGAAACCCTTCTGTGGAGTTAAGAAACCCTTCTGTGGAGTTAAGAAACCCTTCTGTGGAGTTAAGAAACCCTTCTGTGCAGTTAAGAAACCCTTCTGTGCAGTTAAGAAACCCTTCTGTGCAGTTAAGAAACCCTTCTGTGCAGTTAAGAAACCCTTCTGTGCAGTTAAGAAACACATGAAATTATCAAAAGTGAAGCTATTTCGAGAAACATTTTATTTTCAAGGCTTTGTCCAAACATGAGGCCAAAATGGTTAGCAAAAAAACACCGGAAGACAAAGATTGTGCTGTAAAAATCAATCTTTTGTATCCATCACAAAAGTACGACGATGGCATGAAGCTGGAAGTAGAGAAGTCTTGCACTGGTTGGCATTTTGACTTTTGAATTAGAAATCTGTTCCAAACGTTTAGCAACGAAGGCAACCCTAAAATCAATTGACAAAGACGTGCTGATTTAAACTAAGTAAGCTTCTTCAGTAATAAGTAAGAAGAACTGATGCTTGAAAATAACAACAATAAATGTATATTAACGTATTTAGATAGTTGTGTCTTTTGACAATGACAATTCATCCTAAAAGTTTCAGCAAGTTTGAAAAAGGCGTCTGGTTTGAAAAATACGTACCTCAACTTGAATAATAAGTAACTAAGTTGTACTTAAAAAATGTTAACAATAATTTCAGATTTCGTTGGTAATTAATAACCTCACGTTGCAAATTTGACTTAAAAGCTAAAGTTCTTAATTAATAGAACGTAGATTACCCATATAATTTTCTCCTTATTTCAAGTGTTTCTGTTGGAATACAACTCAAGGCTTAGTATTTGCAATTGAATGCTTTATGAGTGATGTATTTGTAATTGTATTTGCTTTATTACCTTAAATTTTTCAAATGAGTAGGGTGTTATCGTAATTAATTTTACCTGACAGCTAGACTCAGGCCTATATTTTGCACCAAAACCCACGATAAGAGAAAAATAATTAGTTTTTGGTCGCTCAAAATTTGAAAATGGCACAGAATAGTGGAAACGTCGCAGTACTTTTCATCCTACAATTTTCAGAGTATAAACGTCAAATAGTGACAAAAGGTTATCAGAAAATTGTTGTCCAGCTGTGGATTGAAAGTAACGTCAGAGGAAGTAAGACGTGTTTAATTGGGTCTTTGTTTTCGCCAATCAGTGACTGCTTACTGCTCACCTGGATATAGTTTTTCGCTCACCATCCGAGGTTTATACTTTAAAGAGTGTAGGACAAAAGGTACTTCATTATGCTATGTTGCCGCTATTTCGTGCCAGCTTCAATTAAAACAATACTGTAAATTGTGCTGTAAGATAACCTTGTTTCAGGAAGAAAAGTGTTTGGAGAGAATTTGCATTTCAAGTATAAATACTCTACAACAAAAGAAGCATCTCATTTTTCCCAAGTAAAGGCCTTAAATACATTTTCAGGACCTAATTGTATCTGTATTTAAATATATTTGTGAAGATGTATTTTGTAATTGTAATTAGATATTACATAAAACTATCATTATTGATAATAAGTTCATAATTTATCGCACGTGACGTTCGAGTTATAGAGAGTTAACTGTGGAACCAATTGTTAGAATAAGTGATTCTGATATCAAAAACTGTATATTAATCTTGATTAAGTAAAATTTAATCACGTTTAATATGTGACTGGCTACGCCTTTTCCATGCACCTTAGGCTTTCTTTTCGGCACAGTTTTCACGAATGTAGAGTTATTGTTTTTGTAGCAGTGATTGAGTAAGCATTACATTGTGTCTTTCTACGGCCAAAGCAACAAGCGTGCATTTGCCTTGAATATATAAATTTTATGTTGGCGTAGTTCATGCCCACAAGTTACAAGACAACCTAAAGTTGGACTGTAGGGAGCAAAGTGTTTTCCTTTGCGACCCTGCCCACCCCACCCATGTCTAAGTATTTTAGTAGGATGGCCCTCAGGCAGGTTTTTCCATGCATGTTAACTTTCTTTTTCTTGTCTTCGTGCATTAGTTAATGGCTAGATGGCTTGCGACTTTTGCATTAACAAGGTGTTGCTAGAGTCGGTGGAAGAAGGTCATTGTTTCTTCTTCTCAATCTCCTCAAAAACGTTTGGGATTTTATTTATATCCCACCGATAGCCCAAAAATAAATGGTCCAAATGATAAGAGAACACCACCTTCAGTCTTATGATTGACAATGGTAAAATATTCTGAGGGCCATCTTACCCAGATTTGCCAACGATTTTTGTTTGGTAACCTCACATGGAACAAATATTAATTTCAATAATGATGCGAACGTTTCTGTACAAAGAGATGCGAACATTTGGTTAATAAAATGGAAAGAGAGAAACCGCATAACATGCAGTAAAAACAAGGCAAAATGAACAGGCAGATGGGAGAAAATGGTTAAAAGAACATTGATATGATTATTGCCTGAGGGTTTGAGCATAACTGAATCGTGGAAACAGGTAGAAAAATATCAGGAAACAGGAAAAGGGCAGAGCTTCAAGAATTAGAAACAGCTTTTCAAGCCAAATCAACTCTTTGGGATGCACACCATACCTTCATAAGGGAACCAGCTGCATATCATTCATCGTTGGCACAACCTCCAAATGCCTTTATAATGACTGGTGTTAACGCTTATGCTATCAGTTACAACCGACAAAGCAGTTACATTACTTTTACCATTGAGTTCCCGCACCTTTTTGCTTTAACTGTTTCGCTGTCCATTGTAGATTTGACATAATTTTATATATTTCTGCCTTATTTCCAAAGCATCTTCGCTGCACTTAGTAGGCATCTGATTACAGCCTTTGTGTATTTTAATAACGTTTGGCTGACTGTACAGGGCCCACGCCACGAATTTCAAGGTGGAGGGGCCAAGTTCTTTACATCGAACCTGAATTTAGTGCTTCAAAACAAGGCCTCTATGGAAATGACTTTGCTTACCAAAAACGTCGGTGGCTCAACCCCGCCCCCTCCCTCCCCACGGCAGCGTGGCCCTGCTGTCAATGCATTATATTAATTTTTCTTCGCTTGGTTGACTGTAACAAGCATTAAAACATGTCAATTTTAGTCTCTTTTTGGTGGAGGTCTTTTACTAGACCTTCGATTGATATCTGAATCTGGTGGAAGATTTTTTTCTTTTTGAGGACTGCAATGTTTACCTCTCAGGAACCTTGTTGCTTTCGTCATCACTTTGCTTCAGACTGGAAAATTATCTTCAATCAAATCCAAGATTCTAGTTTCATTAAAATTCATGCGAAAATGTTTTTACGCCATGGATGATCGATGAACCTCTAAACACGAAGCCAAAGCTTCAAAACGAAGGATCTGAGCACCAAAATGTGCAGAGACCATAAATAAATGTACTGTACACCAGACTCCTTCTGCAGGGCTCGGTAAACATGGAGGTCGCACTGTCAATAACTACGAAGAAGACCTTCGGTAAGCAAAGGCATTGTAAACAAACAAACCCCTATTAATTTAGTAGCTAGACCTGTGTATTACTCGAACTGTGGTATCACGGACATTTTACAGAAGATTATCATAAGGAATAATTGTCAATGAGGGTATTAGAAATTCAGATAGTCAATAGTGTCCATTTTAGACCTCGAGAGATCTATTCTTGCTGATTCTCTTAAACTTTGTGTTCCAGAGAAGACATCGAAGAAAAAGCTATTTGAGCTTTAATCACATATAACTTTTCAACATATCAGCTACAATCCCGGACAAAAATAGTTGAGACTTTTCTTGGAAAGTTAATATTTTTGGAGGGGGAGAGAAAGAGGGTATTCGGATTTACAGGGGCAACGTAAAGTAGAAAATTGCAAAAAATAGCATTTTGTCTGAACAATTTTGTCCAGAAAGCTGGATTCGTTCAACCAACCCCAGTTGCACGCACGTTAACAAAACCTCTTTTTAAAAATTTAAAAATTAGTATAAATAGTGTTCCAGCAAAACTGAAGAACTGAGTCAGAAAGTCGCAAGATACTGTTAAGGCCTAATTGCACTAATCCAGTAACCCAAATCGACTATGCAATGAAAATTTACGGGAAAACCCAAACAAACTTTTACCATACTTTTGGATTTCCAAGACCACATTCTAGAATTCGAAGACCGCAAAGTATGCTGCTTAAAGGCAGAATTCAGTAAACATAGAGGTCACACTGTCATAACTGCTAGGAAGACCATTGGAAGGCAAATGTAAATAAACTTACAATGCCAAACCAAACCCCATCATCTTTTCATTGCTTTCTTGAAGAAAATTCGAGACCTTAATGGTATTGACAATGAGAAGAGTAAACACTGTCCTGTACTCTGTATTTCTCATTAATCAAATGATAGAACAAAATTTCTGACTAAAACACCAAATGTCTTACTCCCTCAACAATAAAACAAAGAGGAATGAAGCAAAAGTGCTTCCAGAGAAGTCGGTTTCAATTGAATAATTTGAAAAGCTTAAACGTAAATACGAGGGCAGCAGGTGTGCAGCATTTCTTCACATGTGAGTGCAAGGTGATGCGAAATGTGACATGCTGAAAATTTAAAACCACTCCTTAGCCATTGAAGAATGATGGCCAGCTTTGGCTAGAGATATCCTTTCAAAAGTTTATTGAATACCTACCAGTAGCGGCGCCACGGGGGGAATGGGGGGGGGGGGGACACGTCCCCCCTAGTTCTCGGCAGGACCCATTTTGCATTTCGTCTAAATCCGATGAGAAAATGTTGGGGGAGGGATAATAATTTGGCAACGTACTTTTTTGATGTCATCCTTTGATATTCAAACTGCCATTACATAGGCAACAGTTTGTTATGGACGTTCCTCTCAGGTAAAATTGGCCTTCCTTGTTTGTAAAAGGGCGTTTTCTAGTGCTAAAAGGGCGTGGCCTAATTTTTTTGTCCCCCTCCCCCCCCCAGAGCGTAGTGGCTGGCGCCGCCAGTGATGCCTAAAGTTGCAGGCTGAAATCATTCTTGATGATGGTAAGGGAATGTCAATACCTTGAGGAACTGTTTTTCAAGAACAGGCTTTGTATTCAAAGCATATTCAATGGAAAAAGTTTTAATGGAACTTTAATTTGGCATCATGTACGGCCTGTACATCTTCTTCTTTAGCATATATTTGCCTATCATTTCAAACTCCGTTCCAGCCTTTTGATATCCCAACACTGTCTTTATTGAGCACCTTTTTTCAAAATTTGTCAAATTCAAATTAAATCTTGCTATTGGAATATGTAATTGAAAAGGGCCTGATAGGTTTGTAGGCTTTTTCGAAGTTTCTTTTGTTTTCAAAGGTTGTACTTGTATTTCAAGTTATAGGTAGGAAACAGACAGGTAGTCTTTCGGCATGTACAATTGGCTTATCTGTTTATAATGAAAATAAATGGTAGGTTTTATGAATCATCAAATGAAACAATAGGGAATTCGCAATAGGAATTCGTCATGAACAACGCGAATGAGGTCAGAGTTTGAATGCGAGGCTACTTTGTTTCTTAAAAATCATATACCATTATCCCGAAAACACGGGACGCTGGCTAAAGGGGGGTTACCTATTGAATACCTAAAAGAGGGATTTAGATACCTATAGTCAGCAAGAAAAGTCGGGGCATGCCCCATGCCCCCCCTGTGGTGCGGGCCCTGCCAAATCAAGATGTCTGATAGAAATTTGCTCATTCGGGATCAATCTAGTGAATGGTTGCCAACACAGAAACTTTACAATGGGGCCGAGCTTCCACGGCACCTCTGTCTATTTCCCCTTTGGGTGATTTGACAACGCATTTGGAGAAGTTGATAGGGTCGTGTTTTTTGTTAAACACGTTTTAAAGAAATTGTTTAAGCAAAGCGCAACTTTTTCCCAAGGTCAGTGCTTCCACTTTTTGCGTTTTCCCAAAAATTCCTTAAATATGCTCAGAATCCCTTCCAAAATCGACGAAAAATCCTTCCAATTTCCCTTTCGCTTGTTTATTTCAATTAATGACCTTCGTCCGTCTTATTCGCATTCACCTAACTCAAGAAATTGTTCGTGGTGTTGCTTTGAACAAAGGAGCTTTTGTTGAGTTATTTTCTTTTGTCTAGTTTCGAAAATTGTAGTTTCAAAACTTTTGAAACTCTAAAGACATTAAGGATTAACGGGTAGTGACAACAGCGTTCTTAAATGCGAATATATTTTCAGAGTTTTTAACTTTGGACCTTCTTTTCTTATTAGAACACCAAAAATTACCTCTCAATATACAAAACCAGTTCAATATTTAATAGAGATATTAATTATCTTCGAAATCCTGTTGTCTGTAAACAGTTCAATATGTTACAAATTGGGCGTGATATGACCAATGAACGATATCAAGTTTTGGAAGTTTGATACAAATTTCTGCTTTTTGGCGTGGCTCATCAAGTTTAGAGCAAAAACAGAATAACTGTGAATTAACGGGGACATTGCTTATGCACATGTTGCAATATCACAACCTGTTTTTACACATTTAACAGATTTTTCACATTTAGAGATCTTTCAGGTTATGTGATTCAAATTCAAAAATATAAAAACAGCTTTTTGTAATGTCAAAACATCTCTACGAGAGTTATTAATTATGAGTAGGAGAACCCAGTGTCATTTTTTCATGTATTTTCAGTTGGTGTGGACAAAATGGCTACCAAAGGCGGGCTAACTAACACCAGCGGACAAAACTAGAACAACATAACGTTGTTTGAATTCGCCAAATCAGTTTACGGCCAAGATTTTCTGTATAATTGAGCTTCTTACCCTACTGACTGAAAACGCAATTTTTCTATTATTTTAAAACACGTTTCAAGAATTTCCTCTCAATTGCTTAGAAAGTCCTTTCAAATTCCTTCTAATTTCGAATTCATTTTTTCCCTTCCAATCGGCCAAAATTCAAACAAAAAGGATAAATCCCTTCAAAACAGTGGGAAGCGCTGCCCCAGTTTTATTTCATTTCTGTCACAGAATCCTGTTTCTGTTGACTGGGTTGTATGGCGGATGTTTATTAGACTTCTTGAAATGGCGCTCTATGGTAACATACCTGGGAAGAGATTTTGATTACTCTAGTGAAACCGTGCAGCAAAGGAGGAAATTCATCTTTTAAAACGAGAATTCGATAAATTGGATAAAGTGAACTCAGCGCTACATAAAATTTACATTTAATTTTTCATGGTCGGCACAATTTCGATAAAGCTGAAGTTGTAATTTCTTCCTTCAACTTGGCCGGCGCCTGAGTCTGACAGTTCTTTGCCGTGATGTCCAACAGCGTATATTTATGCTAAGAATCTGCCAGTTTAAGATGTTTATGTCACTTTCCATTATTATTTGTGGCAGCTAGCTATGGTCCGGCTATTGCGATACCGTTCTCTGACAAGTTTATCGAGAGATCCAAATAACTTGCGTCGTGCCTTCAGTGAGGCGAGCCTACATTCACCGTCATTCGATGCCAACCACACTTTCCTGAAAGTCAGCCAAACCCATATCACAGTTGGAGATAAAATTGTGTTATCTTGGAATATTAACGAAAATTTAAATGAGAACAATTGGATTGGATTGTTTTATGAAGGTATGCCCTTTTGTCGTCCTTAAGTTTAAAGCAGGTTTTTTCTGGATGCCCTTCTGTCGTCTATGCTTATGGCCTAAGTGAAATGCATTTTAGAAGGTGATCCTCCTGTAGTTCCTGTTGAAAGTCAGGAATCAGTCGGTACGCTTTGCTCCACGTGAATTCTTGGTTTTTTGTTGTGCATGCTTTGTTTTCGGAAATTATCAGTCTAATGAAGATGTTTTATGACATTTTTAGTGTAAAAGTTTGGTATTGTTGTGCCATTTACAACCCAAAAATTGGAAATTTTGTGTTGTTTACACACAAAAGCCGGCATTTCTGTGGATCATGTCACTTATATGTACTTATATGTAAAGTGAAAAAGTTAAAATTTGACGTGAAGAAATCTTGGAAACAATTTAGAATTGTTGTTTATTTGCTGTTTGTATTACATAGAAGCCTATTCATTGAACAGCAAAACTGGCCTAAGGAGCAAATTGGTACCGTTTTAGATGATAATCTTTTTCAATACCCAGGGTGATCTCTTGACGATAACCAAGTCTCTTTGACTATTTGCCAAGGGCTAGAATTATTGCAGTTGTCTTGACTCTAATGATTTTAAACAAGAACTTATAATATACATTCATGTACAGCTGTCAAATATTCCCTTCCTGTAATGTGCCACATTAGTTTATAGATTTGCACAAAGCTACATACATAAATCCGTAATGATTTGAATTGTTTTAAAAAGTCTCCAGTCCCCTCCACCTCAGGTGTTTCCTGATTAACCTTAATCTCTCTAGTTTTTAGGTGCACTTTTAGCACTATGGCTTTTAGCATCTTGGGTGTGCTATGACTTTGTTCAGCTAGCTAGATCATCATCACCATCAGTTTTCTTTGTTATGATATTGCAAATTTTAATACTACTGGAATAAAGAGCTTGTTATGTTAAATAGATAAAAACAATTTCCAATTGTTATCCATGTGTCTACTCTGGAGTTGTCTGATGCAAAAGAAAAAAATTGTTATCCTAATTTCTGTTTTGTGAGCCAATCATCATGTGGTGTCATATTTCATGTACACCACAGCTTCAAGGTAAAATATCTTTTTGGAAATGAAAATTGAAATTGGGCTACTGGCATTCTAATCAAAATATTCATAATGTCACATTGAATTTAATTCAAAAAGACATAGTGGTTCTTTAACTTGAATCCATTGATAAAATCAATGATAAATTGACATATTTGACAAAATCAAATGTACTGATTTTGTCATTATGTAACCAGACCCTTTTTTTTAATGGATTGTCTACTGCACTGATTTTGTCAAATATGTCAATTTATCACTGATTTTATTGATAAATTGTCGACATACTGGTAAATTTCATCTTTAAGCTGCATTTCTCAAAGTCTGAATCTATTGAAAGTGTTGCATTATTTTCCTTTGCTATTTAGTCAAGTTTTAACACATTTTACTGTTTAGCTTTTCCTTCTTGATGTATAGCACAATTTACTCTGCACCCATTACAGCCCTTTAAAATCAGCTTTGCATTGTCTGTCTTTGTCATACTAAATTAATTTTAGGACTTTATAATCTGATTTTATAATCTTTAATGTGTCTGTGCCTTGTTTTTCTGTAAATTTTTGTCACATATTTGCAAAACACTTCATGATCATCTCAAAACAGTAAAATTAGAAAAATGATAAATATGAACAGTCCTATGTTGTTTTGACTTGGATAAGCTTATATTCAAAGGCAAATGCTTTGGCACCTTGCACTGGTCTAAGGGGGCTTTTTCTGCCTGCAACAATTTTTTTGCTAGAGAAGCCTGCTCAATGTATTTCACTGTTTCCTTGTCTTTTGCCAATTTTAATTTTATTCTCACCCTGCTATATTTGCAAGAAATATTCTGAATTCATGATTTCTAATGTCTCCATAAGGCAACTCAAAGACAACTAATCTCTCCACAAGGTCATGTAACTTACGGATTATAAGGTAACTGAACCAGATAATTTGTTGTGAAAGTTTTCAAATGTGTTAAGGAACTAAAGTTAATTTGTTGTGAAAGTTTTGAAATATGTGTGTGGAAATTTTCCTTTATGGAAACATTTTAAGGCATTAGTAACCATGAAAAACCATTTCACTATAATTTTTTTCCTATTATAGATGGAGCAACATCAGATACTCCATTGGACACAAGGACCAGAGGAATTGGGAAAAATAAGCATGGTTCTGTGATCTGGAGTGTCCCAAAAGATTTGGGCTTTCAATCTGGTGAGCATGATTTTTATAAGCCTTATATTTATATGTAATGGTTAAGGATCATTTATTTAGTTGTTTATTTGTATGAGTATGAATCTGGTGGGTATAAAAGAATCTAGTTTTTTTGAATAGGGTTATCAACATTGAATTTTTGAAAAAGGAATAAAACAATTACATAACTATGCATAGAAGCTAGAAATTCATTTGTTAATTTTTTTATTATAAAATCCATACAGTACAAGACTTTGTACAAGAATTGAATCTAAGTATGTCGTTTCAAGCATAACTCTTTATCAGGTCAAAACATCGAAACCTCGAAATGGTCATGCTCGAAATATCATACTTATATTTCATTCTTGTACAAAGTTTAGTTTATTGTATATATATATTAATTTTCGCTCACTACTCGACTTGAAACACGCTAAACCTCATTGATAATCAATTTTTTAGTTTAACTTCTAAGTATGTGCTTCTAAGTATGTTTTGAGAAAATAAATTCTAGTTGGTATCTTAATGAATTATTTAATGAATATAGCCATATTTAAATAGTTTATTAAATTTGTTGCTCTCCTTTTTAGCCATTAATTATTGCTGTTTCAAGTATTTCCATGGACCCACGGGAAAGGTCTTGGCAACAAGCCAATCATTCTCAATTGATGTTCCTCTGTCACTGCTACCGAAAAGGGTGAGTTTGATCTTATATTTTCTAATAGAGATAACTCATTCCTTTTGAGAGGAAAAAGCTCTAGGGTTTAACATTAATAAACACTCATTCACTACCACACTTTGTGCCATCAATAATTTCATTATATGTCTTCCTTTATGATTTGAAAATGAGCAATTTGTTTATTTTTGTTTGCGACTTCCAAAACTAAGTTGTTTGTTTAATGATAGTATAATGAATTCAGCACTAGAATTCATTCATTCATTCCAGGTAGCTTCTACGTGATCCATAGGTTGCTAACCATGGTCCTCCAACAAACCCTGTCACTACACCTACTTTTCAGGATACCATAGTTCTGGATGTTTACCCATTCTTTAACATTGTCCACCCAAGTCCTTCTTTGCCTACCGCTAAATCTTTTTCCTTCAATGTTCCCCTAGATGATGTTACAAAAAACTGCTCCACTTGATCCTTTTGCCACATGACCAAAGAGTGCAGCTTTCCTCCTATGATGGTGAGAAGCATAGGGATTACATTCATTCTTCGTAGCACTCTTCTTAGTTGGAAACCCTATCTGTCCACCTGATCTTCCACAATCTTCTATAACACCACATCTCGAATGCCCGAATCTTGTCCATCATTTCTTTCCCAATAGTCCATGCTTTGCATCCATAAGTAAAAACAGACCAGACATATGTTTTCAGGAGGCTCATTTTCGTTTTCCTGTTATGTTACTGTTGAACAATTCTTGATTTCGTTGGAATGCAATCTTAGCCATTGCTGTCCTTTTTCTTATTTCGTCTGTGCAGCGTCCATCCTCTGTGATTTGTGATCCTAGATATCAGTAGCTTTTTACTTGTTCTAAAACAGTCTCTCCTGATTTTATTTGGATTTTTGTTGCTGGAAATTTTTCGATGACCATTACTTTGATCTTTTTAGCATTTAATTCCATCCGGTAGATCTAGCATGTTTCATTTAATCTTGTTATCATTACTTGGAGATCATGTTCTGTTTCTGTGATGATGATCGTGTCGTCTGCATATCTAATATTAGTTATTGTGACACCATTTACTTTGATTCCTCTTGTGTCATCTAAAGCTTCCCGGATAAGTTCTAGAATATTGAATAAAAATAGCTTTGAAATTTCAAACCACTTTCCATCTACTGTTTCAATGCGAATGTATTTTGATTTTATAATGAAGGAATGCAGATGAAACTCTTTGTGATTGGCCACAGCATAAATGGCAAGACAATAATGTGAATTGTGAAGCCTATCATCAAGCTCTTAGTTTTTTTAACAAAGAAAATTGAATTTCTCTTAAATGGAATAGAAAAGCTTAAGGGTGGCAGAAGGTTAAAAAATAAGTCATTTCAATAAGAAAAATGCAGCTGGAAAATCCATTAAAATTTTCTGCAATAAAATAATGATGCAGATGAGTTTAGACCTGTTAAATACAATGAATATAACAAATGAATTACAGCTTAAAGTTAAGTTTTATATCAAAAGTAAGGCTTTTGGTAAGAAGTTTGTCTTATGTCAAGTTCCTTTAAAGTATGTATTTTGAATCTGAATTCTAAATGGACCGTCTTTCTAAAACAGTTTTTAAGAAATCACAGCAAAGAGTTAGAAATTTGTTTGGCAACTAGAGGCTTCTGGATTTCCAAGACTGTGCAGAGCCATGAAATATTGTTTATGATTTTTATAATTCTTGGGTAACATATGTATAGAATAAATATTGTTGCAAGTTGGGTTCAACATACAGAGAGAAAGTTTGACATGAGACAATAACAATCTCACAGAAAACTCCATTGGTTAATAGAAGGGTGTCAGAAGGCTTTGGACTTAGTTAAAATTGGGATTTAAAGAAGGGATTAGTTCATTTTTGGCTACACCAACAAACTCAAATGATTGGATACACTAACAAATTCAGTCCATTTAACTTATTAACTCACTTTTTACTTGGCAAGGTCTTGGCAAGCATCCTACAAGAAATTGTCAGACGTTTTTTCATTTTTTAAGCAAGTGGCTGAAGGAAGCATTCTGTCCTGTTTCTGATAGTCCATTCCCTTTAAACAATGCACCATTGACATTTTCTTTTTAATTATGTCCTCTTTGTCTTAAAAGTCTTCTTGAAAGTTGTTTTTTGTAAAATAAATGTGACATGTATATTGTCCAATTTACCTAGATCTAAGGAAGCAAAAATTTGCAATGTCAAATTTTATGTCATCAGCGCTTTCTCATCAGAATTGTGTAATCAATAATTTATTTTGATTGGGACATATGTGCCTAGGGTGTGAGTTTAGATTTGAAATATGAATGATTGCTAGTTTTCTTTAAGACTGATACACATTTAAGTTCATTTTATATGAATGTTTACCATGTCCTAATGAAACAAATTTAGACTTGTTTCTAATGAAAATACAGTTCCCTTTGAAATAAACTTTGCTTGCAACTAGCACATTCAATATCAGATTGCTGTTTGTTTTGTCAGGCATTTTTTGTCAGCCAAGTGTCATAAGGAGAAATTATATACTATTATTATATATTATTTATCAAGAAAAACTATTTAAAAGAGCATCTTAAGAATATTGTATGCCCATGGTTAATCGAATATTAGGGATATGAATAATTGTTGCCAAGCCTTTTGAAGACCTGCTGAGAAAACAAAAATTTCCATAATCAAAATTCGAGTAATATTTGGCCAGCAAACCATACCTGTAACCAGCTCAGCTTTTATGATGGCAATTTTAAATGCAAACCTAGATTTAAAGGGGTGCTTTCTCAAACTGGTGTTAACCCACGTTGGTCTGTGAAGCACCAATCAGCAGACATGCTGAAATATCTATCGTTAAATAAATTGTTTTCTCATAATCATTATTAAAAAGTACCGTTTTCCACAAACTAGAGTGGTTCATTTTAATTTCCAAAGCCGAGAATTTATTTCAGAATACAGCTGCCTAAGCCTTGTCTCTGTTTTTTGGTATTATATAATTTTCTGATATTTTTTTCTAGATGCCATCATTAGGCAGCATAGGTGTAGACAGCCTGTTGGTGGTATCCATCTCAGGTATGTAAAGCATCTCAGGTATCCATTTATAGGTATCAGGTACAATTTTACTCCCCCCCCCCCCAAAGAGCTCGAATTACACAGAGTTACCAGAGGATTTAAAAAGAGGACTCCTGTTGATAACTTTAGTTCTACTTTAAAGCTTTATGTCTTGTCAACAACCGAAGATCACAATCACTTTCCCCTTTACCAATCGCAGTAAAAAACGTTTTAGATAAATGCATTTCATCAATTTTTCATAAATTTTTTTCAAATGCTGGCAGTTGATTTATTTCATTTATATTCATTATCCTTTTTTATAATTTAGGATTGAGTGCAAAGGATCTGAAAAAAGGATTTTTTGGTAAACCGAATCCTTATGTCCGTATGTGTATTGTTCCACGATTCCGCGGTCTGGCTGTCATTCAGAAGTATCATGGTCAGCAAGCGAAAACTGTTCCGCAAAATAGCACAGTAAATCCATGCTGGAAAAATGAGGTATTTCATGAAATATTTATCTTGGAATAGGAAGTGCAAAGTTTTCTACCTTACCATGGTGGGCATGGTTCTGTTAAAGAATATTCTATTTAAGGAGTATAGCAGATATACACTGATTTTATAGAGTTTTTTTTCGGAAATCCAACCAACCATCGGATTTTTTACTAGCATGTTTATTTGCACTGAGACAATGTGCAAAGATTTCCTGAGTTGACAGATTCCTCCAGGCTCTGCTTGGCAAATAGGATAATTTTGTACCAAATCCCTTCCTTTCCCAGTAATTGAGTTTTGTATATATGTCTTTTTTGGAAGGAGTTTCTTGTATATAAATTATATAGAAAACACATTATTTAGAAGTATGGATTTATTTCCATTTGATTATGTTCTGTGATGAAACGATGAAATTACGGAACAAGACAGGTACAAAACTGCTTATTGTTGTCAGGCCAGAATACTGTTGGATATATTATCAATTTTTTCCTTTTCATTTTTCTGATTCATATTTTGTCCTATTAATCTTTAAAAAAATCTTTACCGAAAAAAACCCTTACCTAATTGCCGGATTTCCCTTTCAAATCCGAAAAATCTAGATTTAACTGTATTCTTAAAAGCCTTTTCTCTTTATTACATTGTATCCAAGGACCATCATTCATATTATTCTCAGACACTTTGGCCATTCTGTGTGTTCAATATTGACAAAAAAAATCATCAAGTTCTGGTTGGCTTTGCATTTTCAATATATTCGACTTTAAACAAAGCTAGATAAAAAAGGTTATGTTAAAAACCTAGTTGTTTTTTGTTTAGAAGAAATCGGAAATAGAAGCTTCACTTTTAGAGAACTATTCCCTGATTTGTTGAGTGAATTTGTCCCAGCCAATAGAAACAGTTAACTCTGATATAATATATAGCTTTAAATGATTGCTGAACTTTTTATGAGAAAGGGAAACAGAATATGCAGTTAAACCATGAAATAAGAAATAGACGCCAATATAAAGCTTTGGTGTTGAAAGGCTTTAGGTTGCATAATGTCGACCAAAGAATGGGGGCGGGGTGGGGGGGGGGGGTTAAGTGTAAATGGATCAGAAGGTGAAATATCTACTGTTTTGGCCCCTTTTACACAGTGACAGTGAGATTGCTATATGTTTTGGAAAAATCTAATATAAGCGATTCGGTAGATCTTTAGCTTACATATTTGCTTGCTTGTTTTAAAATATAATGTGACAAAGTAACTTGAAATTAAGGTAAAATTATATTAGGAAAAATAGAATTTTAGAATTAAAAATTTTGCGTTTGTTTTTAAAATTTGCTATTTTTTCCTAATGCACTTTTCCCTTAATTTCAAGATAAAGTTTATATTATTGTAATTAGTTTCCTTTTTATTATTTGTTTTAGTAGAATTTTAATTTGTGAATTTTTTAACGCGGCCCTCTGAAAGGCAGTCATTCTGACTGACGGGGCTACCATGCCTAAATAATTTCAAATGAAAATGAATTCTGGTTGCAAACTCATCTGCCAAAGCGTAAATACCTTTAACCGTTAGAAGTTGTGCCGAAATGAAGATTCTGGCAACCCAACTAGGTTTTGTCTCTTTGACGCAACCAAAATCCGCCCTCAACCAGTGCTTGGTCCGTACCTTGTAAACAACATTTGTTTGGATCTGTATAAATGCAACTGAAAGATGTTAGTTTAATACAAGATCGAAATCGTACCTAATTTTGTAAACTTGTCTTTTTCATCTGCTTTGAAATCGATTCTGACACAGACATCGTGATTTCTGGATGTCTATGGTAATATATTAAACAGATCCTGTAAGCCCTTTGATTACTTTCTGGGGTTTTAAGTATATTTGTTACTTTGCATATAAGCTAACATTGTGTAATGTCCCATTGGCGTTTACCCTGGCCCGTTGGCGTGTTCGCTGGTTAAGCGAGAGACTTCCCATTTCAGGCAAGGATGTCAAAGACTAAAGGATACTTCATAATCAAATGATGTTTTCTCTTTCGACAATTTCTTTGACTATACCTTCTGTTTTTTAAGATATGCATCTATTCCCTTAAAAACGTATTTACATGGGACCCTGTGAACCGCATGCCATAGAGAGCCACATACTGTAGAGGACCACATACTATAGAGAACCATATGATATAGAGAACCGCAGGCTATAGAGAACCATTTGCTATAGAGAACCGCAGGCAATAGAGAACCATTTGGGATAGAGAACCGCAGGCAATAGAGAACCATTTGGGATAGAGAACCGCAGGCTATAGAGAACCATTTGCTATAGAGAACCGCAGGCAATAGAGAACCGCAGGCTATAGAGAACCATTTGATATAGAGAACCGCAGGCTATAGTGAACTATTTGGGATAGAGAACCATTTCCCCTCCTGTAGTCTCTTCTGCCACACACAGAAGCTCTCATTGTGCCTCGGAGTTTAATGCACAGTAACACAATTTATAGGCCCATGGGTCAGTATACGGTTATGTTTTTCAGTTGCAAAATTCAAAGTCGTATAAAATTATATATAGAGCTATTGGCATTAATGCTGGGTAATAGGATATTTCTGTTTCTTTAAAATGTCTGAAGCTAAGTATCTTTTGTTAATCAAGAAGCGATTTCCATCTTGACATATCTAGTCGGTCTCCTTCCTCTCTAGGTTTTTGTCTTCCATGCCACTCCTGCTGATTTTCTTGAAGTTGAAATCCGGAACAAATCTGGTACAAGGTTTAGCAAATTTCTCGGAAAAGTATCGTTTCCATTATGCACAATTATGGACAGTTGTGGATATAACAAGTGAGTTTCAGTTCGTTTTCAATTTATCTTTTTAACCATTATGTTAAAGAAGATCCACATTGGTTACTATTATTTTAAATTTGACATCTGATGGCAAAAAATCGTTATTCATTTTCAACCCTAGCTGTTATGGGACGAACCTAATAGTGAGGGAAATTGAGATGGCAGGAAAGAAAATCTTGGATTCATAGATCTATTGACACGCCTGCAACTCGGACTTCATCAACCAAGTCGACGATAATGGAATGATTGATTTTTTTGCATCAAGAATCAAATAGGAATCAAAATCAATACTTGTTTCTTGGCGGCATGCTTCATTACATATATCCAAAAAATCTGGCGCTGAAACATCTCAACTGCGTAAAATTAGGTTGCTTTAAATATCGTATAGTGTACGACGACGAAATATTTTATTGAAAGATAAAATCGCATGTATTGCCGCCAAGTAAGTCTTTCTTAAAAAACAATCAAGGGTAGCAGTCCATCATTTAGTAGTGGTGCCAAAGTTGTGTCCCGTCAAGCAATACACCGCAAGCTAAAGTGGAGACGTAAGGCCCTTGGCCTCCATCATCTGTTGTGGTCCGTGCCATGAATGCAGTTTACGTAGGAATTTTTTGTTTTTTGATAATTCAGAGTTCAGAGAAGCTCTCACGGAATAAAATTACAATTCATTCGATCAGGATTTCTAGGTGCTTAGAATTGTTGGCAGCAAAATGTTTTACCCTTCTCGGCCAAATTCGGCCAGCCAAACAAAATATACAAACAGGGCTTGAAAAAAGATTTTTCTTCCTGGCAGCAAAATAAAAAATTCAAGATTTCCTGCGAAGCTTCGACAAAGTTTTCAGGCACTGAAAGTGATA
>NW_027019306.1:14462832-14597938 GCF_013076305.1 Rhopilema esculentum
GGGGGGGGGGGGGGTTAAGTGTAAATGGATCAGAAGGTGAAATATTTACTGTTGTGGTCCCTTCTACACAGTGACAGTGGGATTTCTATATGTTTTGGAAAAATCTAATATAAGCGATTCGGTAGATCTTTAGCTTACATATTTGCTTGCTTGTTTTAAAATATAATGTGACTTGAAATTAAGGTAAAATTGTACTAGGAAAAATAGAATTTTAGCATTAAAAATTTTGTGTTTGTTTTCAAAATTTGCTATTTTTTCCTAATGCATTTTCCCCTTAATTTCAAGATAAGACTTAAGTTTATATAATTGTAATTAGTTTCCTTTTTTATTATTTGTTTTAGTAGAATTTTAATTTGTGAATTTTTTAACACGGCCCTCTGAAAGGCTACCATGCCTAAATAATTTCAAATGAAAATGAATTCTGGTTGCAAACTCATCTGCCAAAGCGTAAATACCTTCAACCGTTAGAAGTTGTGCCGAAATGAGGATTCTGGCAACCCAACTAGGTTTTGTCTCTTTGACGCAACCAAAATCCGCCCTCAACCAGTGCTTGGTCCGTACCTTTGTAAACAACATTTGTTTGGATCTTTATAAATGCAACTGAAAAATGTAATGTTAGTTTTATACAAGATCGAAATCGTACCTAATTTTGTAAACTTGTCTTTTTCATCTGCTTTGAAATCGATTCTGACACAGACACCGTGATTTCTGGATGTCTATGGTAATATATTAAACAGATCCTGTAAGCACTTGGATTACTTTCTGGGGTTTTAAGTATATTTGTTACTTTGCATATAAGCTAACATTGTATAATGTCCCATTGGCTTTTACCCTGGCCCGTTGGCGTGTTCGCTGGTTAAGCGAGAGACTTCCCATTTCAGGCAAGGATGGCAAAGACTAAAGGATACTTCATAATCAAATGATGTAATCTTTTTCGACAATATCTTTGACTATACCTTCTGTTTTTTAAGATATGCATCTATTCCCTTAAAAACGTATTTACATGGGACACTGTGAACCGCATACTATAGAGAACCACATACTGTAGAGGACCACATACTATAAAGAACCATATGATATAGAGAACCGCAGGCTATAGAGAACCGTATGCTATAGAGAACCATTTGCTATAGAGAACCGCAGGCTATAGAGAACCGCATGCTATAGAGAAACATTTGCTATAGAGAACCGCAGGCTATAGAGAACCGCATGCTATAGAGAACCATTAGCTATAGAGAACCGCAGGCTATAGAGAACCGCATACTATAGAGAACCATTTGGTATAGAGAACCGCAGGCTATAGAGAACCGCATGCTATAGAGAACCATTTGCTATAGAGAACCACATACTGTAGAGGACCACATACTATAGAGAACCATATGCTATAGAGAACCGCAGGCTATAGAGAACCGCATGCTATAGAGAACCGCAGGCTATAGCGAACCATTTGGGATAGAGAACCATTTCCCCTCCTGTAGTCTCTTCTGCCACAAACAGCTCTCATTGTGCCTCGGAGTTTAATGCACAGTAACACAATTTATAGGCCCATGGGTCAGTATACGGTTATGTTTTTCAGTTGCAAAATTCAAAGTCGTATAAAATTATATATAGACCTATTGGCATTAATGCTGGGTAGTAGGATATTTCTGTTTCTTAGAAATGTCTGAAGCTAAGTATCTTTGGTTAAACAAGAAGCGATTTCCATATTGACATATCTAATCTGTCTCCTTCATCTCTAGGTTTTTGTCTTCCATGCCACTCCTGCTGATTTTCTTGAAGTTGAAATCCGGAACAAATCTGGTACAAGGTTTAGCAAATTTCTCGGAAAAGTATCGTTTCCATTATGCACAATTATGGACAGCTGTGGATATAACAAGTGAGTTTCAGTTCGTTTTGAATTTATCTTTTTAACCATTATGTTAAAGAAGATCCACTTTGGTTACTATTATTTTAAATTAGACTTCTGATGGCAAAAAATCCTAGCTGTTATGGGACGAACCTAATAGTGAGGGAAATTGAGATCGCAGGAAAGAAAATCTTGGATTCATAGATCTATTGACACGCCCGCAACTCGGACTTCATCAACCAAGTCGGCGATAATGGAATGATTGATTTTTTTGCATCAAGAATCAAATAAGAATCAAAATCAATACTTGTTTCTTGGCGGCATGCTTCATTACATATATCCAAAAAATCTGGCGCTGAAACATCTCAACTGCGTAAAATTAGGTTGCTGTAAATATCGTATAGTGTACGACGACAAAATATTTTATGGAAAGATAAAATCGCATGTATTGCCGCCAAGTAAGTCTTTCTTCAAAAACAATCAAGGGTAGCAGTCCATCATTTAGTAGTGGTGCCAAAGTTGTGTCCCGTCAAGCAATACACCGCAAGCTAAAGTGGAGACGTAAGGCCCTTGGCCTCCATCATCTGTTGTGGTCCGTGCCATGAATGCAGTTTACGTAGGAATTTTTTGTTTTTTGATAATTCAGAGTTCAGAAAAGCTCTCACGGAATAAAATTACAATTCATTGGATCAGGATTTCTAGGTGCTTAGAATTGTTGGCAGCAAAATGTTTAACCCTTCTCGGCCAAATTCGGCCAGCCAAACAAAATATACAAACAGGGCTTGAAAAAAGATTTTTCTTCCTGGCAGCAAAATAAAAAATTCAAGATTTCCTGCGAAGCTTCGACAAAGTTTTCAGCAACTGAAAGTGATATTTTAAGTTGCTTGATTTGTTTTGGAACAGCAATCATTTTGTTTCTGCTGTACTAGATGAGAACAAGGAGAATTTGATTGAACATTCTCATAGTTTGTTTTCAAGGTTAAAGTTAGTAGATCTGAAAGCCAAAAATAACTTTTATTTAATTTCATATCATTACTAGCAAACTAGATACTATTGAAGAATTGATTTAATACTACATCTTGCTTTTAGTTTCATGTTTGCTGCTCATTTTTATCATCAAAGCTAGTAGTTCATACAACATGTAAAAACACTATTTTATTTTTCAATGGTTAAAATCGGGGTGGTGCTAGAGGCAAAGGTGTAATCCAAAAACGCTTACATTCTATAAAGCAAGCGATGAAAAATGTATGCAAATGCCAATAGAAAAGTATGAAAAACAATGCACACATCTACACTGGTTTTGAGGCATGTTCACCTTCAATACAATTGACGTAACAAGACTGGCTGTCTTTAAGTGTTTTTACTTATCTAGAATGGCTAATGTAAAGAGAGAAATGAACTTTGCTTTAGCTTGCTTTAATTTGATTAGTAGCTGAAAATCATGTCAGAATTGTCGGAAATTTGGTATAACAGACGCTGATAGTACCAGATGATTGTATTTTTAAAGCTAATCTTCGTTTTTTGTTAGTAGTGCAGAACAAAAATTATACAGTGTGTATGTATATCACAAGAAGACAGCGTTCCGTAGAAAAAGAGTAACATAAATTTAATGTTCATACTATAATCAAGCAATGGAGATTTTACTCTAAAAATTGCCTGGCAAACAGCAACAATTTCCGGCAGGGCATTTTCCAGCCCTGTATACAAAAAAACTACATTTTGGGCTCATTCTTTGGAGTAATAGTGTAATCAAAATTGGCTTTGTTTGTTACAAATGCTTTCAGTTTCAATTTTCTGTTATCTTTTACTTTGTTTTTTGCTTCGTTATTTGCAATTTTGAGATTATTGTGACAAATTGTAGATTATATTCTCTGCAAAAATTTTCGTTTCCTTTGTATTTTGTGGCTTTCAACATGCGGCCAAAATTCAAAAGGACAAAATGGCAACCCTGCATCCGATGACGCAGAAACTACTTTGTTGTCCATGTGGTTCTTTTTGTTGTTGTTGCTGCTGTAATTGTTGTTGGTTGCTGTTGTTGCTTTTCTCTTTGTTTTCTCTCTTCTCTTAATCAGTAATTAAAAACCTCGTGAGTCATTGATGAAATCGCTCGTTTGAGGAAGTCTTAACTGAAGATCGATTTAATAGTAACATGCGTAAGTCGCAAAGCCACTTGTCCAGGAAATCTTTATATCTTATTCCAGTAGAAGGAAAATGTAGTCATCACAGCAGTTAGCTTATCTAAAAATTTCCTGTTACTTTAAATGAGTCGAAATATTCAGGAATACCGCAGTATCACTCAAGGGCCTTTCTATCTTCTCTTATGGCTATAGATATCCATTGACTGACTGTCTCTGTTGCGTTGGTTGTCAACCAAAGTCGCTGTTAAAGTGCTTCTGTTTGCTTTTTTTAAGATGATCCTTTACACTTTACATTTAGGTAGTGTAGATTTTGAATATGACAACCAATTTGACGTAGAATTACCCCTGTATCTGTGAAATGACAGCGAGAGTTATGCTGCATGCGATCACTCTACTTCAACTTTAGTATTAATCTTTATGGAATTATTGCTTTAAAAATTGTATAACACTCGTATTATATTTTAGCCGATCTGTGGGATTTCTATGCAGGCTAACCCTTTTCCTCGGCATTTTAACGAGATTATTCTTGGTAAGAACAAGAAATGTCACACGGTAGCAGAAGAGGTTCACAATCCTTTGAAATTCAGATTTGCACTCGCACGACTATAAAATATGTTATAAGCCTGAGCCCTTTAAACCCCTTCGTAAAGTAAAGAAGATTTTTATCTGATACAACTGGATAAAATCTAAATGGATAAACATTTCTTACTTAAATAACATGAAATTACATGTTGTTGCTTTTTTTCTAAAAAAATTGTAAAAAATCATGATAATGTGGCTGGTTTTTCAAAGTTTCACAGCATAACAGAAGGGCTTCTTCGAAGGGCTGAGGGCTTATTTGAAGGAGAAAGGCTAAATCAAAACCCAATTGCTAGGAGGCTTATTTGACAGGGGGCTTAGACGAACTTCTATCGTGGTCAATTTTATTGTATTGTTTCGGGGGAAGTTGAGTTTTGACATCATCTATTTTATTTTTGTAAAGTGTCAGGAAAATGCTTTGAAAAGAATCTCCAGTAAATAGAGGCATTGCGCCCCTTCCCTCATTTAAGCAAAAATAATAACATCAGAGATCAAGGCGGAAACAAGTTTCAAGACGTTGGGTGCTCCCTGTAATTTTGGTAGACATTATAGCGAGCGGTGTTATATTCCCGCTTCTAGGGATTCGGCTATTTCTCATGGGATATTCTGAGTCTCACGCAAAATGTGATAGGGATTAGGCGCTGAATGGGTAACACACATCCAAGAAAATTGTTACTATTCAAAGATGCAGCTTTATTATTCCTTTTTGACTGAATCTAAGGAAACCAACACCGCTTTGAACTGATGGAAACTCATTAAAAGGCCTTTAGAATAGTTTGCTGTGTTTTATTTGAAAGTTTTCATTTCTGTAAGAACCTCGAGTTCTTTGCTCTTTTGTAATCTTACTATGTGTTATCACTCAAGCATAAAATACATACACTAAACTGTGTCGTTATTTTAAGCTGGTAGTATCTGAGCTTTACAATAGCCTTCTCGTCGATTTCCATCTTAAAATCTAGATTAATTCTAACAAATTTCCAGTTTAATTCAGGAGTTATCATATTGCCTGTAAAGTCTAATAACGACCGTTGTAGCGTTGAGTCTTTGCGCGGGTATGTGTGATGGGTAGGTACATCCTTTACTGTTGCGGTTTACATGTTGATGTAATAAACTGATGAACTAAACCTTTGATCAGTTTCCTGTGATTTTCATTGACGTTTTGAACATTCGCTTTTACATCCAGGTTCCGCACAGTAACGCAGCCTCTTGTCGGAAGGAATCCCAGTGAAAAAGTCCAAGGCACTTTTCAGTTCACCATCTTTGTACGCAAGTCCAACTTGCCGAAATCAGAACAGGAGGCTGGTTAGTATTTTATTTTCCTTGTACATATCTTATCGATCGTTTTTGCCTAAAGAGAGCTGTTAATTCAGGCTTCATTTAATGATGGGATATACAGGGGAAGGCACGATCTCAATGCGCGGTGTATAGCTAGCAGCTTGCTTGATATCGACTAGGTTAAATTACTATCCGCTGTTTTTATTAATTGTTTTTCTTTTAATTCTCTCGTTGTGAATCACTGACCCGTGATTAAACGAAAACCATCTTTTATTGTGATATTTTTTTGTAATATGTTAATATATTCAAAGAAAATTTGTTACGTTCCCATGGTTTTGCCCACTAAAAAACATTTGTCTCTCTATTCGTGCCTTCCACAGAAACTGCCTTTTCTTCGGCCAGTTCGTTTTATTTTGCTTCGTCGTAAATTATATTCAAAGTGATATAAATAAAGCGAAGCATAGTCAATAAGGTCCTGCCAAGGATTATTGTAGCATCAAATTTTTGTAACTTATGGCGTGAAAATAGAGCTATACAACTTTCCTCTTCGAAATTTAGTTTTCTATTATTGGTAAAGTATTAATTATAAAAATGTGAAATGAGTTTTAAGTAATCCGATATAGTTCACCTTTTCATTCTCATCGATTCATCTGAAAGCGGAAGATGCCTCCATATTTAAATTGCAAACCCCAAATCTCTATTTTCAATTATCTTTTAAGAATTTAATTTTGATCCGAAGATTTTCTGACTTATGCTTTAGAAACTCCTCAGTTTCGTTTGCTGTACTTTTGAGACTATTAGAGAAAATCACTTAGCTTCTGATATCATATTTTTTGAAGTTGACAAAAAACATCTTGACCACCAAGTTACATTGTGAGGGCTAAAACAAATATTTTTTGACATTAGAAAAGGGGGTTTATTTGTGTTTATTGCAATGGCATTTATTTTCAGCTGATATTCAATCTGATAAAACTGCTGAGATATTTTTATTTGAGAAAAAATCTTCATACTCAGATGCTTGATTGATATTTTGATGGTGTTAGCGGCTTTTGAGGAAATTTCTCGAATAATGCTGTTGAGTTATGATTATTATGATTTTTACAATCCTTGTTTGGCCATATATTTACACTATAGTAAATATTGATACGGTTCGTAGTCAGGGTTGTCGTAGATTGGGAGGCTTGGAGCCTTAAAAGTAAGAGAATTTAGGGGGAGTTCAGCCCCCCTTCCAGCAAGCGTAGCCGCGGCTTATAATAATTTTTTGACGCGTTTTGCTGTGGTTTATAATCAAGGGCGGCTTAAAAAGAAGGGGGCCTGCATTATTTTATCCAGATCCTGCCTAGCTCTTCTGCTACCTTGAAGCTAGGGGTGGCAAGGTAGAAGATGGGGAAGAAATACTTTTGGGTGCCATTGATTTTGTTGTTGGTTGAACTTCTAATATCTATTTTTAGGTTTTTATCAGTTTTGTCCGTCATTTTAAACCAATTATCTCTGCAAAGTTTTGTTGGTGCGGCTTATAATCGAAGACGGCTTTTTATCGAATATGTAAGGATGGGTGAATCCTAACTTCCAACCTGAGGTATGTTTTTGCCTTTGCCAAAAGCTACCCCGAGGTATCCTATCATTACTATACCAGAGTAGCCCTTGAGACAAAATTATTTTGGAATTTTTCAATTTTTTGTTTTCAGTTATAATCAGGCACTCGAATATAAATTTCAGTGTGTTCGGTAGCATCATAATATTGTGTTTATGTAACGTTGTTGTTGCTGTTTAACCTCAGTAAAACCTATTTTTTTGGGTTTGCATAGTTTGAATGGATTTATAAACACGACATATGCGCGTTATTATCACAAACGCAAAGCTATTGGATGTGGCATAGGGTGTTGCACATACTGTAGAGAACTGCATACTATAGAGAACCACATACTATAGGGAACCGCATGCTGTAGAGAACCGCAGGCTATAGAGAACCGCATGCCATAGAGAACTACATACTGTAGAGAACCACATACTATAGAGAACCATATGCTATAGAGAACCATATGCTATAGAGAACCGCAGGCTATAGAGAACCGCATGCTATAGAGAACCGCAGGCTATAGAGAACCGCATGCTATAGAGAACCGCAGGCTATAGAGAACCGCATGCTATGGAACAGATACAGTAAGGTTCATGGGCCAAAGATTATAGGCCAAATTACCAACAGAAATAAAAACTTCCGTCTCTTTGAGAGTTTTCAAAAAACGGGTTAGGGTTTTTACAATTTTAATGTATTTCTTTTATATACACTTTGTAAACATATAGGCCGGGAGGGGAAGGGAGTGTGAGGCCATTGAGGAGAATTAAGAATGTAACATTTCAAAGTTGCATTAAGCATTTCTTTACTGACGACTGCATGAACCCTCGTTACAGTTGAAAAAACTATGAAATTACTGTGGTGGCTGTCTATCACAAGTAAAGCATGTTTTCTATTTCTTTGTTAGATTTGTTTTCTTCTTTTTACAGATCAAGTGGCAACTCAGGCCAAACAGCGACCCGTCACATTTACTGGAAGTTCTCCTCTTGATGACATGGCACTACCTAGTGGACAGCCAAAGGGAGCTGGGGCGAGTAAGAGGCCACTTTCTTATCACCCTCCCTCGTCGTATCAAATCCATTGTGCAACCGAACCGCGTAATCGAAATTATACAACAAACTATTTTGCTAGTGCAGCTTTTCGTTCACAAGGACACCCATCTACCAGTCAAGAATTACAAACCCAACGCAATAGGACGTCGAACAGCCTTTGTCATGATCATTTAAGCACGCTTTCGTCAGAAGAATCTGAGTCGCAGGATGATGATGATGATAATGACGACAACGACCCTCAAGAAGTACAAGGGACCCATGCGAACGAATCTGAAATGCCCCAATCTAATAAACAGAATGGTCATGCCGCAGATTCTAGCAAAAACAGTTTGGGCATTTTAAATGAAGTTTCTGAATCCTTGCAATCTACATCTCAGTCCAGAAATGGCGAAAATGATGACAATACTGAGTCATCTGAGTATGATGGGACGGGTGCACCACGCACGGTAACGTCACTGCTAAGATTCACAGATTCTGGCCCGTCCTTTCAAGAATTTGTTGATCAACAAGGCAGCTTGTCCGAAGACTCTTCTAATTCTTCTTCGGAGGAGCCAGAAGAGCATCTTACCACAAATACTGCTGCACGCAACACTGCATCAGCCAGTGATTCTGGTAATACGGAGTCGTCACGTGACCAGTCTTCAGAAGAGTTAGCAAATGTTGAATCAGCAGTCAATATTGAGTTTGACAGAGAGGATATAATTGCAGACCAGGAAGAAGAGTCATCTGATGCATCCGTCGATGATGGAGGAGATAGCGCTGAGCATGGATACGTTGAGATTGAGCCTGGCTATGTTGGGGACCATTCCGATACAGAGAGCCAGTGCAGCGAGGTAGAAGAAGATGAAGAGGAAGATGATATATATGTAGGAAATGATACTCCGCGAGAAAGTATTGAGGGTTCTGTGCTTGGTGGTGGAGATTTGCTGAATGAATGTCTTGATATGCTCAGTGCTGTGGGGTACTCTGACTTAGTTGGCAATGAAGCATTAGCAGAGGGTAGCTCAAGCACCGTTTCCGCCGACTCTCGTATCAGAAACGAGGAAGGAAGCAATATCTTTGTCACAAGTTCTAATGATGCTATCTCACTCACACCAATTATAGAACAAAGCAATAGTAAAGAAAGAGCAACTGTGGAAAGTGTAAATAGAAGAAAGGAAACAGAGGCACTGCATTTGCATAGCAAGGACTCAAAAGTATCTCATTTAACCAGTTTAGCAGAAGACGCACCCATCGCTGATAGTGCACCACTGGTTGGAAATACCAAGGACCGCAGTTTAGGCAATGTTATATCAGTATTAGATGACATAACCTTTCGTGCTCAGTCACTGCTTAGCGGCTCAGAAAACAACAAGTCAGGCCCGAGTTCTCCTGAATCGGCCATTGCTCAAGCAGCTGAACCCACTGACAGGAATTTCTCAGGTACATTTGCCCAAGCCAACTTAGCAGAAAGCACAGATTTTGGAAATAATCCAAGAATTGAAAATCTTGACGAAGGGTTGCCCAGGTCAATCAGAGGAGGGTACAAAGTTAAAACTGACCAAAGCATGGAAATAAACCAACGAAATAGGTCCTATTATAAAGCTATTTTTGATGTTTCTTCGGATGATACCAGCAATGTCGACAGATCGCTCTGTAAACAGAAAAGTGCTCCTGCTTTCTTGGCCTCCCCAGATATCAGTGATGGAAGAGACGCAAACGTTACTCCTTTGGATGGAATTAAGCTTATTGGGCGAAAAAAAGAGCAAGATTTTGAGAATGCTGTAAGCCCATACTCAAAGCATCCACGTCCTACTCCCTCTAGCATATTAGTAGCGTCATCGGTAAACGACGGAAGCAGTCAAAATGAAGGAACGAGTGCTGAAACTACGGCCCCAGAAACCTCACTCTTTTCATCTCGACATCGTATTTTACGTGAAACTGAATCGGACTCTTCTTCGGTTTCTAGTGCCTTTCAATCAAGTGCATCTTCTAATAAACATAGAATTTCAAATCGCACAGATATCGACCCAAACTCTAGTTCGACAGGTGGAGGAGTGAAACTCAAGTACTCTGTTTCGGATCCGGTTTCCAAAAATGATTTTATGGCAGGCAAACAGTTAAACAAACATGATATGATATCTGAAGTGACTATTAAAACAAAGCCTAAAAGCAATTTTAGAAATGAAAATGATTTTACGAACCCGGCCTTCAGATCTGATCTCAAAGAAAGTGCAGTCGATGACAATTTGTGTACTGTTTCGTCATCCAATATCGTTTTCGATGCCACCAAACTCAAGGGGGAAAGCATGAGGGAAACAGCTATATTGTCATCAAGTGAGGACTTACCGTCTGTAAGTGCGAAAAACAAACCTATCGGCAGAACAGACCAACCCCATCACTTTAAAGAAATCACATTGCCAAGTGGAGGTATACTGCTTGATTCTAGCAAGAAAAATAATCAAGAAACATCAAGACGTAACATGCCATTAGAACGGTCAGAGCCAACGATGCCACTCAATACGTTCCCTGTTCCTGATAGCTCAGCCAATAGCAGCTCACAACAGTTGCTTGGGGTTTCCATGAATGCAGAAACCTTAACAGCTGAATCTGCTACGTTACTCGAATCTGATAAGAGGAAGCCGCCACCACTGCCGCCTAGACATTCATCGTTAGATTATGGAAAGGACTTGGAAGAGGCTTTGAAAAACAGCACCCATCGCGAAGAAATACAGCCTGAAGCTGTTAGGGATCCTTTTCAAAATATTACTGTTCGAAAAGATAGGAGAGTAAAAGCTGACAATGTTGCTGCTTCTGGAAGCCATGCTGTTTCTAGTGTTGTTGTGCAAAAAGAGGAACATAAAACCTCATCTGAAATTAGTGCAGCTTCCTCCAGGCCTAGCAATACACCAACCTCAGACGTGATTGTACCGATGTCTTCTGTAATTTCGACTACTACTCGTGATCCTAGTGGGGATACAAGGCCGAGGGTTCCTGAAAGAGCAAGGGCCATTGTAAGAACTACTCCAGATAGTTATTCAGACCCTTTCAAGCCTTCTCCTGGTCCAGACAAGTCAAGACAGCGGGAAATCCAAAATGGCGTCAGGCATGACCAACCAAAGAGAACTGACCATAAACAGCGTGTGAGGTCTCCATCCGAGCCTCCCGTGCCTCTGAAAAACGAAAGGGCGCGGTCCCCATCGGAGCCACCCTCGCTGCTCAACACTGCCCAACCGCCCTCTATACCTCTGCGCCCAGATCGTGACAGGAACACAAAATTGAGCATACCCGTAGATTCAGCATCGGCAGCACCTACTCCACCTGCAGCAACATCTAATGCAGCAAGACATGCCGCTGCAACTCGTAAGCGTACTACCAATGTAGCAACTAACAAAGAAAGGCTGAATGAAGCACCGAGTACTGGAAAAGGACCCAAGGAAATTCAGAATTCAAAACCACCTGATCGACTCCAAGCAATTGTTCATTCGGATTCTCAAGGTGCTACTGGTGGGGCATCGTCGGCAGAAAGAACAAAGCCCCCGGCAATGCGTTTTGATGACAAAGGAGAGACTTTGCCCTCACGTAAGACCATTTATTTCTTCAATCAAATATTTACAATTATTGATACCCATATTTAATGTATCAGTATCTTAAATGCCAGAGATATCAGTATTTTACTCAAAACCATCAGCTAGACTTGCTTTTGCAATTAACAGTCTTAAAACATTTGTACCAAGAAAACGTTTTTCTTCTATTAAGTAGACGAGAGAAACGCAGCCATACATTTCATGAAATTTTGATGTTCCATAATATGGCTTTATAAAAAAGGTGCTTTGAAGAAACATCTTTCAATTTTGTATTAGAAATGTCGATCATTACATATTTTTACTTGTTTCGATTTTTTTCTCTTTTAACCTTCGAAAGAGATATGTTATGTCAGCTCTTTTAGAATGACAGTGAACTACCAAAGGAGTGTTATGATAATATCATCAAAGTTCTATTGAACATGCATCATCAATTGTGATTATCAGCATATTCAAATTGATTCCTTTCCTTCTCATTTGTTCAAGTAAGAACTGTCATTCTTATGATGGGTTTTAGGTTGGCTTTTTCTATTAATTTCATCATTCAAGTAAGCGTAAGTAGCTAGGACTATAACTGTGTTTCGTTTCTTTATCGATTAGATTGGGAGCGTGCCGTCGACTCGCATGGAAGAATATATTATATTGACCATCTGCACCGAACGACAACTTGGAAAAGACCGAGAAAAGGTAAGTCTTGCGTGAATCTACACTGATCCAAAGAGAAATAGCAGTTGTTTTTCCTTAATTTAAATAATGCAAATGGAAGCGTATTTCAGAACGGATGTTAGACACTGCATGACAAAGCGTCTCCACGTTTGTGGTCTATGTGTGCAAGACCTATGCAGAACCGTAGCCAATATTTATAGAACCACTTCTGATCGTGTTTCTATGCCTTGTCTTTCTGATTTGAACACGAAGCAAAGAGAAATTCGTGACAGTTGTACCTGACTTGCAAATGTTTCCAAAATATACTTACACGCCAAAAATGCTAAGGTATAAATTTTGATGCTTATAATTTTGGTCTTCATGTCCTCTTCGTTTGGATTAGCATGAATATTTGAGAAAGCTAGTTCCAAATATCGAGGTTTTCTTTTAATTGCGGTAAAGAGTGGGTCAGCATCAAATAAAAAGCCATGGATTATAATAAATTTGGCCTTTTGTACTGCATATATCAATGTGACACGAAATGGCTGAACCACCGCACTGGCGAGGTAGTTTTTCTTTCATGGTTTGTGGCGATTGAGGTGCGGATTGAAAATATCTTGAGAAAGTTAAATTCAGCAAAGAGAATACACGTATCTACTTAACAAGCAACCTTCACATCAACGAAATGATGATCTAGTTATCAAGTTGTCTGGTGTTGTAAAACTCATTATGAAAATTCTGTTTATCTTGCAAAAGTACATTATGCAAAGGTATATTAAAACATTATCTGGCGTTTACACTCAGAGGAGTGTCGGACGAAAAGTACCCCAGTATGGTGTTTTCCGCCTTTCGGTTCTATTTTCAAATGAATTATATAGTAGTTAGGCACATAAATGAAACGCGTATAGTGTGTAAAAATGATCGATTAAATTTGTTTTTGCAATTTCCAATTTATGGTACTCGATGTTAGGCCAAAAATCTAGTGAAACCAAGCTCCCGTCTTCTACTACTAACTGCTATTGAAGTATTATGGTATCAAGCAACGGCGCAGTTGACCCATACAGGGCCTTTTGACGGCAATGAATGCCAGCTTAATGTCGTTGCATCATTGGCAAGGATTCCTTGTACTTAATTCCCCTTGTCCATGGCATTACGTTAATCCCAGTGAAAGATTCCAGCATAGACTTATCCTGAATCATTTCCCTGACTAACAAATTTTTTGCTTGAACCGACTTCATGGCATTTGGACTGGTCGCGAATCCGCTTGCGATGTATGCGAAAGCAGCGGCTTAGTTCAATGAGATCCAGGGGGTTTGCAGGCCCAATTTGCGCTCAAGGGGGTTTGCAGGTCCAATTCGCTGAGAAAGTAGAAGATCCACCCGTTTTTGCCGACATTTTCGAAAATTTCCCGATGAAGCATCCGGTCTTCTATTTCTACTTAAAGGAACCACTCTTCTTTGACCACAGACACAGCCGCGAAGAAATAGAAATTTGAGGTGCCTCGACGAACTGTGATTAGAGTTATGCGGTCCTTTTGTAGCACTGAGGTCATTGGGCTGAGTTCAATTTATTATGTTACGATGTGAGATGTCTTGGGAAATATTATTTATCTAATAAACGAAAACGATTTATAGCTGGAGCTGCTTGAAAAATAAATGGAAATTTATCTGTCCTCGCTTTTAATTGATTACATCAGGCTAAAACGGACATAGTTAATTTTCCCCCTCATTTTCCATATCAAGCATAAATGAATTGAAACTTCAAGCACATTGTCAAATATGCTGTCTTCAAAATTACTTTTCCAGGCTGGATATGGTAAAATCTTGTACCTGAGATAGTTATCATTTTATCCGTCACCCAAAAATTGTAGATTAAACGTTTCTATCAGAGATAAAGGAACATGGATCTCTGTGCTGGTCCGAAAAAAATCTTAGTTGCTGGTTGTTGCCGGCGATATAAACAAAAATGGAACTGATGAGATATCTTTATTTTCTAATACATATTCATATGCGTATACTTCCCCGCAGCTAAGCAACTAACTCCGAGGTCAAGTGCCGAAGCGATTCATTAAAATGCCTGTCAGTGTCAACGCATTGGTTGGCAGGAAAAAGGACTGGGCCCCACCCTATTCCCAGGACTCGATCGTTTCAACACTGGCTGATTGTTAGTTCACAAGTCCAGAAAAAACCGGGTGTCGTGTGGAATTGAAATGACTACTGTTGGAGCAAAACTATAGCTGATTGATTCAAAACAATAAATGTACCGTTGATATGTTATTTAGAAGAAAGGTCAATGCAATGAAAATAATCAGTTCAATTGGTTTTGCAAAGTGCTTGATCAGGTTCTATAACACAACGGGCCCCCCATATAACGGGCCCCCATACAACGGGCACCTCTAAACAACGGACACCTCTCAACAACGAACCGATATTTTCCCAGGATGGTCAAAACGCTTTTAATAGTAGCCCCTTTACAACGGACACCTATGCAACAGACACCTCTATACAACGGACACTTCTATACAACGGACACCTCTATACAACGGACACAACTTAGCAAAGGACAATTACACTGGTCTGAACTGTGTCCTTTTTTGGAGGCTCCACTGTGCACGTTTTTTATTACAATAATCTAGCTCGGGGTCAAGATATAAAGGTTTTTAACTCATGACGCAGTTTGTATACTCAAAAGCTTCTTCATTTCATAAAAAGATATCGCACTCAAAACATTATCGAGGATTGTAAGCATTTTTAATTATAATAGATGTTATAGTTTGAAAAAGTTGGTGTTGAGAGTTGCTTCACATCTGTTTTTGCGTCGCAGTTCTACATAGTCTTCATTTTGTTCTTTGAAAAGAATGGGGTACATTCCTATTTTATTGTAAAACACTACAAGTACACTGATCTCGATTTGCGACAAAATAGATGAATATTAGATGATATGCAATGTTTTTGAAAACTTTTTTCTTATGTTTATAAGAAGCCATGCTACTAAAAACAGTTTATAGTATGTAAAGTCAAAATTGAAAGGAGGACAACGTTAAAAGCACCCATGCCTGAATTTACTCAAAGATAAAAACGTCGAGCCTCATCCGCTTCTTCAAGAAAATCGCAGTATACTGGTTGAGCTTTTTTTTGAACAAGATACTGATTCAAATTCCCCGTTTTTCTTAAAAGGCGTTTATTTTTCAGAACTTGAAAACGGTGTGTTTAGTACATTGTCAGAAGTGGCACAGAATTTCCCGGTGTTTCTTAACTTTATCGTTGTAGAAATTGGAGTATAATTATTCTTGGGGTGTACTATTCGAGCATATTAGGTACTATAAGACGATATCTTTTCTATTAACTATTACAAACTTTTTAAGTTTTCTTACAAACCGGCTCCTTTAAAAAACGCGCGAGCTTTGTCAGGCGTAACAACCGGTAACTCTGCAAGCGGCCCATTTATAGCTCTAAAAATTATATCCAAGAGGAGAAATCTCGAAGAACTTTTGCAATAAACGACCAAATAAAATAGAAGCTTAACACTTTATTATCAGAGTAAAATTCTATTTGATCGCCTTAGGACCAGAAACAAAAGCTGGATGAATTCTCTGTTTTTTCTCGATGTAAGTTGAGACCCGGCCTTTTAACGGAGAAGTGATAAAAATTTTCTACGACTTCTTTGACGATGTCACGTTTGTGTCCATTCAAACCATTCAGATATTACCGGAAATATCATAAAATCGAACAGGTGCGCCGTAATTGTCTAGAGCACAAAGGGAGAATGAAGCATGATTCCCCTTATCATTGTTGTCATGTGATGTTTGGTTGCGGTTTTCCAAGGGATCTGGGCTCGGCTCACTGCTCCATTTTCCTAGACAGACGGGGGATTGGTAAATAGGTGCATATGTTTTCTGTAAGGAAACCTCCTGTTGGGCCCTTACTGACTTTTTTTATATGGTGATGTATCGCCTGAATTTGCAATTAAGTAATTGGCAGTAGCTAGTGAGGGGGAAGCAAGAGGGGACGCCCCCCAAATAGCAAAAAATCTCTTTGCAACTCACATTTGCCACCCAACCTTAACATCCTGGCTACGCTTCTGGTTATTGGGGGCTGCCTTTTAATATCGTTGCGTAGATGAAGCTTGCCTTACATTCAAGCGCTTTTTTTAATAAGTTAGCCTGGTTGTCTTTAATAACTTAGGCCTGAGATAGCAATTACAAGCTTACAGTTTGACACCAACAGATTTATGCCAGATTATGGAAACTTTCAGAAAACTTGACCCCTTTGGCCCTGTTGACAGACATCAATGTTAGTAAATATCTAAAAGTGCCCTTATGAAGCAAACATGTAGATTTGCTTTTTTATCTATACTGAGATGATTGCACCAATATAATTTTAGATATATTTCACGCATTGCTGTCTGAGTTTATTGCCGCTTGGCAAAATTGCTGTAGCTACGCATAGGATGAGGGCGACATTTTTTAGGCTTCATTTGTTGGCACAGATAAACCCAAGTACTGAGCTGAGGTGGGAATAGAGCAAAACCATTAGGCTAATCTAGAGCGTACTCGATGACTTGATCGGGCGTGGTACGGCATAATGTTCTGATACATAATCCCAGTTACTGGTCTCTACTTTTTGTGCATTGGCAACGCCCTCAAGAGGTCCCCTATGTAGACCATATAATCATGTAAGCCCTTTCATAGGACCTCTCGTCCAAGGAGTCACAGGCAAGTCGGCCACTTCTATTTCGAAACTGACGAGCTCTTTATTTACTAGAGGGAATCGTGTCAATGGAGAAGGTGCTCCTAGAGAAGCGCCTTGATCTGCATACTGTATGAAGGTAGCATGTCGGAGAAGAAAGCTTTTGATTTCTAAATCTAAATTCTAAAGAGTTTTGCTTTTTACCCCATGAGTGATTTTGCCTCACTCGATTACAATAAAGTGAGACATCTAGTGACTTCGTTGCTCATATATCATTGACTCAATGCCTTCAATCTCAGTTCGAGACACCTGTTTCAAAATGTAGTTTCATTTTAACAGTGACTTGAGCCTTTGTTTTTGTCTCTAGAAAAATTTTATCTACCTTATGAAAGTTTTTGGAACTCCATCTCCATTTGCCGGGTCTTTTAATGATTTAAAGGTATCATTCTTCCATTCCAATTGTTTTGAAAGCGCTGAGAGCAGAGGCCTAAAGTGTTACAGCGGGTCTAGGGTTGTATTGCTAAGAGGGGAAACTCACAATTATTGCTAATAAACAAAAGCAAGATGTAAAGGGTTACTTTTGGTATTAACAAGGGACAATGAGTTCCCTTGGCTCTACCCCTTTCTTGGTAAAATTTCGATCCTGTCTCTTGTTAAAGCTCTCTGTTTGGAATACCGGGAGGTTTTTATACCTGCCCATTAAAGATTTCTCACTCCTTAGAGAGAATGTTTATGAGACCTTTAGCTGATTTTTTTTATTATTCATACAAATATTTTGACATCAGACTATATAGACTATGTTTTTTTGCTTGATGAACCTTCAAACATTATTGCGATCAGGTCCCACGCAGTATGTTTTCAGTATACAGCCATTGAGGTATTGTCCTCTGTAATTGTTGATAGATGATAACCTCGTAAATCCTTTAGTGCTCATCCCCCGTTCGCCGCGCGCTGTAGTCTCTTAAACGGAAACAGGCTCACAGGATGACACTTGCTCTTTATCGATGTTATCCAATTCATTCTGTGAAAACAATGGCGCACAGGTGAATCACAATTCGGCTTTATACTGGAGGAATTCCTGCGGCTAACACAATAATCTACGGTGTAGTCACCTGCTACCAAAGTATCACGGATTTATTATCTTTGATCGGTTTCAATGTTTCCTTGAAAGCACATCAATCTGTGCTGAACAATAAGCAGATTCAAAGGCGCACTTTACTTTCATTTCCAACGACAGCCGTATTGCTGCTTTCGTAAAAAGCAAACAGATTCCAGTGGAGAGCTCAGGAATGTTCACCAGCAGGTTGAAATACAAACAGCGTTGTTCTTAAATGTTTATAGAGGGCAGTGTGTCGAAAGTTCGCACAATGCTCCCACAACGCAAGATTGCATATTATAACCGTAGCGTTCAGGTTAAAAGAACTCATTATTCATGGATTGGTGTTTAGGACTTGCTTTTTTAATTAGCTGTGCGCACCCGACCAAAGAAAGAAGTAGACTGGGAAGTGTTGTGCGAAGCCAGAGCTGGAGTGCACCTGGTGATTTGTTCATTTGCTTTTATTAGACGGTTATTGAATTTACAATGCCGAGATCGTTTTTAATCAAGAAAATCGCTGGCCTAAAGCAAGAGAGCAATCAACGCCTACCGACCGATCAAGATTATGATTGCTGCGAAGAGGGTGAGTCTATTTGAACTCAGCACTGTGATGTGGTAAACCATATGAGTTGGATCAATTTTCTGTTGTTGAAGTTCTCCGTAATTTTCATTTCGAGAACTGCGATTTTAGGACACTACTGCAAGTAGTCTAGTTTGAAATATTTGACACCTGTTAAGAAACAATAGGCTGGGGCAGAATCTTTGCTTCCGAAACAATCAGTTTTAATAACGGTGTCTTTAGACATAAACTTTGACAAAGTAAATGTTTAAGACCTTAGTTCATTCCCCCCAGTATATCTTAGTTGACTGATTTGCAGGCATTAACTTGTTGCACCTTATAGCTTCATTCAATTGTCCATGAAATTTATCTACTGAAGATATTAAACTGCTTAAAACTATAGGGAAAAACTATTATGCTTAACTGATTTCAACGCACTTTACAATCATTTCAAGCCCTGTTATTTAATGTTTAAGGAATTTTTCTGCCTTTGTTGTTGTGTACTAGATGAAATCTGTCGAAATAACGAAACAGGTCGTGTTTGTCGCTCATCGCGCACTCTATAAACAATCAAATTCTGTTGCCATTTTGTCGCTCAGACATTAATTTTTTTATTTTTAACCACAGCTGACTTTGAGGAAATGCTATCTAATTCGCTCAAGTCGATATTGTCACTGTTTTGGTAACCACAATTACTATACTAGGATTGTGAAAAATGACAAAGTTGTGGGATTTTTTATTTAAACCCAAATTAGAGGGTAGTTGGGCTCTGTTAAGCATCTCTTTTAATTGAAAGAATCTCTTTCGTATTTTTCGATAGGAAATGAAGGTGGAAATACACGAAGAAGGGAAGCAATTCAGCTAAAACCAGTATCGAGCTGGATCCACTCACCTCCGGTAATCATAGAGAAGTCCGAAGCACCGACACTTTGCCAATCACGCTCCCCTGATGATGGAATATGTTGTAAGAAAAAAAAGAACGTGGCAAGTATGCAAAGTGGTTTGGAATATTGCCGCAACGACAAATCATATGAAGGCCTGGTCAGCAACGAGAATGCTGCCAAAAACCATGTACTGAAATCGAGGCCCGACGATTACAGACCTATCTTTTTAGGGAACCTCGAATCATATTCCAATTCGATGTCGTTCGCTCAAAACGCCCCAGATTTTCCTGATTTGCTGTACGGGAGTGATAGTGTAAAGCATGCTGCTAAAAGAAGCGATGTTGCAGTTAGAGAGGAAACCTTGAAACGCAAAAGAGATGAAGAGCATGAAGATGATGGGCACTATTCTAAAAGGTCTATTCTCGCATCGACAGCAGATAGACCGCTGTATTTTCCTTCAGGGAGTAAGGACGCTGATAAAACTTACGAAACAGTTGTTAACAAGAGAGACCATGATTCCCTTACTATTAAAGAAGGTATGCAAGACAATCAATCGCACAAGTTGCCATGCCACAATCGGTTTTCGGCACGTATTGGTGCTGTTTCGCCAACTTACGCAGCATTGTCTCCTCGCCATGTATCACGTGATAAAAAACATGATACAGTCTCACGCGGATACGAAACGTTCGACCCAGGGGTTTCCAACCTGCACTGTCGACGCTCTTTGTCTTCCACCAATTCAGTGCCATCCGTGTCTCCATTGTCACCACTGTCACCAATATCCCCATTCAGTCCTACGGCACCAATCCCAATGTACTTGCCTCTGTCAAATTCTTCTTGCAGCAGTCTACACTTCCAGTATCATGGGTGCTCATTTCCAAGCCCATGTTGTCAGAAATATCCTCTCTGTTACCCGCCGCAGCTACTGGGTTTTCGCTCTGAAACGAATCCCGTCACTTGCCTGTTAAACGCAAAACCAAATGGCTACGTGTTTTCAAAGCGAGATGAAAATAGCTGGAGTTCTCCTGAGAAAGTTGCAAGAGATTATGAGACCATGGAACTTGTGCGAGACGTCGAAACCGAAGACTGTAATACTTCGAAGGAATTTGAATATCGGCAAGTTGAAGCCAAACGGGCTAACAGAAGAAAATCAAGAAAGAGCCAGAACGATGACGGCACGCTTCCAAAAATTGACGAAAATGACTCTGGAGCAGTATCTAGCAAACATGCTCAAAATCGTGTGGTAACAGTTACGGAACATGATTCTGATCCCAGTAGAGAAGGGTCTGGGGAGGAGAGTAGCAATGTTCCGGATGATAATCCGGTGCTCTCTGACGAAGAGGATAAACAAAAAATTGGTAAAAGAAAGTTTACTTGCAAATTCTGTGGGAAAATTTATGTCTCCCTTGGGGCATTGAAAATGCACATACGCACTCATACGCTCCCTTGTAAGTGCAACATATGCGGAAAGGCATTCAGCAGGCCATGGCTTCTCCAAGGCCATATTAGAACCCATACTGGAGAAAAGCCCTATAAATGTCATATGTGCCAAAGGGCTTTTGCTGACCGGTCAAACCTGAGGGCACACTTGCAAACACATTCAGATGTAAAGAAATACAGCTGCAGGACGTGTCATAAGACGTTTTCGAGGATGTCCCTGTTGGTTAAACACGAGGAGGCCGGTTGTTTGGTTTCATGAACGGATTGAAATTTTTTAAGAAATATCAAGCTTTTTGTATTCTATATGGTGTTTTTAGTCAGATAAATCTATTTTTCTAGATAAGAATAGACTCGCACAACTCTTCCATACTCTGACTAGCAATCATAAATAGCGTTTATTGATATCTTTTTATATATATTTGGCCCAAAGTTTTCTACCCATATAACGGGAAGCCTTAGATTTGAGTTCGATTTCTTAGAAAGAAGGTCTTGTAAGCTTTTATCTTACAAGTATTCCTCCCTAAGTCCATTGTAAATTAGTGAAATGTCTCGTTACTTCCTTCAGATCCCATTTCGTTCTTGATAATGAGATAAATAATATTTTCTATATCTGATCACAATCTTTGATTTAAGAATTTTGTAGTTATAGTTTTGGTGTAAATATCTTTTAAAATTTTCTTGTATGTTGTTGTATTAATATCGATTTGAAGATGTATTTTGTGAGCTTTTCATAGTTTTATAATCATAGATACTGCAAATTTACAAGTGCTTTTAAACAACTGAAATCTCTTCTCTAGTGTATGTTTTTCTTCTGGTGTCTTCTGTTTCTTGGTTTTGAGCTTTTTGGCTTTTTGTCTCCATATAAGTTGCCTCGTACATTGAGTGTCAAGAAATATCGTTTGTCGCCCAAATCACACCATTTTCAAATCACCTTGAGGAAATACGTTAGAATTGAAAACTTTTAATATTCGGACGAATTTTAAGAAATGTCGGACAAAAACTTTGAGACAAAAAACTGTGTGACAAGGACAAAAACTCTTAGACAAGAAACCAAATTAATTTTGCCTAAACTAATCATGGGCAACTTAAGATAATTAATCAAATTTGATTCGGGGGAGTGGGGCTCGAATTTACAGGGGAACCGTAAGGTGGGAAATCGCAAAAATGGCATAGCACTAGCACATATGGCAACGAGATTTAGAGGCAACAGTAAAAGGCCCTTGAGGGGTATTAAAAATTTTCAAAGCTTTCTTGTTTCATTGCATTTTCGGTTCCTTAAGAATCTTTCGGACGACGGTTTTGGACAAAACCAGATTTGGCACAATAAAAGTTTTGGAAAAATTTTGTCGGAATTTTTTATGTTAAATTCTACTTAAAAATATTTTACTCTATTAAGTCTCAAAATGACATTAAAAGATATGTTTACATGAAGGTACGATGATATTTCCTATGAATGTATGATTTTCTTAAATGTTTAAGAAATTGAGAAGTTACATGATAGCAACATAACCTCCTTAAATCCTTTGCTTGACGTCTTAGGGAATCTTGTCTCGTGGCAGCCCCTTAGCAGTACTCTCTGCAATACTCTCGTCGTTATGCCTGTTTTTCCTTATAAGATTTTGCATTTTTCATGCATAAATCAATCATTTCATTATATACATAATTCTTTTTATGTTTTTTGGAGCTTATAATGGCTGCCAGCACTAAACTTTTATTTAGGTTTGGAAATCCTAAACTGCTTTGTAATTGAAAATTAGATTATGATAAGTTTTGAAATACTGTGTAACCTGTATCTTTGTTTTCGTGATTTATTAATTCAAAAAAGGCTTTAGTTTCTATGCTAAGCAGCTTTGAAGGCTCCTGCATTGCAGTTCTTTGTGTTTAGAGTCGATGATTTCTCGTTTTTTTTCAAAGCCCAAACTGCGAATGAGGGCGACACAACAACAACTGCACAATTACAACAACAACATCTTCAGCAGTATGATAGAAGGTACATCAATATTTGTTTGCTATTTTCAAATTCAAAAATATCGTTTCAAGTTGGTAAAATTTTTTAAGAATCTTTTAAACCTGCAGAAATTATTTTGCTTTGGTTTTGAAACAAATGTTTTATTTCTATTAGATCATAATACATGAATTCAACTTACGGCCTCGTTTTGGAAAGGACTCCATACTGACCTGGACGTCATTTTGAGCTCATTTCAGGATTTCCCGACATGCTTCTAGTCCTTATGACGATATAATTTTTGAAAACTTCTAATGAATATGAACCGCGGAAATCTTTCCAAGTGAAGCTTTCAACCCTTAATTGCAAGTCTCGGTCAAATCCTTTATAGAATTTACCTTTTCATTAAATCAGTATCAGAGGCACTAGCTAGCAACAGGAAGACTAAAAATTGAATCTGCTCTTTATATCTTATCAGAAGACAAATAGCGAACTAAGATTGTTTAACAGCAGATTCGTTATTTAAAACGCTTTTTTCAAAAGGTGTTGCCCTCTTTTTTGTACTTATTGCTACTTTTATAGCACTGCAGCGTCTTGTCAAGGTGAAGGCAAAGTTCATATGTAATCACACATGACCAAAATCACGAATATTTTTCTCTATATCGAAAAAACCTGGCTAATGTACTTAGTTTATCTTATTATCCAGTATTGTAGCTCTCAGTAGCGCTTGATAAGACTAAACAGCAGAGAAAGAAATCACAAGCTTTTAGTGAAATTTCGAGCTATAAGGTCAATGTTTAAACATTGGGGTAACGAATTGAAATAATATATGCTGTCTAAGTACTATACCGTATAATATATGCTGTCTAAGTTTGATGGTGAAAGCCTTTTCTCTATTTTGGAACTTGCGTGCCGTTAGCAAGAATTTTAAGGCAAGCCTCTAACATTTAGTTGTTTCCTTTCTTGTGAATACTAGATACCAAAGTTTGCGACGGACCATCAAAGGCCAGCGACGTGGAGGCGAATCAAACAGGCCAACCATCCTCCCTCAGGAGTCGAGACCGACGGAGCCAGAGCAGCCACGGGACCGACCTAGGCATCTTTCCAGGAGGCAGACATCAGAGAGCTCCACGCCGCGACAAAAAACTGAACGGACCACCGAGGAAGCATCGTCCATAGACGGGCCGCCAAGCAAACCACAACCGACACCTGCAGATAGGGATGCAAGAAGTTCATTTGAAAATACCCCCGGATGCAGGTTTATAAGACGACGGGATTTTTTTCAGTTCATCAACAATCATGGGGTATGTATGCAGCCTCCAGTTGGCAAAACGTTAACTTTGAATAAGAATGTTCGTGTGTTCATGTGCTTATTTGAACTACTTTATTTTTAATTTCCCATAATGCAGCTGGTTTGATCATGGGGCTATTCACATTTTTATATTAGGCACAGAAACACATTTAAGAATCTGTCACAAATGTCTTAAGAAAAAATAATATTAAAATGTTTGTATCTAATTTTACACGATTTGCGAAGTACAATTTTGCTAATATATAATTAGTGGGTTTCCAAGTAAAGTATTTTTGTTTGAACCTCAATATTAAGCAATTTCATGGTCTTGAAAAATCCCCCTTTAGATCTGTGCACATCTGTCCTTTTTAAAGATAACCTTCCCCTTTTAAGCAAATCCTTTAACTTGACTCAGTTCCCCCAATGAATTTCCAAATTGTTCAGCAAACTATTGTTAATTATACATATTTTAATATATTTACAGATGGCGAGCCAATTTCTCCATCGCAGTGGTCCGTTGAAGCAGACTGTAAACCGAATACGAGTTGATCCTTCTAAATTCGAAAGGTGGGTATTATCAAATCGTTTGCCGTGCAGATATCATATTTTTGTCATTGACGATGTGTACTGTGATGTGTCCGCTGTAAAGCCTTTCCAAGTTCATTATCTGGAAAAGATTTTGTAGACAAAACGCTTTTCTATAAGTCAGCATAGCACGCCATCGACACCGAGTAGATAGGCAGGTTGAGAAATAAGAAATGCTCCTGTGCAAGCGTGCAACAGTCGCTCGCTGTCTGTTTCATTGCAGTTTTGCCCACATAAAAGGAGAATGATTCTAATTTCTCAATCGAATTGGTCCATACCTTCTTAATAAGACCATGGTATATTGATCATTATCACACTCATGTGTACCTCTTATTCCTTTTCTTCCTTTTTGTTTTTTAAATTTTATTGTATTGTGAATTTCCTTTAGATATAAACCATAATGGGTTAGAAAAATTCTTTTAACTTCGCCGGGAACTAGTTTTTGAATTTAAATGTTTTGCAAGAGCCTCTATCGCATGTTGCAGAACAATTTTCCGAAAGGTTTTTGCTTTTCTGTTTCACTGTGTCGATTCTTAAACCCATTCACTTGATGAAATTCTTAATTTTTTCTCAATTTTCTCCTAGGTATCAACACAGTCGTGAGCTTGTCACACTGTTGAACTTTTTCTCGAACCCAGCTGCGGAAATTCCTTCTGGTTGGGAAAAAAAGGCTGATCAGTACGGTCAGGTAGGTACTCATCATTTATTTGGTCTCTTCAAGGTCTATTTTTCTCAGGCTCCTTAGATGTTTCTCACAGGGAACTGACTTTCAATTCTTTTGGGTCAGGATAGCAAGTATAGCCATGGAAAGTCGTTCATTTTCTGAAGGGTCGTTGAACCAAACTTTGAACGTAGAAGTGAAAAACGATTTATCCATAGTTTAGGATAGTCTGATGTTAGCAGTTCTCCGTCATTTTAATTTGTCATTCTGTATCGGCACGCTGTTACTGACTTGTACATTTCTTGCTAAGGCCTTATAAAGCATCGTGAAATTTTTTTCATACGTATCTCATATAAAACATTTTAATAGCAGATTGTCTATCTCCCCTTCGATTTCGATGCTTTCTTATCCTTTTTCTATTTTTCATTGTTCTATTGTTCTTCTTTATAAGACATACTTTATTGATCACAATACACGAAGTACGACTTTCATCGACCCACGACTACCACTAGATGAACCCACTGGCCCAGGACCCAGGAGTCGACCTTTGGTAAGACTAGCTACACTTAAAGATCCTTACAATTAATTTTATTTTAAAATTTTTAGGTAGCTTTTTTTGCTCCAATGCTCAGTGAAAATTCTTCCCTATATTGGCATAGTCCGTTACACTGTTCACCTTTGTAAAAACACAAGTTCTTTTTTCCGAGTTTTTCCCTCTACTGTGAATATTTCCCCGGTAGTCAGCTCATGAGATGCTTGTACACTTCCTTGGATTATTCCTTAAACTTGAATGGATGAAACTTGATATGTCCCACTTCAAAGTTCTAAAGCTGGGCTGGGTTATATCCAGTTTTTCAATTGGGTTATATGCGACCCAGGAAAACAGCGCGTCTTTGCAAAATGGTTACGTGCATTATTTGTTTTTCTTTTTTTTCTTTTTTTCATATTCACTTGTTGTTAAAACTTTTTGTTGAATGGCTGCTTTGTAGACACAGTCTTGCGGTATCGTCATGGTAGTGTAGTTCAGTGGTTTTTTATACAGTGTAATTAGCCTTATTCAGTTTTGCCGTGAGAGTAGCTACTAAGACTAGTAAGGTCTTGCAGCAGACTATTCCACAGACGAAGTTCCCTGTTTAAGAGCATATTGTCACCCCATTTTCTATGAATCTTATAGATTTAACAATTAGTTTGTTGGTGTGCATCATAATCATTTGTAATAAAATAATAAAATAATTTCGTTTGTAATAAAATAATTTCGAAAAGTTACAGGCAGGCCATATACGTTGTTATCGGCGAGATGCATTAACAAATGAATTTAAATCTTAAATACTTCACACAGTTGAATGGTATGTGCTTTATTTTGTAACTAAGAGATGGAATATCTACTTCACGGATTCTGAAAAGAAGGGCTTTGAGAATACTATTTCGCATTCATTGTAAAGTTTCAAATCTTGCTTGGTTGCTACTCTGTTTCTAGTGTTGCTCTTAACCTTTCAATTAGACTTCGTCAGCGACTGCCACCCCTGAGGCATCAAGTGCAAAGCGTCCACGGCAAGCGGCTACCCCAAATCAATCGACCCCAGGATCTGCATCGAAAAGCCAAGGGGCCACACCAACCAGTAGACATGCAACGTATACAGCTCCACAACCAACATGTAAGTAGTTGTCACGTCATGTGTTTTTCCTGTGACATCGAAAGTAGTTGTCCTTGTCTTTTTTCTCGCCATTATGTCCTCGTAGTAATATCTTGGTTTTTGACAAGATAATCTAAACTTCGTATCATGGACTCAAACCAAATGCTGATGACCTAGAAAAAATCAACATCGATACTGGTGTTTGTTGATTGAACAAATGTTTTGTTATTTTTGAGAAATCACAATTCTTCAACACAACATTTTGTTGGTAAACTCCCATCTGCAACCTCCTCTTTGATTCTCAAATGTTTATAATGCACGAAAATCCTGCAATAACCGACTCTTGCTACCGATTTTGACTCCTAATCCTGAGTTCAAAAAGTTTTCTTAGAAATTGAATTTTCTAATCAACTGTTAATGTTTTTTAGGCTTATTTATATGAATAAAGTTTCTAGTAATATGTCATCAATAGCAAAATGTTTTTAAAGACTTTCTGAGTTGATATATTTTTCAAACACTTCTAGCGTACAACGAGCGTGTACTGGCGTTTCTGCGACAGCCAGCTATCGAAGAAATTCTCAAAAGAAAAGATGCCAACCTTTCTTCTAAGAATGCCTTAAGGTGAGGACATAAAATTCCTTCCATGCTTCTCTCTATGAAGACAACTTCATTCTGTTTGAATGTTCTTCAAACACATTTTTTGCAAATTTTCAGATTTATCACCCGATGCAAACCTGTGCGGAACATTTTGTTCACCATTCATGTAAAGGTCCCACGCCCAACCCCTTCCCCCTAAGCTGAAGCTTCTGAAGTTAACCGGCCCTTTTATTTAATTATTAAAACGAACCAATCTAAATGTAATCGGTGTAAAAATATAAAGTGTCTCAATATTTTATTCATATTGGGTTAACTTTTGACAGATTACCGCCATCTCAGAACCTCTATGAAGATGCAGATTTCTCTAAATTTTGAGTTTTTTTCACATACCTAATCTGGTTTTGTTCATATCTCTGTCAAGGATCCATTACTGTCTTTTTGACCTTAAGTCTCTTTTGTGTTACTTGACACAATTTCGGCATGGTCAGTTAATTACTCCCTCCAAATCCCCAAATATTGCTGGCATATTGTGTTCTCGCAGTAGTTTTGATTAATCCAAGCATTTCACTTTCATTAGCTTTTTTATCTAAATGCCAGCAAAATCGTTTCGCGATCATTTTTTTATGTGAAGTCTGTTTAAACTTGTTAATGCACTCCTTTTAGGAGAAAAATAATGGTTATTCAAAGAGATGGTTTACGGGCATTAGATCGCCTTTCCAATGATATAGAGCTGGTCATGTTACTAAGGTTTGTTTAGATTTTATCTTACATCTGGCTCTTTCTCGTCGTGTTGCCTGGTTGATTTGTGGCTTTTTCTCCTCATGTCGCATCCCTGCTTTATTTCTCTATCGAATTATCTCGAAAATATTTACTCGATAAAGATGCATAATTTTAGAACAAATTTTCCTGCTTGTGTTTTCTAATCACGAGGTTTAATGAGAACCACCGTAAGACAGAGTATTGAAAAGTCCGGTATTCACTAGTCGATTATCAAAATTATCACGATAACGATTAGGCTGTAATCGTGTTTATCCTCAGTGAGTACATCGAATGTAATCGTGTTATGCCCTCTGTTCGTGATAAAACCATCACGATTATCGCGAAAGGATATCAAAAATTTTTTGATTTCTTTTAGTTTTAGTATAATTTTTTGTTCCTGAATAGCCATTTTGAATATACGATTAATGCGTCAGTGATTTAGCTGAGCATCCTTCTGTCTTGAAATGTTTAATCGTGAGGCTTGAATTGTTTTTTGTGCAAATTAAAAACAGTGAAATGCTGCTGAATACTTCGGATATAGGCCCGTATTCTGTTATAAATGTTCGTGTGCTTGTTGCTACTGTTTTAGTGATGCAAATTCACTTTAAGAAAGTATGTTTGGCCACATTCATTCCCATCCTTATCATCATGAAAAGGCACCAACTTTCAATTTTGGGGTAATTTCACTAGTTTTTTGTTTTAGCATATGTGAGGAAGAGATTCAAGCATTCGTTGTACCAGATGCACAGCCGCAGAATGAAGTAGCAAGTGCTATCGAAGCGAAAGAAACAAGAGAATCAAGTATGTCCCTGTAGTACTATGCTCCGAAAGCAATCGTTCGTGTTCCTGTAGCACTATTGTCCAAAAGTAATGATTTCGTTTAGATGAATATCTGTGTTTGGGGAGAAGAACAAGGGAAATTCTTCTAGACTTAAGTCAACCATCCCCGTCAATTGCTGTTATCAAGGTAGTGCTTGCGCCTGTGTGACCGTTTCTTGATTGGAAGGACGGAAGTGAAAGTTCGACCAAAAAACAGTTATGTTGATGTAAGGTGGAATTTTAAAGATGGCAGAACTGCTTCTTCTCCGAATACAATTTCATGTCTGGAAGCTTTGGAAGATTTAACTTTGTATATGTAGTTAGCATCTTGAATACCAGCTTCTACTAAATAGATTATCGATGAGGCTCCTGCCATTCAGGAAACTTTAAATCTAAAACTTATGGATTTCTGAAAATGGTCAATTATTTCCAAAAAAGAGACTTTAAACAAACATCACGCATTAAGAAACATCTTGTAAATGCATTGCACATTTCTGTCGCCTCAAAATATTAAGAAATATTGTCATAATCTAACTATTGTCACACAAAATTTTCCTTTCTGACAGGGCCCCAGGGCACACGAAAGCCTGCACCATATCGAAGAGACTTTGAAGCGAAACTTAGAACGTTCCACCGGCAAATGGTCCAGTCAGGGTATGGACAAGGACCAGGGAAAATAAGGTTTGTAAATTTAAGTATTCATCATAGATTTAGCTACTCATTTTCACCCTAGGTACTTGCGGTAGATTGTATCATTTTTTCTACGTGTTCTCATATTTCCACAGTATAGGTAAACGTGTTTAGCTACTGCTATAAGATTAGGGGCCTTAAGGTTACGGTAAACGTTTTTTGACACGATATTTGGTTACGATATTCGGATTCCGTTAATAGTTTCGCTTTTAGGGAGAGAAAACCAAATATACGGAATCAGATTCAACTATACATCATTCGATGCACAAGAATGTGGCGATTTCAACCACATCAAAATAATTTGCAAATATGTAAAATGATACTTTCCAGGCAAATTTATTGCTCAAATGAGTGTACCACCTTCAAAAGCCATTTTCTACCCTTGCGTTTGAGGTATCAAAGTCCGACTTATATCAGCAGAAATCGCCGAACCCTAGCTACCAAAGCGTGTCTCAGATTTTTCAAATTCCTCCTCCCCTTGAAACTTTATCCTGTCAAAAATTGGCAAACAATTTTTCTTCCCTCTTATAGCTGTATTTGGCTATAAATAACGGACCAGAGCAAACACAAAAATTTCGAGACACTCTTTGCTTACCCGACATCTGTCCTGGCCGTGTGCAAAGTTTTGAGCCATTCGATTGGTTCCTTGGGTACAAAATAGCTTTTTCATACCTGTATGTAGACGAATTGTAAGTCCGGAGAAAACGGGATTTTACTGATCCCACTTGCAAGATACACTCGTAAACCACAATGTAATCCGGGTCAAGTCACTTGAAGCTTTAAGATCAATAAGCCTGTTTAAATAAACACGGCCGTACATTGGATACATGGATGTGCCCTGCGATATTGTAAAAGAGGCATGCGACCACAACCGCAAAGCAACGATAATCGGCTTAACAGGTCAAGAGATTTTAAGGCCTCAACTAAAAGTTTTGATAAAGGAATTATGGAAACCTTCGTTTGAATGGGATTTTTTCCACTTTCAAAAATTTTGTTTGTTTCAAATTTGAGATCATTGTATGCCTTGAAAGTTCGGCTATTTGAATATGAAAAAATTGAAAAATTGATGTTTTCATCCAGAAAACGTTTACCGTAACCTTAACATAAGTGACGAAATTTGGAGATTCGTGGACATTCGTGAATTCAACAATACTTTGATTGTAACCAAAAAAGTACCTCTAGATCAAAATTTCGAAGAACCCTTTTCTTCTAAATGTTTTATCAGGTGCTTCTGTTTATGATGTCCTGTTATTCTCAGTTTTTTATGTATTTGATTATGATATTTATCATCAAATTAAACATTTTAAAAATTGCACTAAGTATTCATAATTATCGTCTCAATTTCCATCAGAATGAAAATACGCCGAGATCACGTGGTCTCTGATGCTTTCGAACAACTAATGAAACAGCCGCCAAGGGCATTGCAGAAGGACCGTTTGTACATTAAATTCCTTGGGGAGGAAGGCCTGGATTATGGTGGACCCGCACGAGAGTTTTTCTTCTTAATCTCGAGACAGTGCTTCGACCCCTACTATGGATTGTTCGAATATTCTGCAAGTGACACTTACACTCTACAAATAAGTCCAGTGGCAGCCCGCTTCGTCACAAATTCTCATTTGTGGTAGGTTTGGTGCATTTCCATCCGTCCATTTTTGTTTGCAATCGTTTGCCTTTGAACTTTTAGTGATTATATTAGTGGAGCTTTTACTTTATTTTCCATTCAAAAAGTTACATTGCTAGTTGTTGGTTTTATTACTCGTTCAATTACGTTGCTTCATAACTAGGACCATAGCTGAAGTTTTGTCAGATTCCAGGAAAAATTTCCCGTTTGTATCAAAAGAAAAAAATTTGTTCCAATTCAATGCACAGTATTTCGCGATTTGCATCTCGCTTTCAAATTTTGTACGTTAAAAATTACTGCAGTCTGATCGAGCACTGATCATCTGACGAAAGTTTTTTTGCTTTTCCAGGCTCCGTTTTTGCGGTCGCATAATCGCCTTGTCGCTTGTTCATCAGCATTTGCTAGATGTGTTTTTCACACGATCGATATACAAAGCCCTTCTTCGACAGTAAGTCAGTTTAATATCTCCTTTCAGCCTTATATTCTTGATAAAAATTCACTTCCCAGTTGATAAAAGTCATTGATCGTAAGCTTTTTTGTTTTGATGGGTGTCATATCAACACAACAGTCATTTTTATTCAGCCTAAAGCATTATTACCCAAACTAAGTTTGCTATAAAGTTGATGCTGTTTGCTGTTGTCCACAGCTGACATGTCTTAATAATGGATATTTGTTTCAGATCCTACGACCTTAGTGACATCGAATCCTTCGATCCGGAATTCCATCAGAGTTTGTCTTGGATACTCGAAAATGACATCACTGATGTGTTAGATATGTACTTCACAACCGATGAAATTGTTTTTGACCAGGTGGGAAAAGCATTCTTGTCTTTAGCTGTTTCAGTTCTCTCTAGATTCTTAGATTCCATTAAGCGATTTTAGATCCCATTATTTTATATCTTATAACAGGAATTTAAAAATTTACAATCTTTTTATCGTTTTTCTTTGTGTATCATCGCCTTTCTAGATCAGTCATAACTTTAGTCATATAGTTTTAGCAAAACCAGGCTTTAATACATTTAATCTTGTCGCCCAACTGATCCCCTATTAACAGTTTCAAGAGGCATATGACGGCAGTCGTTAGAAACGATTTCAATGCATGAGACCTGTCAATGCATGGTTTTCCCTTTCGCGAATACAAACGTAATCACAGTCACAACCGGTTAGGCATATCCACTGTATATTAAAGTGAGTTGTAAGCAATATCAATATTTTTGAAATAGTCAAACTTCCTATGTAATTCCTATCTATCTACATAAGCACGAAAAAACCGCTACTGTTTAGACAAAAGGAGTTCGTTTTCACGTTAAGACTCCATTGGTAACATTCTTAATAGGCAAGCGGCACTGATTGGTCAACCTCAACAGTCACGTGTTCGTGTTTTTGATTGGCCTATTTCGATCCAAAACTGGGTATATATCTTTCCTAGCGTAGAGTTTTCGGTCTATGTTCTGGTGTTTTAAACTCTGAAGAGTGTCAGACGAAAAGCTTTAGTTTACTAAATGTTTGCTTTTTTCAAGCCATTTTCAAGCTTTGTACCACCAAAAGATTTTTTCCTCTGTAATTATAACCAATGGACTTGTAAACACCCATTAAAATTTACTCTTTAAAATATGAGGTAAGTGCCGTGCAACTACCGGATTTAGGGTGGAGGGGAAGAGCTGGGGAAGAGCTGCCATGTGTCTATAGATTATTTCCACCTGTCACATGACATATAAACTGTTTCGAAATCACCGAAGGTAACTATCCGTTTAAAAATCCGTATGACATAAATAGCGCGTTGCTACGTGTATCCAACAGTAGGTTGTGATCCATCATGGCGGCAACAAGTAAGTCACGTGACAGGTGGGAATAATCTATACTTGGTAAGAAGGGAAGGCAGATCACAAAAATTTTATTGTGACTTCTGCTTGTTACCAAGTTGTAAGTAAGTAAGCCCTTGGAAGGTTGGGCTTGCGGCAGGGTAATACGGTGTATCCGTCCTCTTAATTTTTTTTCTCTTATTTCATCGTTTCTATTTTCTATCTACTATCCGTGTTTTTAATTTTGTTTCTCTTTTTTCTTCGCCTCTTTCTCTTTTCAATGTTTTAATATTTTGAAGCTGTGATCTCTAGCTATTTGAGGTATTATTCTTCATATAATTAAGCAATGTATTTTTCTTGACTTCATTGTTCATTTCCTTGATGAAATCTAGGTAACAGAGAGAGAATTAAAGCCGGGTGGTAAATCCATCCCAGTCACGGATGAAAACAAAAAGGAATATGTCGATTTAATGATTAAATGGAGAATGGAGCGAGGTGTTGGAGAGCAGATGAAACAGCTCGTCGACGGCTTTAATGAGGTAATTGAAATGCAGAATTTTTGTTGAATCAATATGTAATTGTGACATTTCATATTTTTAAATATCTGGTCTTGTTTTTATTGTGGCACAAGCTGTGTGATTAGCTTTTTCGAACCTTAAAGAAGTTTGCTATGTATTTGCAAAAGTTACAACAAGGTTGTCAACAAACAGCTATCGAAAATTTCCAGATCTAGAGTACCAGAGGGTTTTAAGAAGGGAAACCATTTGATTTTCACTTTAAAGATCAAGTGAGGTAATTTTTTTCTTTCATGTTCCTTGTAACTTACTTATTTCTGCCAACTGAAATCTGTCAGGTTTTAATTGATTATTTTCTATACAGTGCGAAGTTTTCACCTACAGGTAACGTGTTTTATTTATTTCTGTTTTCCAGGTTCTTGACCTGCACATGATCTCAATTTTTGATGCACGTGAACTTGAGCTGGTTATTGCAGGCACGGCTGATATTGATGTTAAAGACTGGAGAACGAACACAGATTATCGCTCTGGTAATGATCACATCCCATTTGATCACGCCTAAGCCTGTTTTTCATTCTAGGCACTTTCTTTTTTACTAACATTTTCTGAAGCTTCCGTAATGTCACACCGTGTCCCTGTTCTATTTTGAGCTTCGTAACTTATTTGTATAATTCCTTTCCAGGTTACCACGACAAACACCCCGTTATCCAATGGTTTTGGAAAGCCGTCGACTCTGTAAACAATGAACAGAGGCTTAGGCTGCTCCAGGTACAAATTTCTCTAACTTAATAATTGCTTGACAAATAAAACAGATTTTTCTAAGGTAGCTTTTAGTGTGTTTTTAGTGTTGTCGGCTAGTTCTCCTTCAACAAATTTGGCACATAGTGTTGGAGGGATTAACAGAAAACCCTTAAGTATAGAAGTCGATACCGTATGTAGGTCAGAGGAAAATTATCCAATAATTATTTTGAACTGTACCGAAATAGGAAACCATCATCTGCTTTTGGTCAACCTACCGTTTGGTCTAACTAAGCTAACGTTCCTCGTGAATAACCTTGTTAAACAAAAAGTATATCTGGCGAATGACTTAGGGGTTGAAGAATGAATTGTAACCATGCAGTTACGAAGTGTCAGGAAACTACATAGTTGGTGAAGTGGGCGGGAATTGAGTCATGTGTTTCTGGCTAACTTCTTTTCGTCATCATGACAAAATCAAGTGTACTGGACCTGTCTATTCTCTGCTAACTTCAAATTGACCCTGAGGCAAGCTTTTTACAGCTGTAGGTTAATTATAATGGTAAAATTTACGTCAAATACTCCAAATAACTGTCTAACATATTTGACAGGATTCGTTGTTCACGCAATCCAATTGCGGTCTTAAGTTAGTGCCTATTTATGATTCTTCTATTTCAAAAGGCCTTGTTCTTCCTGTCTTTTTTTTAACTTCATAAGAGGAAGAGACTGAAATAGCAATTAATGATTTAGAAGGTCTAGTGCAAAGTAGGCCGAGAGAACAGAGGATACTTTCAGAATTGGTGACGTCAAGGATATCAAACCTCCAAACCGCAACTTCTACTATATATATCTGTTTAGTTAATTGTGGTTTTAGCGTTTTCTTTAGGGCTCGGTTTTAAGTTTAGAACTTGCACTGTAGCCTGTAGCATAAACTTGCACTAAATTACATTACAGTTCCAAATAATATTAAAATTTGACGTTAAAATTTTTTTTTCATTCTTGTTTTTAACTAAATTTAAATTAAATTTTCTCTAATCTTTGTTTGTAATAGGTTTCGAGTGTTTATCCTGTCATGCAAATTTCAGTTTTGAACATGGTCCACTGTAGATAAGATTTTATTTTGTATTACTATTTATTTTTATCTTGAATGCCGTAGTAGAGTTGAAGTAATATGATACCAAAGTGCTATCTCGCATCCATGTTTCCTTCAAAACTGTATTTGTAGTGTTTTGTGATTAAGTATCTGCAAAAAATTATTGACTTCATTTCTCTAGTTTGTCACTGGAACATCGAGCATTCCCTTTGAAGGCTTCTCCGCACTGCGTGGTAGCACTGGTCCAAGAAAGTTCACTGTTGATTGCTGGGGTGACCCCGCCATGCTGCCCAGGTAGGCTTCAAATTTTCATGCCTAAATAAATGTTTTTGAAAGTGTCGCATCTTGCGCTTGATGAAAGGGAATATTCTTACACAGTTACTGTTGAAAGCACTGTCGCTTTCTGATAAAGAAGCCCCCTATCTCCTGGTATATCTTATTTATCTCAACTTTGCTTTCTAGAGCCCACACTTGTTTCAATCGACTGGACCTGCCGCCCTACAGAAACTTTGAAGAGCTCTACGAAAAGCTTCTTTATGCTGTTGAAGAGACCAGTTCATTCGGTATAGAGTAAACACTGCCCAAATTTAAGGTTCTGCCCATTTTTAAGAAAAATAGTATCTGCCTGTTGAAATAATATCTTAAATAAACCATGTCAAGATACTAATTTAAGCGGTTATCTCTTTCAAAAATTCGTATATTACAGAGATACTTTTAGTAGTTGTGTCGACGAAGAAAATGCTGTAATTTTATACTGACATTCTAATTCTTTGAAGCTCGGGAAACTTTCTTCTTGTACAAACTGGAAGACTTTAATTTTCTGTCTTCTGTAAAAATACCAAGTCCCTTGAAGTCAAACGTACAAAGAAACGCACTATATTCCAGAAAATTAAAAGTAAATATTCGATGTTAATGCATATAGTTGCTGCGAATTGGCTGCGAAGTTACACTAAGCTGCTCATTGTTGCAACTTTTTTACGCTTACTAGGTTTATCTGTTCCCTGCTTCAAAATTTACTTCCTGCTAGCCTTTTTCTTGGTATTGAGACAGTTGTGAGTAAATGTGACCCCTAATTAACCCCTTCATCCTCCTGATGATTATAGGTAAATGCGAGCTTGTTGTAAACTTTATTTGTATATGCTGTTATTCATAATTGCAGAAACAGTTGGATCCGTTCTGCTCTTTTTTAAATAGTGTATTTTTCAATCACATAGAATGTTCTTTCTTCGTTGAAATTTGGTTAATGTTAAATACAATTTACTCCAAATTAGCAAAGCGAAACGGAAGCATATAGAACAGTATCAAGAAAATATTTTTTTGGTCGGAAAATGTGTCTCTTATCGTAATTGGTCACATTTTGACTTAGAGCTGTAGAGATAAAATATTTATAGCACCTTTTTGGTAGGTTTATCAAATATACCCTTTATCTTTTACACGAACACATTTAGATGGAATTGCCTAGATGGAAGCAAGAGACTTCGTCGCGTATCAACACAATTAAGTGAAAAAAACGCTTTGATCAAACGTGACATTAAGTATCTTATTTTTGTTATCATAAGTAGTGAAAGGGTCTATTTCCTCAGTCACTTGGTAATGTTGCCTGGACACGTTTTGTAAAATTTTCTTTGTATCGTGTGATCGTCCATAATGTAATTAGATTTTGATGTGAATAAGCTGCTGGTCTTTGTTTTGCGAAACTTAAACTGATTATATTGTAACTCATTTAAATTTATGAAAATCCTTCAATATGAGCTGACAATGCTCTCACAATTGAAAGTACTGGCTGAAACAGTGGATGTCAGAGATTGAATTGCTTAGATGCAAGTGAAGTAAAATGTTATGAATCATTACAATGAGCATAGCTTATAGTAAGACTCCTTTCAAAATAGTAAATTTAGAATTCATGTCAAAATAATTGGAAAAAGCAAAGTAAATATTATTTGGTTGCTGGATTGATCAACATTTAAAACCATGTCACTTGATTAAGTTACTATAATTTGTAAGAATGGATAACTTTAAGAAATTCAATAACCATGTTTGATAATAAGATGCTAGGTATTTACGTTCTTGGTATGAGGAATTATTGACCACACTGTGGGTGAGAAATTCCATGTTCTGATTGATGTAAGTTGTTATGCAATTGCTTTAAGCAATGCCATTCAAAAAATGATTTTCAAAAGGAAAAACTGAAAAGATAGCACGATGCAGAGTCACTTAGATATTTTCTTATGGCACTGCGTCGCTTTGTCCTTTGTAACGACTGTTTTCAGAAATTACGCTTCTGTTGTTGATAGAAGCATCTTTTGAAATCTTGATGTTGTTGGTAATACTTTGTGACTTTTTTCAATGAGGAAGGTTTACATACTTAAGACCTGGCGAATCTTTTGTGTTTCGGCGTTCTCCATTCTAACTGAGGGTCAAGTCATCCTTCCTTAGTTGTTTTAAGAAATTTTTTTAGGGTTTTCAAATGTTAGCGTTTCTAGTTGTAGGATTTTGGATTGTATTTAGGTTTTTTAGTTAATTTCTGTTGGTTTTTTTAATTGTAATTTTAATGTTATTTTACGGGAGTGTTTAAACATTGATATTACTTTCAAACCAGCCCATGTGCCTAAGAGCTGGCCTCTCCATAGCTAAATAACGTAAATGAATGAATTAAAGGGTAAAAGTAATCAAAACAATTCAAGTATCAGAAATAATACATGATTCAAACTGAAATTCCGCCATTTGTTATTTTCAAAATTTTTACAGAACTTTAAACATCCTTTCTAATTTTTCGAAATCTAAGCATGAAGCATAGTCGTGTGACGTCTTTGCTGTCTCTGATTAGTAGCGAGACTCTTCCAACAGGGCACCACTAACGTCATTTGTCGGATAAGCAAAATTTTTCAACGAAAGAAAGTGCGTGAATAATTTTTGGAAAAGTGCTGGTTACCAAAATGCCATGGAGGCAGTTTGCTCGGTGAGAAATTCAGTAGATCAATTTTATGGATATTTTATCTAAAATCACGTTATAAAACATGTATATTTTCCTAGACAATTGAATTTGACTTGATTGCGTGAGCTCTTTCGTTGTCACAAAGTCTAGGCAAACCACTAGGTCGACAGGGAAGAAAGTTTTACTTTTATGTTTTAGCAGAAGAGAGGATTTTCTTAGAAGCGCACAGTTTGGAAATTAAAATAGGTTACACTCCGGTTATAGTCAAGCAAAATGTTGCCTGAAAAGCTGTAAACAGAATGCAGAGTATGACTGTGTGACTTTAACCGAAGTAATTATAATCGAAATAAACAATTGCTGAACTGGTCTGAAACAAATATACTTGTCTGTCCTGATTTATTTCTAAGTAGCTCAGAACATCGCATACTTGACAATGGGGTTTTTTGCAAAGAAGATCTTGCACTTTCTCAGGAAATTTACTGAAGAAGGACACAAAATATTTCTGCAGGATGTAATGTAATGGTATGCATAAAAGAATATTTCATGACAGCAGATTTGGGGAATTGTCTGGCAATATTAGTTGAACATTTTTCTCAGATGATGAAAGGCTTAAGCAAGTTTTTGTTCCATTGGTAATACTTTACAAATCAGACGAGTTAACAAATGAAAATTAATGCATTCGTTAAAACATTGTAGTTAAAGGAAATTGCTTGAATTTTACTTGTTTCTTGGAAGTCTGTATTAATTGAATCAGTAACTTTGTGCTGAAACTTCAACCAATTAGAAAGCAAAAGAATTCTAAATTTTGCCATTTATTTTTAATTTAGTTTATCTGCCCCTTTTTTGCAGAAAAGTATTTTTATCATATTCGAAAAATTTTCATTTTTAGAATGCTAGCAAATCAGCACCAATTGGTTGAGATGGTAAGGAATTTTTTTATTTAGATACTATTCTGCATATTAAGACATGAGTTGTTATCAAACAAATCACATTTGCTCAAGTCAGAATTTCAAAGTAACATTTGCTCCTCAGGTTTGCTCTATTTACTTTGATTCAGCACTTAGAATTTGAAATGACAGTTTTTTGAAAATAACAGTTGTCAATAAAATCTCCCCTACTTGTTTCCACAACTTGTTTAAATCTGTGGCGTCCATTCACCAATATGGTACACTACAGACTCGCAAGAACAAACAATTTTAACTCAAAGAAATACCAATCAATATGGTCTCAGATCTATACATCACCATGGATCAAAGTGCTGGAATAAAATTCCTTTAGATATAAAACGGTCACCATCTGCTCATATCTTTCGTCAGAGACTAAAAGCCTTTCTTTTTGAAAATAATTATTGTAGCAGATTATAGATAGTAATCATCACTATTTTCCTCAAAACGTTTCTTAGTTATATTCATCAATTAAAATTTTCCTATAAGGGGGTGGCCTCTTCTCGATTAGCTTTGCTACTGAGAGACCTCCTCCTTAAAAATTCCTCTTCATGCAAATTTTCTAATTTTTCTGTAGTTATGTTTAGTCTTTAAACTTGTAGTGTAACTTGTGGCCTATAGTTTATTTTAATGTTTTGACAAAATTTTTTATGTAGTGGAATTTAAAATTATATGAACTGAACTTAACTTTACTACATCGTCTAGCATCCTTCCTTGAGGGCTCCTCATATCCTCCTTGCATCCCTCACAGAACCTCTTTGTTTACATTTGAATTTAGTTCAGAATGCATTGACTGTTGAGAAGTTATTCATAATTTTGCTCCAGCTTATATAGGTCATGATCCTGTAAATCAATCAGATCACTGCTTTTTGCACCAGTTGAAGCGAATTTGCTCCAGGAAGTGCTAGATAGCCAATCACATCACATAACAACTGGAGCAAAATCCAGCTTTATGATTGGTTTGATTTCTTTGCCTGAGCAAAGTAAAGCCAATTGTAGTAAACTGAAGCTTTGCAGCTGGATATCACTCTGAAATAAAGTTTCAAAATAAATTAGTAATGAATTGTACAATTTCTTGAAAGAAAAACAGATTTTTTCTTGAAATATTTACAATTTACAATTATTGAAATATTAACCTTGTTTCAAAGTGACCTGATTGTTTATTTAGGCCTGAGCATGGAATATTTTTTATCAAATTTAATGCTTCTCTGGAAAATAGATTTGTAAATCATTGATGGATTCACAGAATGGTTACTTTCTACTGTCAAAGGTTATTAGGATATGGTGATAGATAAATAACAAGGCAACTATTGTATAGATGGATAGTACAATGCTGTATTACAATTTTAATCCAATTTATGATCCTATTTAATCCCAGTAATCCTATTTATGATCTCCAAGCTCCTGGAGGTCTCAGATTTCAGAAAACTTGAAGTTGATCAATGTTAATATTTTTTAAGTAATTTGAAGTAGGCCCAATTGCTAGACCATTTCTTGCTAGTGGTTTGAACCACTGACGTTTTGAAAAACATTCAAATCTCACAACCAGAGCATGGCCTAAAGCATGGCCCAAAGCATGGCCCAAAGCATGGCCCAAAGCATGGCCCAAAGCATGGCCCAAAGCATGGCCCAAAGCATGGCCCAAAGCATGGCCCAAAGCATGGCCCAAAGCATGGCCCATAGCATGGCCCATAGCAAAAAGCCCTTAATTTTTTGCTAGATTAACCAGGATTGTTGGACTTTTTTGCAAAAGAATTCTAAATTGCTCCAGAATTTTGTGTTTTAGCATTTCTGTCTTCTAACATACTGACAAAACACATTTTCAGTTGATGTTTCTTTTCCACAAATCTACCCTCACATGTGAGTCATTTTTTTGTTATATATAGATTGTTAAGATTTCTCCCCTTTTTATAGCTTGCAAATACTCCATTCATGAGGAGACTTGCTCAGATGACACATTTTGCCTACCGAAGAGCAACCTATGTTGGTATGGTTTTAAATTTCATTCTTATTATGGTTAATTTTTCTGATATGCTGGTGCCCACAAATGGTGATTTTCAATTTTCATAAACCTTTAGCATTAAATAATATGATAGAAATAATGATAATTATTTCTTTATTACAGTGTCAGATTGATTTAGCATTTCTGCTAATCAAGGACACTATTTACATACAGTCTATTAAAAACTTGATCGATATAGCTTATGAATTAAGAAATGTCCTTCTTGCCAATGCCCATCATTAGTAACTAAAACCTTTTAGTTACCCATATTCATCATTACACTTTTTTGTGTGGCTGTGGTAAGATGCTTTTCTATCAAGAAGCACGGAAAGATGGATAGATGAAATTGTTTAAGAATACTATTGTTGAATGATTGAATCCAAAGTTCCAAATGTCTTGAAAAGAGTGTCATTTAGATGAATGGTGTCATTTACTGTCCTGGCTGCAATTCTATGAAGTATTAGCTAGGCCCTGCAAAATCATTCTTGAAAAACAATACCATGAAGTAGAAAAGGGTTGGTTTTTGCATTAAAAAGAGAGCTCAGCCCCCCCCTGACTCTAAATACCTATGTACAGCCTAGAAATAGAGCAATCAGTTTAATAATTCTTTGACTGTGAGCTATGAGAAGATGTAGTCTCCTCCTCTCGCCATATAGCCTCGAGCTCATGAATTTAAATCTTCTGTTGATTATATTAAAATCATATTTGATCATACAGGTCAGCAAAAAGTCAATGAAATCCTCAAAAATGAAGAACAGAGGCAAAAAGTGAGATATGATCCACCAAATGGAACTGTCCAAGGATTTATGACACGATTTTTTCAAAATCTACAAAAAGAATTTGAAAGAGCAAATAAATTGAAGCCCAAGTGAAATGGGTTATTGTATTATTAAGTTTTTTGTGTAAATATGAACTTTTGTGGCTTGCTTAGTTAATTGTAATTAAAGGTATAAAGAGGTCATAAACAAAGAAGAAGTTTTGCAAATCTGCACTAATATTCATTGAATAATTACACCTGGTTCAGAAGCATCACCCATTCATTTTTTGTTTAATTGCATTCGATTATTAGAGAAATTACGCAACAGGTGATATAAATGCAATCTAAATGCATTCTTTAAGAATTAAGATAAGAGATCAGTCAAAAATAAATTCATAATGCTGCATAGAATTTTTGACAATGTATTAGTTAAAAATTGCCAATGTGACTTTGGTCATGTTTCCGCCAGTTTTTTAATAAAAAGACATACTAAAGTAAGTGGAATATGCATGTCGAGAAAAAAGATTTTTAGAAGTGCAGGTTTTCGGAGGTGTATTTTAAAGGTTGCTTATTTTGCAATGGAAAGAATAAAAACGTTAAAAAACATGGTTTGAAAACAAATGTTATAACAACAAGGGTGAAAAAACTGTATTGTCAGCAAAGACATTGCAGAAAGGGAATATTTGAAAGATGAAACTCAACTTTAATGTCGTTTTGTTGGATATAAACGGAAAGAAGTGTAAAGAAAAGTGTTCCGAATACAGGCACAATTGGCCGGTCTTCAAAAGAGGTTTTGCCTAGTATCGAAGGAATTTACCTCAATAGATAAAGGTTTTTTCTAAAAGTATTTAATCGCCACAAAAAACAAGCGCCGTTATTTCTTAGCCGCTACCAACCTACATATCCATGAAAGTTATCCTACTCTGATGGTCTTTTAAGTTTTGAAGTGTCTTTTGCTGAGATGTGGCCAATTTGGTTTCCTGCTCTGTGCACCGGTTGTTTGTTCTCAATTTGGTTTCGTTTCTTATGACATGGGAGGGGCAATGTGAATATGGAGGGCAGCTGGATAGACTTGCATTTAAGACGGTGATAAAAAACATCTTGCGCCACCTTAATTTCTAATTAATTTCATCTGTTTTGCATTAACGATCAACACAGCAAAAGAACAGCGAGCGATCAGGCTTACATTTCAGAATCAATTTGTTGCCGAAACATTACAAGATTATTTAAAGTAGCAAACAAAATCATGCTTCGAAACCATAAAACAGCTCATATTTTAGCATCTTTACTCTTATGCTACCTTGAGAACTGTTGGTCGTTCAACGTGGACACTGCTAATGCCATGATTCTGGATCCTGGTAAGAAAGGCTATTATTTTGGCTACTCAGTCGCATTATATAAGCACAGCAATAAACAGTGGTAAGTTCTTATCTGTTTTATATGTTCTGTTTTATGTGTGGATAATTTTTTCCGAGGCTCGATGTTCTTATTTTTTATCATTTGAGGCTAGGGTTTTCTTGATATTGCTTTAATATCGACTTTGATTTTTCTGCAACTACATACAATGGATTGTTTTTAAGACTACTAAAAAACATTTTCGCTTGAAATAGTTTGCAACCATCTTCAAAAGAACCATCAATTGGCATTTTGCGCGTAGGCCCGTCGCTTGGTATTGTCCTCTGGGGGAAGGGGGGTTGCTTAAGCCCCATTTGCCGAAAATGTTGGTAAGCACATCCTTTATTGCGCAAGCCAAAAATTTGTCGAGGAAACACCCCCACATGGTAAAAACTCCTCGGTTTTCTACCTACAAGGTGTCAAATAGCCCCTTCCTCCTCTAAAACACCCTCCCCACCCCTAGTGGTCAACCGTAGTGACTGCTCGGTCTGTGCGTCGAGAGAGCCCTGTACTTCAGTTTTTGTAAATTTATTGCGATCTTAGGGGTTTGTATCTAATAAAAAAAAATTTATAAAATATTTCGTGTAAATTAATTGGTAATATAGGTTTCTGAAAAACTAACAATTAAGGTCAAAAGTCTTACAAACAATAGTCTCCATGCAGGCTATCAAATCATTATAAAATGATTTCGTTCAATCCGCAAGCCAAAGCTGCTTCATTTGTGCCGAAAGCCTCCTTCTTTGGTTTGATACATTTGTAAAAAGTTTCCACAATCTTCAAAATCATACAGATTTAACGGTTTTGGGGCAATAAAGAAACCATAAAGAAATAGCAGAAAATGACTTTTTGAAGCAGTCAGCCCAATCTGAACAATCAGCCTTACGTACGATGTACTGTTGCGTACCACAACTTTTGACAGTTTGATTTCCTAGACAAGCGCGATTTTGTTGATATTTGATATTTTAATAATCCAGTTTAGTTCATATATATCATAAAATTTCTTTCATAATCTTTCAACAAATAAATCAGTCAAATGCTAAGATATCTAGAAGTATTGGTATCCTTATTAACACATTAGAATTCATTTATTCAATCCCACGTTTTTATGGTCTACTTAACTGGGGCTGTGCCAATAAAAATACCTTAGAGCCACTGAAAATAGGCTTAGGAAAAGCTGTCAGAGTAATAGATTTTGCTTGCTACACAGCACACTCAGAACCAATTTTCAATCGCTTCAAGATTTATTTTAAACTTAGAAAACCTCTACAAGCTCGAAACTGCCAAATTCATAGTACTTAATAACCAAGATAATCATAGTACTTATCTTCAAACTAAGTTTAGTAGACTTGCAAATTACATCAATATTTTACCAGACAGTCTTCCAAACTTGGTCTTTCTCTTCCTTCAGTTTCTACAAACCTCCAAGACAATTTTCTAACATTTGATAGAGTCAAGTTACTCACTTCTAAATCCACCACCACCACCCCCCCCCGCCATCTCTTTACCTTTTATTTTTTTATTTTTTCCACCTTTATCTTGGTTTCTTACGAACTTCTATTGTACTTCTTTTATCAATTAACTTAACTGTTATGTTATGTTCAATTCAAACTAACATCTGGAGCATATAACTTTATTAAGTATATCAAGCAGCGCATGTGACTCGAAACAAATCGCAAAGTACTGAAGTGCCGATTCTATTATGCTGAAGGACACACGTAACTAAAAGTTTGTTTCGTGTGTCCAAATTGACATTTTTGGACTTACTTATTGTTCCAATTTTTGAAATTTCTAGAAATTTAATTTTTTTTCAGTATATAATAATTATGTTTGTGCTTGCTGAAAAGATTTTGAGTTTGAGGTCGAGTTTGAGTTTCATAGATTCAGCTATAGGACTGTGCATCGCATTTGGTTTTCCGCTTGTCTTCACGTAATTTCGATAAACACCTTTTTATATTAGAATATTATCTATAAGAATAATAAAGCTCAAAATCGCTGAAATAGAATAATACAAGGTTCAAGCTCCATCAATAATTAATTTTATTGTTTATTTGAATTTCTTGAAGGAAAACAAAACAACTACTTTAGTGCCGCACTATAGCAGTAATGAGTCATGGGCGGATACCGCAAATCCTCGAATAAGCCCCCACGCTCCATTAAGCCCCCCCCCCTTGAAAAAGCCCCCACCTAAAAAATCATTTTTGCAGATAAGCCCTCCCCTTGAATAAGCCCCCATGGGCTCTCATTCGAGGTAAGCATAATTGCAGAATGGTATCTTATTTCAAGAAAGCCCCCACATGACAATAGCTGTACAGTATCCCTTCCTTTAGCAGGAGTCCAAAAAGCAAAAAAAGCGACTTATGTGATGATAAAAAATTATAATATTTGTTAGTTCTTTGTTAGACTTGCTAGAAAAATAATGTCGTTTTTATGTCGACCTTTGGGGAAAATACTAAACTTTGAAATAAGCCCCCCCCCCCTATCGAATAAGCCATCCCTCTTTCGAATAAGCCCCCACCCAATAATCCCCCGTGGGCTTATTCGAGGATTTACGGTACGTCTAGTTTAAACGATATAGGTATTCTTATGAAAACCAGCATGTATATTCAATCTCAAGATAATCCGACAAACTCTTGAAATCTCTTAGCAGCTATTTGGCGCAATCAGTTTTAATGAGCATTTTGCCACAAACAGTATCTAATCCCTTTTCGTCACAAAATCTGTTAACCACATTAAAAAACAAATTAATAAACCATAAAATTGAAGAATAATAAACCAGAGATCACCGTTCGTCTTCAGCATGCATTTGAGTCAATTTCCTGATAACCGCCTGCGGACAAAACATTTGTCATTTGTTGTGCATTGTTTTATTTTTACGGATATATTTGTCAGTACATGTCATTAAAAGAAATATTCCCTCCGTTGTAAGAACAGATATACTAGATTCACTTCTTCTTATATTAGATTCACTATTGCTGTAGGACCAGCCAGAAAAGTGCAATGACTACCCTTGGTACCAGAGCCTCAGTGAAGGAGATGGTGGAAGTCGAACAAAGATCTGGTCCCACTCTTTCACCGCCCCTCTCTTTCATTGGGTCTGGCACCCAGGGTATACAATGACTAACAATAATTCCTGTGTCACTTTCCTTTCTTTCAGAGAAGAGCAGTTTTTTCCTTTTTTCCCACAAATCCAACGTAGTGGCTTTATTGTAGATACATTTGATATAAGAATAAGAAAATGTTTGTAACATGACATCAAAGTTAACGATAGCAAACACTGTCTGAATAGGTTAAGACATCTCAATCTTGGGCTTTTAAGGACGAGGGTGAATATTTATCTTCGGATGGGGAACTACCAATGTAAAGCCTTACTACTTTTTTTAACTCCTCGATTCTCCTTCGGCGAAATGTTTTGTAATATTCTAATAGCACGCTTAACAGCCTCAGAAACAATATGCTGGAGAAGACAGAAAATTGAACTGCCATTTTTTTAAACAGATATTTTTATTACTGGATTCTTATAGTGAAACACCGAGGCTTAAGGTCCAGGGGCATGAGGAAAACCGCCCCAACCCCGTATATTTTTCCAGGGTCCTTGCAGGAGGAGTAGGTGCTCTTTTTTCGTTAAATTTCTACAGACACAATACCCTATCTTCCATAACGTCTTGGTGATTGTTGAGTGGTGACCATGATGGGTGCTCTTCCAAAAGCCTTGCCTCCCAAGATATTAATTCTTTCTACTTTCTTGATGAAGCATTTAACGTTGCTTTTAATTCACTTTTTGTAGGCTTATTGTTGGGGCTCCTTTGAGCAATGACACTGGAATGGGAGTTAAACCAAAGTATGGTGCTGTTTATAAATGTGATCTCTCTAAAAGCAATCGTCAGTGCAATGTTATGAGAAATTTCGATTGGCCAAGCACAGGTAGTTTGAGATTTTATCAATGTCAGTTTAGAAAAAGGCTTCAACTTTATTCAGCCACAATTATAATTGATGTTAATTCTCCAAAACCAAGAACTTGAATCAGTCATGGAATGAGGAAGGCTATTCGTCGATACTTGCTGTACTTGTTTAAATGAATTGTTGCATTGTTATGAAAACGAATGGTTTAATAGAAGTTTAAACATTTCCTGCCACTACAGTTACCCTGTTTGTGCAAAAAATGAAATGATGAAAGGCCAAAGAAAAAGTAGTCACTGCCGGCAGGCAAGAGGGCTGGCATTTAACTGGGTTGGAAATCAAACAAAAGCATACAGTGGAACTCGCAATACACTTCTAAACAACACTTCTGTATAACAGACACATCTCAACAATGGACAGATTATTTGTCTAAGATGGTCAAAGGAACCCCCACCTAGAAGACACCTCTACACAACGGAAACCTCTACCCAACAGACACCTCTACAGAACGGAAACCTCTACCTAACGGACACCTCTATAGATTGGACACCTCTACACAACGGACAATTACTCTGGTCCGAACGGTGTCCGTAATGTGAAGGCTCCACTGTAGATCAAAATGTTGAAATGAAAACTTGCACGAAATGGTTGGTCAAGAGACGAGTAAAATTTTTCTCAAGTGCTTTTTCCAACGAGCAAGTTTTTTAATCGACAAAGTTTTTTGCATAAGACCCGAAACTTTTAGGCACTGAGTTAAACAAATTTTGTATTTTTGCTTAACATCAATTATTTCACATATCTTTGTTGTTTTGCAGACAGAAACTGGTATCTGTTATTGCTAGATTCGATATTGTTTCGGTACTTTCAGGAGACTATAAAACCCAACCCTTCCCCTTTTTCTATTCTGTGCCTTTATGTTGTATTATTTAGAGGTCCTCTTGACAGTGGCGTCGCTTGACTTCCAGATTAGGGGGGTGTAGGGTGGTCGATAGAAAAATTTACCGACGAAGACATAGGAGGAGAAGAACTTAGGTGTTACTTCTTCTACGGATAGGTGATTTTACCGACAAAGTGAGGATTTGCCGACGAAGTCATGAAGTATTTTGGGGTATTACACCCACTACACCCCAAAAGCAAGACCCCAAAACTTTTAGCTCGGAGTTGCATGTCAATTTTTTTACAAACCAATTTCTTTTAGCAACACATTAGACAATATATGGATATGTTTTATTATCTTTATAGGCACGAGTCAGAGGAGCGATTATTACCAAACAGGGCAATGGATGGGGGCCACAGTTAGGAGCAGAAAAAACTACATAATGGTATCAAAAATGTTTCTGTTAGAGATTAATTGCTAACAATGAGCCTTTGCGCGCGGTGCAAACTGTCCAGGCGACGATCCAGACAATCACAGAAACTGCTACAGACATAAACTGATGTAGACATAAACTGCTACAGATTAACCAAAATTGATTTGAAACTGTCTGAAAATGCATTATGGGTTGCTTGCGTATCTTTTATTGTGTTGTGTACCATTTTGACTCGTAAGAGGTTTTTTAATAAAGCCAGGACAATTCAACAGTGATTTAAGATCTTTTAAGATGTCAAATTTGACCCGGTAGCGATCAATCTGTTGGAAACATTATGTGGGTTATCAAAAACACATTACTTGATAGATGTTATGAATATCTTTGTAGACAGTCTGGTGTAATATAGAATGGTAAATCCCGAACATCCTATAAAACCCGTGTAACGAGTCTGGCGAGCTTTTTTTATATATGATAGGAAACAAATGTGGTAGGTGCAACAAAATTTTTCTTGGACAGGCAGTGGATGGAATGTCATGCCAAAAGGACAACTCGAGATTAACTCGGCTGAAAAAATTACAGCCTGCAGAGAGACGTGGGGAAGTGGAAAATGCCCGTGTCGCTCAATTTTCAAATATCCCCCCTGTCTGGAACTCCGAGGATGGTTTTCACCAGGCTTGTTACACAGGAGTATATTCTAGCTTCCTTATTTTTTACGTACATATCAGCGTAGCGTAGCAGCATAACTAGATTAAAGAGATTTTATTTATTTTCCTGCTAGGCATGTGCACCAAGGTTTGCGTGGTCTGGAACCAATAAGACCGAGGCCAATTACTTTCCTGTTGGTAAATGCGAGATAGTAAATGCTGAGGACACTTCACGAAAATGGAGATTAGAGCCTTGTCGCCTAGGTATTGAGCCAAATTTTTGCGAGGAGACTGTACAGGTTTTTTGTAGTTATAGTTCATAAAAAGTAGATGCAACGGCGATATGGATTTAGTTTCAGCGGGGCTAGATTATTCTACTTCAACATTAAGGCAACGACCCTCCCACAAACCGTTTTATGAAGATAGTATGTCCTTATTCATACTTCAGAGGGTTGTACCTTGATCAATGAAAGTGCAAGTAGCTTAGTGTAATCCAAGCAAGAAACAAAACTGCTGAATTCATGTCTGCATTTTGCATTTCATTAGCATCTCAAAAGATCATGGATCCAACCTTAGTATATATAGATGCCCTGTATTTAAACGCAGATATAAAGAGTTGTCAATGTTTGTGACCTCCAGTCGATCCCACAGCTCAAACCTTCGCAAAGTAGAAACTTTTTTGATGACCCATTATCTTTTGTTCTGTCACAGTTCCTAGGGAGGGATTTGGCTTTTGTAATTATGGCATAGATGCAGACTTCAATTCACAGGCAACTGAAATGGCTGGAGGAGCTCCACGTCTTCTTGGTTCCAACGGTGCGTCTTGACAATTTTCCTTACCTTTGTAACTCAGTATATCCTTATTACGAACCAATCCTCTAGTAAATTATCATCTTTTGTGAACTTCAAAAAATTTTCCACAAAATTTCTGTTTTTGGGAAAGGAAACGTTGTTCAAAGGCTGTTTTCATCTCTTACAGTATATCAAAATTTCCTTGCTATTTTTCTTCAAACATATTTGGCAAGACTATTAGCAAAATCCGTTATTATCATTTTAAAATGAATGTTGTGAATTATATGCCACACATTCAGATTGACAAAATGTATTGCAAAGGGTTTGTGACAGCAACTTAGGAATTTCAGGTAATTATTTTTTAATCAGGTAAATTTGTAGTCCACAGCCCCCCCCCACCCCCCAACAAGGCTTGCCTCGCCACGGCCCTGCATGAAATCATTTGGTGTTGTTATTCAGTTATATTGGTGTTGTTACTTTGGTAATGAAACTAAAAATGGCAACATTTATAGTTACTTGGCTGTTTCATTTTACTGTAAAATGCTTATGATTATACCTTTATCCATAGGACGTTTAATACATTACCAATTTAGTCGCAAATCAAGTTTTCTGTCACCAAGGTTTACTTCAAAATCTGTCTCAAAGTTTGCAGATTACACCGGTAAGACTATCAGTGAAAGTAAATCTCTAAAGCAAAATAAAATTGCATTTCAAGTAAATAGTATTCTTGCTAAGAAATTACAGAGAATTTTCAAATCTCGGTTGCTTTTGGGTTCACGTCCTGAGAGTGCAACAGCAATTTTGTATCAGTGCATTTTGTAGAAGAAACACTAAATTCTATTCAAGCAGGGACGTTTGATTAATCAATCATAAACAACGACAGCCCTGTTTTATTCATAAGAATCTTCGATTGCTGCATTTGAGCTGCATTTTATTTTTTCTTTATATTTTCACAAAGCAGAGAACTTTATATTTTATAAATTCAAGAGTAAGCTTTTTCCATTCTAGGATATTCTGTGATATTTTGCAAACTTTATGCAAATGGAAGGGAAGGTAAAGCTCTCTTTTCATCTTCTGTACCATAGATTTTGTATTCCTTAACTGTCAAATTCAAATGTTGTTTCCATGGAAACAGCCTTCAAAATGTGAAAGAAAAAGAAAATGCCTTGCTGAAAAACTGACTATCATCGGATTATTGACTTGATTTGTTTTTCTAAAATTATTTTATGATAGAAAAGCAAACCAATTCAATGATTTCGTGATTTTCCCTATCTTTTGTATTTTCCTTACTTTTTCTCATTTATGATCCTTCTATATTCTAGTCTTTTGTATCAAGTTGCACCTTTTTCTGTTAAAGTGAATCATTATTTGCCTTTTGTAGTTTTGGTTGCTGGTGCCCCAGTTGCAGACTTGAGAAGAGGCACTGTATGTTCAACTATGCTTTGAAACCTGCACTCGTTTCTTTTCATCGTCAACATACTGATGACTAGAAAAATTTAAGTAACCTTTGTACAACAATTAATGCCAGAATTCATCAATGACATTCCGAGCAAGAAGTTTAAAAGCATCTACAAAACTGATATAATGAATTTCACTCCTAGGCAGCCTTAAAATGGAGCATAATTTCCAAAATCGTTAAAAAGATTGTACTTAGATAGATGATAGACAAATTCTATCAGCTAAACATCCAAATTTATTAACGCTCTCTTGCAAATGCCTTAATCACTTGTTTATTGGATTTTCTGCAGGTTGAAATCTACAAGCAGACCACTAAATTTTCTATTCTTGATGAGCTCAAGAACCCAACAAAGCAAGTATGCTGATAATTAATTTTATGGTTCTTTGGATGTTTTTTCGTGATTGCTTCGAACCAGCAGCTCTATAGATTTTTTCTTATGATCGATGAACTTATGACATACCACTTTAGAAACTTTCACAGCAGTGTAAATAAGCATTATATTTCATCATAAATATATATATACAGGGGCGGATATACCGTGGTTGTGAGAGTGCGAAAACCTCTTCCAATCTTTTGTTTCTTCGGTAAAGGATACAAACTTCTACTTCCACTTGTAGTCATTTGCACCATTTTTTTGTAGCGCGAGTAATAAGAAAATGACGTAAAAATTACTTCAATTGTCGTATTATCTTCTTTATTTCAAGCTTAAATACTGCGTTCAAAAAAATCTAAGGTTGTTTGGGCCTGAATTGTGTCAAGGGTGAGTCTAAAGCTAATTCACGAAAACCATAAGCAAAGATTGGCTTTTGTTTTGATCTACGAAAAACTTTTTACAGTTTAAATGTCAGCTTAATCAAATGAAAGGATGATGCAGCTATAGGTGTATCCTACCTTCCACTGAACATTCGTTTTATGGGCCTAGATTGCCTGTCGCCTGTAAGCGGATTGAGATCATTGCTTTGGGAAACTTTTCTTTTCGGCACTTTATGCAACATCTCATTTCTTATTCCAGATAGGATCATATTTTGGAAGTTCCTTGGCAGTAGCAGATGTTAATGGTGATGGGTATGTAAAACCAAGAAAATTATACAATATCTGATACAATATATTTCATGATTTCACATAAACTCATCTGCTCTTTAAGATAGCTGTTTTCCTATCATGGTCTGTTACTTTTTGTTTTTTGACCTACTGAGTAAAATTTTATGATGAAAATATTATGGGCAATCAGCTGTTATGAAATGATTTATCGTATTCTATATTTTGCAGATATCAAGACCTCCTGGTTGGAGCACCGTATTATTACACTAGCATAGAGGAGGGTATCGTCATTGTTTACATCAACAACAAAAGGGTATGGAACAGGGCTTATTTTTTCAAAGGAGAACATCAATCAATGTTATTTTAAGTTGGACAGCAAAACAGCCACGTATTCCGTTTCTGATAAAAGCCTACAAAGCATACTCTGTGTCGACTGAAAAGGACCCCTTTCTAAAAACATTTCTAATGGTCGTTTAAATCTATGGAAAATAGTTACTGCAATATTTACCTATGGAATATTTTAAACTTTGGTACTGTACCTTCTATTTACCACAGCCTAGTCTTGAACTATATCTTTCAATCTTTGATATTGTGTCTCGATTCAATTCAGAGCTAGAAAAAGCAATTTATAATAAAATTGTCGATCAATATTTCAGGGCAACTTGGATTTATCGCCTGTTAAGTTGAGCGGCGATGCCGGGCCAAGAGGTAGATTTGGGATGTCGATGGTCGGTGCAAGAGACCTGAACAATGACGGGTATGAAGGTAAATCAATTAGAATTGCAATTATACACTCTGCGTGCCATATTGTTTCTTTATTTTGATCATCGTGTATTGAATGCCAAGGGTTGTCTTTATTAGAGGGTAAACCACCGTCAAAAAGGTCCGGCGGCCGAACCTTGAATTTTACCTCGACATTGGGAACGTATGAATTTTTTTTTTTTTTACGGATTATTAGATATGGATCAAATTCCGTTTTTGCCAACCTGTAACTGTTGGGCAAAATTTTTTATGCAGCTATTTGCCCCACCTGCTATTGAAATAAAAAAACATGGCCATGTTGTATGTCGTTTGGTTTTGTTTTTGCTATAGATATGAAGGGTTGAAATAAGAAGGAGGTGTTAAGTGTCTAATCTGTATATAGGGGCATTTAAATGGAGTGGGTGGGAATAAGCAGGACATGGCCTGGCTTTTGAAGTGGAGGGATCACTGGGTTGGGAGAAGGGGGTAGGGGCGTTGGGTATTTGTGTACGGGGCACCTGGATAGGGTTAGTGAAAATGGACAGACAGGCCGCGTCAAAGAAGGGAAGGGGGCCCCGATGTGAGGTCCGAATTCATTGATGCAAACTTTGCATTTCCATCGTTTGCATTTGCTCAAAACCCCCTCGCTCCTTTCCAAACCCGTTGATCGTGTATTTTTCATTGATGCAAACTCGTTATTTTAATCGGACCCCACAATGTTATTGTCCATAGGCAGTGTGACGAGATCGTTTGTGGCAAATGTTTTGTTAAATTGAGACTCAAATTCAAAATTATCATTTAGCAACATTTTTGCAATTTAAAGTTTTAGAGATTAAAGTAAAGTTCCAATTTTTAGTTTACTTGAAAGAAGTTAGGGTTAATGCAGTCAATTAGTTCATAGGACACCTGTATGGAGAACCAACAATATGGTTATCGGGTACAGTGCCCTATGTATTTAAATTACCAAATTTATAGGGATCGCTCGTAAAAAATGTTATCATAAAATTTCAATGAAACAAATTGATACGATAGTAACATTGATATCATTTAAATATTGCAATATGATAAATTGTGAACTCAGTCTTCAAATCTATCTTATTTTTCTATTGGAGGAAATGTAATGACAATTCTGCGACACTATGTCACTGACTGAGCCGTTTGATTTTGATATGACGTTGTATAAGTTGGGTATAGTTTAACAGTAAAAAATTGCTATGTTTTTCTGGTGTGTATAAGCCTTAAACGGGACTATTGCTGGATATATTCAGAGGTATATATATTTATTTATATAGCCATGGGACACTTCATTCATCAGAGGAATTTGTTATATTTGTTCGTTACTTTTAAAAAATCATAAAATTCGATAAAAGGCTAGGTAGGAGTGGTACTTTCTATAGGTGCGCCGGAGCGCATTTTGGAGTGGGGAGGGAGCTCTAGACAACATGGCAAACTTTTGTTGTTGTTTTTCTTATAATCTTTGATGCCACTACCTGAATATCATAGTTCCGCAAAAAATTGAGTGGGCAATAGCCCCCCAAGCCTCCCCCGGCTCCGGCGTAACTGTTCAAAAGATCTCATCAACTTTCCATACAAATGGGGTTCCCTTCAAAAGATATGGACATCAGAAATAACAAAAGAAACTCTGATCGAAGCCATCACTGGTAGCTTCTTATTGAATTATCCAATACGACAGAAACGAAGTACCAATAACGAACACTTCTAAGAACACAAACCACAAGCGTGGCGGCATAGTAAAGAGAAAAGGTTTGCAGTGGTTTTTCGGTGAGGCAGATTATATCACCTTTACCAAATACATGCGGCTATTCAAGAACGAAAAATGTCAAAGTTATATCAACAGATAAAGATGCTTTTGCATTGCTTTGCTTCATGTATCGAAAGGTTACTTGGAAGATTTTCAGGATAATAAGTCAGGATAATAAGGAGTTCATCAGTAAAAGAAAGATAGTAGAAGAACACAACGATGTCATCCATCATCGATTGTGTTGCACGTCTTGTTTGGATGTGCTTCTTTCCCAATGTTATTTGATAATGGGAATCAAAAAGCCTTTGCATTTCAAGAGACATGAGACAATGTTTTTGCTTGACGTCATATCATTTGCCTTCTTTTGTTTTTTAAACTCTTAATGATGACAAGAGCAATCAGACGTTGCAAAATTATCTGCCCCAACCTTCGGCGCTCAGAATTTCCCTCTCCCCCACTGATAAAGCTCCCGAACCACATAACATGCCAGCACATTGTCCGGCAATGATGTTGAACATTTGCATATCTTGACAGCTATCTGTCATGTGTATGAAAATGTTTATTTAAGTTCTGTAACTGTAGAGATCATCGAGAAGCTGTTTAAAAAAGAATATTCGCTTAAAATTTCAATAAGTTAAGTATTGATGTACACAAATAAATAAAGTACACAAATACGGCTACGTTAGATAATATGAAAAAATTCCTATGTACTCTATGTCAAGTTCATCTGATGGCTGCTGGACTAAAAGCCTTGAAAAAAACTTCAAATTTTCAAGATCAAATTTAGCCCTCCTCCTTCGCGCGAAATTCGATTAACTTAACGTCTTTAGAGCATTTTGAGTCTTGTATAGGAGTTGCATGATATCTACCTTAACTATGGATATGTTGAATTGGAGCTGTAGCATTTGTGAAAAAGAAGTTGAAATATAGGAAAAACACTCATGCTGTTGGATTTTCCAAATATTTCTGCAGGCATTGTAACATGTTCAACCTCTTTATTCTACCAATTTGTTTTCAAAGATGTAGCAATTGGAGCTCCAAATGGAGGAGTTGACGGCAGAGGTGTTGTTTACATCTATGAAGGATCAAGAAATGGGTTGTCAAACCAGTATTCTCAGGTACTCGTTTGTTGATATTGGAGTGTATTGCAAGCTATATAATATTTTGTTGCTACTTTTATCCGTCCAGACTTTGTCTAATTCTATCAAACATGGTCATGTGCGAGAAAAAGGCACAAGTTCAAATGCACTTTTAGAACGTCGAGTTCATTTTCAAGAAAAGGACTCTCTACTCTTTTTGACAAAATCGAAAGAGAAGAAAATTTCTATATGGAGTCAATCTTCGAGCTTTGCTTCACATGGGCCTAAATAGCGATAACATTGGTATATTATGTGCGAGAAGAAAGAACCGTAGGATAGGCTGTCCGCCGAATTCTGTGAATCTTACAATGAGTATAATATAAATACGAAAATAGAATTCAGGAACAAAGCAAAACGGCGACGAGAATCCAATGTTATAAGAGAAAATTTTTTCCAAAATTAATTAAATTAAACGTATACTAATCTTCGGCCCGGCATACAGGGCTTCATATAGGTATATTATGTCATTATGTCAACTGCAGAATACCAAAGTGACCAACAGAATCAGGAGGCGAAGCTAGCGGGAGTGTAGAGGGTGTGACATCCGTCAATTCTTCACCAGTTTGTAGATAAATCTTCAGTTGGTCCGTTAAATTGTTAATTTGATTGTAAAATCGCCGTTCGTTAGGCCATACAACACTTGATTCTTTCTTGACTTATCGTTTTCGTCATTAAATTTTACTTTCGATGACTCTCCACTCCGTCAAACGACGCCACTGGATGGAATCTTGTCAAATTTACAATTGCTTTTCCTCAAATTGTAGTTTGTTTATGATGATTGTTGTCCGATTATGAGCAATTATCATCATGTCACATTTTGTAATACAAGAGATATCATTGATTCAATTTTCCCTTTAAGAAACAGTTTAATTCTATTTGTCTCTTGTGTATGGTTTACATATCGTCTTCTTTGCAAAGAATGAGAGTGAATATGTTGTCTAGATCCCCATAAAAATTATTGGTGCACGGGATAGAGTCTGCACTGAAAGCTTCCTTTTTCAACCTGATAAGAAGATTTGTAAACCAGACATCCCTTTTTTGTTGTCTCATTGAATTTCTTCTTCTAGAAAATTGTTCCCTCGGAGTTTGGCCTCGTTGGATTGTCATTGACGGCATTTGGAAGCTCTTTATCCGGAGGGCTTGATATGGATGATAATGGATATTCAGGTACCTCGTTACTTTCTGTTTATAACTGCGCAGCTTTCAAGAAATGATATCATTAATAAGAAAAGTAACGACTTGTTTTTTTCGACAGATCTGGCAGTAGGAAGTTTTCTCTCAGACAAAGCTGTCTTCTTAAGGTAGTTATAAAAGATTATTTCAGTTTATTTCTTGTCTCATTTGATATTTCCATTGGTATGTTAGTCCACACTAGCAAGAATTGACAGAATTGAAAGCAACCTTGTAAATGTAACGTTCTAGGGTTTGTGTGTTGTTTATTCGGGGCCTAGGCCCTTTGGCCTAGCCCATCGGTTCACCAACGATTTTGTTATTCCACCGTTATAATAGAAACCCGTATTGTTACACAAATAAATGAAAGAACTTTCAGTAAGTAATCGTCCCGGACCAGCTCATTCTTGGGTAAACCAATAACCTTTCGTTTCAAGTGTAGCTATTTTACACTTACAGTATGTAATGTTTAACGTGTAGCCAAGTTAGCTCTTTGATACGAAGGAGCCTTGCTGACAAGCATGACGTGTGTGAATTTATAGTTTCCCTAAACCTTTAGTAAATTTTTTAACTGAAAACAATAAAGATCTTCAATACTTTTACGATTCATCTCCTGGGGTCGATCTATCTTCGTTTTGGTAGCTATCCAAGCTTCCTACTCTCAGGATCAAAAGGGTTATGCTTCTGCTTTTTGATGTTATTTTGATACTCATAGGTAATAAAGGAGAATATACCGTTGTAGCTCTATTTTCCGTCCCTTTTCCCTTTTTATAATCTCAAAAACTAGACGACTATGCCAAAACATGTAGCCCAGGAAAACATGTCACCCCTAGAAAGGAATGTTTAAGTCTGCAGCAATTACAAAAAAATCTTCATGACGATGAATTACCGACAAATAAAATGACTAAACAATGGTTGTCTTTTATCAATTGCTAAGCTGCAGCGTTGGTTGTCTTTTTTTCTGCTACAGATCCAAACCAGTGGTAATGCTGAAAGGAACGATTACTTTGAGCCACTTGCAACTTAACTCGAATTCTACAGAGCAAAATTGTACCGGAATCGATGGATCAAGGCGTCTTTGGTAAACCATTTATTGTTCTTGTTACGATGAAAGCGATCTTCAAACTGCTTTTGTTTGCAAATTTACTAATAGACCCATAAATTTTTTATATGTTAATATATTTCGGATACAAACAATATATTCCGAAAAGTTGCACATTTAAGTATGCCATTGAAAAATTTATCCTATTCAAGAAACTCTTCGAGTCAAAAAGTAATCTAAAGCAGTTTGCTATGGGATGTGCGTGCTGAAATAGATAAAAGAAAGATGAATTGTGTAGTATCCCTGGCGTGCAGAAAAAGAGTATAAAAATTCTGGGTGTAAGCAAACTTTTGTCCAGTAAGCTAAAATGGATGTGAATAAAGCATTTCAAAATGTAAAACGAGATATTTTTATTAAATATCTAAAAAAAATTATTAAGAAATTTGTTGAGAAACTCTGAGTTGTTATTGATAGAGGTAATTAAAAAAGATATTTTCTATAAAGTTGACAATTATTGTATAAGAACAATATTCCACTCTGCCATTCCACGATTGCAGCGTTTTTCGTGTCGAGGAGCCTGAATTTTTCTTGGTTTTATTCTTAAATTGAAGTTTTGGTTAAGCAATGCTTTAAAATGACCTGTGTCATCACGAGAGAAATCCAAAAGCCCCCTTCAAGCTTGGCAATAAAAGAAAAATAGAATCGATGTGTCTGTGAAAAATTAATATTTCATTTGTAAATACATCCATACCGACATTTGCCGTACGAAATAAGACACTTCCTTTGAATACCGTTTTTTTCATACTAATCATCACTGATTTTAATGTGTTTTGCGATTTTCATTTCTTCAACCTTTATGATGCATATCATAGCATCGTATCTAAGTCTTCTTTTTAAACGATTTCTGCTTCTGACAACTTCCAAAACAAACATAGACGAATACAGTTTCTCTTTTTTCTCTTAATTTCTTTTGTTTGTGCTTGAAATAGGCTTTTTCTTTGTAAAGCCAGGCTAGCCAGTTGCAAATTATCTTTATGATAGGGGAATTTGCAATTGTTGTTTTAGTTGAATTGAAAATGAAAAGTTTCCAAAATTATTATTTTTTGAATAAAATATACTGCAGGTTTAGTTCTATAAACAAAAAGCTAAAACCATCAATTTTCTCTTGATATCAGCTTGAATACTACACTTTGTGCCGCTATTGGGGGTGATAATGTTTCTCTACCTGTTGGTAAGTTTGATTTTCGTTTCTTTGAGTTGTCAAAGCTTTCTGTTTGATGTTCTGTAAGTAAGGGCTTCAACATAAGACTGAGCCTGAAGGCCAAGCAAAAGTTTAGAACTTACTTTCTTTGCAACACTTTGGCATTGTATTCGACCATATCATGACAAGTAGCAGGGTTTATTCAGAGCGTCCAGTGCGTTTGAAACTTATTCAAACATAGGTTTCCCTTATCACCAGGAAAAAAGTCGTTGTTGTTAAATGCAAATGTTTCTATTGTCAATGAGAAATTGCCACGACGTGTGAGAGTTCATTTTAGAGAACTATCATTAGAAAAAAAGTATTTTAAGCACTGCTTTTATATTTTCAAGCTATACCCTGAAATGACTTTTCTCTATATTGTTTTCCAATAGAAGTTACATATGAATACATCATTGATGAAAAGCTCCTGGATAATAAAAAGCGTGGTGTTTTTGTTGAAAACTCAGTGCCAAAATACAGGCTTTCAAAAAGGCTTCACATATACCATCGTGTCTGTGTTGATCATCTGGTCTATATGGAAGTGAGTTTATTTATGATAATATTACAAAATCTAAACATGCTGATTTCGAGTCAATGTTTATTTTTCTGCTTTTTTTCAACTTTTGATAATCGAGCAATATTTTCAATTTTAAAAATGCATACATCTACCTACAATGATGCGGGTTCTGTTTTTTTACATGATCTTTACCAGAAAGCTCCGGATAATATTGATGACCCGGTGGTATTTAAGGCAACCTTCAAGTACCAAGCTGCAACTAGTTGCAAGCTATGTCCAATAATGAGGGATACATCGGCAAAAGCTTTGGCGAGTAGTCATTTATCTTTTTTGTAATTTTTCTTACTTGATTGCTTAATACCAAGTTTCTACTTTTTTCTGCCTTGACAATAGTACTTAGATCTTTTTGCTACACGCTGTGTTCTTTTTAGTGGTACTGATACCTACTAGCTTTCACTTCAAAGATATGAGAGGGCTCTTTTTCTAATTTTAAAACCTTTGCTGTATTGGATCGAATGATCTTTCTTCCTCTTCGGGGCTTTGTGGCTCTACACGTTCATGAAAATAAAAAACGACAATGCTTGATAGATTCTTCTCGACAAATCTACGTTTTTCGCCATTCAAGAAGCGAACCATAAAAAAATTGTTCGAAGGTTTACTGAAATAATTTTGTTGATAAAATAGGGTGTGTCTAGCTCTTTAAGGGTGTTGCAAATAACTTAACATTTGTAGCTAAAACAAGGGTATTTCAATATTCAGCATTTGAACAAGTATTTCAAAATTCAGCTGCTCTGGAAATGTTGATAAGTAACAATTGTTTTATTTTTGATTGGGAAGATGGAGGGGGTTTTGCTGAGCGTGACGTAACGCAAGACGGTCTTTCAAGGTATCGCCGTTTGCTGTACCAATCCCCCACCCCCTCTGTGAGAAAAATTGAGAAAGTATCTAAGATGTTTTCAAGATCTACGGGTCATAAACGATGACAGGCTGACTGTTCTTTTAGCTTTCTGTAGGATTAAACAGTCCCATTGTTATTTGTTTTTGTCTTACACTTTTGTTCATTTCTTCTCCAAAACAAACTTGAAGATTCCAACCCTCTTTCTCGCTTGCTGAGCCATTTTCTTTGCAAAGTTTCAATTTCACTTAATTTTCTTATCTTCTAATTCTGCTAGCTTTAGATATACGTCCTATTGGTATTTATTATAACAATGGTCATCTACATACCTTTCAGGCAACGTATTCAAAAAATTGTGGGACTGACATGATTTGTGGTGCAGACCTAAAAGTCATGGCAAAAATCCGCCTTCCTCAGTAAGATATTGAAGATGAATCAAATTTCATGTAATGGCAAACAAAATAGAATTCTTATAAGATAAGACGTGTTATTTTGCAATAAAATCTTCTATATGTAATATAAAGATTGAAAAGGGCTATTCCACAAGTTCCTTTTTTAACTGTGATAAAATTATCTTCCTTCAATTTGCATTACTATTTGTATTTGTTTGTATTTGCTCTTTTCAAGGGAAATCAAAAGGCGTTTATAGGTTTCTTCTCTTCGATTTCACGTGTTTGCATTTTTGTACTTATCCAGCTAACATCTTCTAAAAGGTTAATTTATAATTGTTCCTATTTCCTTTTAAAGCAACAAAACAGAAATTCACGCTGGTGTTACAGAGAATTTTAGTTTCGAAATACTTGTGAAAAATTACGGCGAGAATGCATTTCTTACGAAGATAACTACACTTATTCCAAGGCAATTATCGATTATAGGTGTCCACAACCTAAAGGTATGTTTATTAAGATATTTCTTGCAACTTATTAATAAGAAAAAATGAAGGATTTTATGTTAAAAGTTTATTGTTTAGAGATGCTAAAGATTAAAGCAAAATACTTACAATATTGATTGTAGTTTATTTTACACTCATATCACCACAATCCTTTGTTTTCTCAAAGATAAACTCTTTTCTACACTCTAGACATTCTGACATATAATAAAATATAAACTATATTCTATTATCTTTAGTATTTTTCTTTATTTTGATAAATTAAAGTTTTGAAGAGCATTTACATTAGAACGTGGAAATCATAATACCTGTAAAAAAATTCAAAACTTATGCTAGTCGCATGCAAATGTATTACTTATGGGAACCCTTCTTCTTGCTGGAGTTCTTCAATAGAGAAGTTTTTCCATATTACTTAAAGAACAGAGGATCTTCTCCAAACTTCTAAAACCGGGACTAATAAATATGGAAACGAGACTCTTTCTTTAGGGATAGCATAGTTTGGAACCGACTTCCAGACCAAAATAAACCTACAAAAACAACAATAAGTTCAAAATGAAGATCAAAGCTTGGAAAAAGTCCGAATTAAACTGCTACAGTTGTATTCTAAAGTTTAATTTTGAAAATATTGTAAATAGGGTAAAGTTGGCCTTTATTAGCACCAACTATTTTTCAGGCAATTTGCATTATTTTTATAGTTATTATTATCATTATTATTGTATTGTGTTACAAAGCAGCAAATTATCAATACTTAATAATAACGGTTTGTTACTTTAAGTCGAAACATTCCAGGAGTATATACTTTCTGGTTCAAATTTTTTATCATCGATGTAGTAATGACCAGGCATTTCATATGAAGAGTAATCGTTCAACATTTTCCCGTGTTTGACGCTAATTGTGCAAATGTTTTTTACTAGAATATTACAGACATTGGTCTGAATTAAAAGAAACAATTCTTTAGTTTCAATCAAATATATCCTCTCATAAAAGACATTTTTATTCTTGTTAAAACGGGCTAGCTGTTGTAGTTTTCGAAAAGACGCTTTATTTAAAGGTGTTAATCAAAATGCGTGAGTGAACACCATTTGTATAACGTAACATACTTTTTCAAAAGCATTGTTCTTTGAGTTGTTTTTGTGCGGTTTGGATGTTGAAAGTTTAATATTGGAAAACAGTTTTATTTTCTGTTCTTATATGTCTGTTGAGGCGAAAAACACAACACTAGCCATATAGACTCTGGCAGCATTTAGAAGCAGTCAATCTATTCGTTATAGGAAAAATTCGCATTTCTTGATTGGAACTTCGAATATTTTAATGAGACACACAACCAGTTAGCACTTGATGCTGGAAATCCTATTGGCAACTTAGAAGAGGTAAAGCACTGCTTTTTTTCTGCATCACATAACTAAGCAACAAAGTTGATATATTTTTCCTAGATCTGTAAAATTGCTATTAATACTGCTTATTTAAAACATTTAATCTCTAAATCAAACTTCTCCTTTGAAATGCGTTAAGCCTGACTTCATACTGCTTAGTCAATGCATCCTGCTATTAAATTCTTTTACGCTTTGAGAGAAATATAGCTATATATTCTTATCATAGGTTTATCATTCATACCAATCACTTGATATCAAAATACAGTTTGAAAGTGCTTTTTTGTTTATCAACAAACTGAAGAATATCGTTTCAATTCAGGCCATTTACAGTCATATTGTAAATAAGCTGTTCCTTAAACAAAGCTTCTGTCATTCTGTCTTGCGTCAATTTCCTGTATTATTCAATTTAAGGAGCACTTTGAAGTCAGATTAACAGCTAAGAGTCTTCACACTGTCGTTGATTACTTGAGTTTTCATGTGAATGTCACAACGTAAGTTTTATGCTATTAAACATGCATTGCCTGCTAGTCTACCGTACACAACATCGAATCCTATCATGTTTGGGCCTCCTGTCACTTCATCTTTTTCTGAGAAGATCTACAAGAAAACCAGAACAGAAAAATTGCTCTGTAAACCAAAACGCTAGAGTATCGAAAGCAAAATGCAATGTAAAATTTTGCGTCACAATTTTTCTGCTTTTGTGCCTCATAGTGACGTAAAAATGCCGCTATACAGCGATTAATATTTTGTCATTATTCTCAAATGTTTCTAATTACAGTAATTACCTTGAGTCTTTACTAAAGCTAAAATTTCTGCTAAAGCTTAGAATATTTTCTTATTTGTGAAAGTGATACCCCGTGAAAGCTGGATATCAAAAATGTTACTTAGCAATTTGATTATTATCAAATCTTCTCACTGCTTATTTCGAACATTTAAACTAAAACTTCTACTTTTTCTTAGAAATAGCGAAGAAAACAATATAGCAGACAATACAGTTGTAGTGAATGCCAATGTTGTTTTGGTTGCAGACATGACCATTTCAGGGTATGTTAACTCGTTTGTCTGTAGAGATGCTTAAACATAATCCAGTCTGATGTCTTGATGGATTGTCACATTAGTTACAACAGGAAAAACACGTCGTTGGTTAAATTATTTGCAGCAACTGATGTTACAATCCCTGTTAGTCTTGAAATTACTCGTTTCAAAAGCTGAGGATATTGCTATGTTCTCAATTAGAAAATTTTAACATTGTTTTTCTAGTTGCTAAATTATTTCAATTCAAACGATGTACCTTCACAATTCTGTATAATTTGGTTTTTCTTGATAACTATGCACCACTAACATGTACTGTAGCAAAACATACGTTAATGTGTGATTTCTGTTCTCTTTTTTATCAAAGTTTGAAATTCATCAGTTATATGCTTTACTAAATTTCGCAGGGTAGCAATTCCAGAGCGAGTAATATATAGCAACTCTAGATCTGCAAAAGACATTGGCACTTTTATACTCCATTCATTTTTGGTGAGTAAAAGTATTTCTACGACTAGCATGATCATATGGTAATAAATGATAAAGCTGAGGAAAGCGCAATAAAAAGACAACAATTCGCAGACAAATAAGGTTGAATCTAATTATGAATCAAGCTAACAGAATTTCACATTAGATCAAAGAACTGAAAAAGGCTTTCCTGCTTCTTTTCGTTAAGCTGGTGGTATAAATTTATTTTGAAATGAAAAAGTTCGCTCTAAAGCTTCTAATGGTTTAGCTTCTACTTTCATGTCCATAATAGAAATATCTTGAAATTTTACTTTCATTTTTAGATACAGAACAAAGGCCCAAGCACAGTTGACAATTCCAGGGTGGACATTTATTTTCCTGAGAAAGTGGAAAATGATTACATTCTGAATTTGATTTCAATAACGGTAGGTTTTATGCCATTTGATATGTACCATTGTTATTGTATCATTGCCCACAATAGACTATAGGCAATGTCGCTATCCGCAACCATTGTCATAAAATATCGGCACGTGAATAGAAGTCATTTATAGTCTTCTCTTTGAGCATTTGAAGAATTTTTCAAATTTGTGTATGTTGTTTAGCAGAAACAAAGAACCTAGAGACGATTATATACTAAACTAAGTTATACGAACTATGATTATTGAGAAACAGCTAGCAGTTGCAATTAGTTCCGGGTAGACATTTCCAAAATATTCTTTGTGCTTTGCAAGCGGGTTTTGGGCTTCAAGTATCGTTTGCATCTATTTATAATTTTTGGGTTTGTCTTCAACTCTAGAAATAACAATAAAGCAAAAATGCTTCATCTACACCAAAATTGAGAAATAACATATTTGCTGTTCAGTTCATCTCTGCTTGAAAGTTTATGTTCATAGAGAAGCCCTTCAATATGGTTCTTCCTTTTGTCAATGACCTGAAAGAAATTATGTTCTGCTATAAAATATAATTCTTTTTGGGCAGTTTGAGACTATTGCGATCTTGCCCTATTCAAAGTTCTCTTATTTCTAGTTTTCTTTCATGTAAGACTTTTTTCTTTAATTATCATTTTTTTCAGTTACCAAATATCCTACTGCTCAATTATCCAATCAACACCAGAATCAACCCACTGAATCATGCTTTATGTTTTGAAATATCATCCCTTTACAATTTTAGGCTGAAGGACCTGTTAACTGTTACGTCAATGATTCATCTTACAATCCTCTTGGACTTCAGGTACAGTGCAAACCAAACAATTTATTTTTGAAACATCTTATAAATATCAAAGTTTGCTATATGTTACATCGAAATTAGCAAACATCCCTCAAGATCAACGTATGAAGCCTACACAAAGGCTTCATTTAGAGTAATTTAGATATGGCATGTTTCATGTAGCATGAAAGCGAATTTCGTCATGTGGTGTATGTAGCAGGACACAATAATCTTCATTCGTGTTATAATCATTGACTGCCTCAATTTTATTCCTGCAGCTGAATCTGCCAACTGGCAATGACAGAAAGCAAACCGTGAACAGAAGGAAACGCCGTTCAATTAAAGACAAAGTGGTATTTTTGTGATTTTCCCTGTTGTTGAGTTAAGAAGCCTTGGTGATAGCACGCTCTATTCATTTGAGGAAGTTCTTGAAAATATATTCCATCTCTATCTCCAAGTTTGATTGTTTTCTTTGGAGAATTGTTAACCTTCGGAAGAAAGACGAGTGTTTTTTGGCTCTGGTTATATGTCTTCTATTGCGCATTGCGATCTACAGATAAGACACTGGATATCAAATTTATCTCAGATCTTTTATTTCACCAGCGAGTCTCAGGTCCCCTGATAACGAATTTCGGGTACAATGAGCACCGGTCCAGTACATTCTACCTAACAGGCTTCCAATCCAAAGCACTCTGTTTGGTTATCTCCTGTTATTAGGACTAGTTTTTTGTTTCTCTTTAAAGTTTGTTTCTGGTTACCCTGTTCGATAAAAATCTTTTTATTGCGGCAAAAAATTATGCGGGAACAAATTCAACAGCGAATAATGAATTTTTAAGTGGTTGTGATTAACGAGAATTGTTCTCCATTCGCATCTTCACGTTCGTTGTCATAATTTCTCTCGGTTGTCTTATAGGTATAAGGCATTGTCTACATAACGGAATCATTTTATCAAAATTTGATAAATACGTCATCACATGGCCTCGTTTTGAAAATTATGCTAATCTTCATTGCACGACTTTACTGAGCACATATTACAATGAACAACCTTGTTGGGGAGACGATCAAGAGAAGGTTTTTAATGAGTGAGGCGACCGTCCGTTCTGGAGTCAAAGAGAATGCACATAAAACAAAGTTACTTTTAGGCGTGCTCTCTGACTCCAGGTTTCCTCACTGATTTGAAGGTTTTCGCCCTCTCCTCTCCACAATAAAACCATGCCTTCATTCTGGATACAATTTTTCATATTGTTTATTCTTGAATGGAAGATTTGATGATAATGTGACCAAAAACATGGAGCAAGGTGAATTCACTTGAATAAAGAAACTGTCCAGGTTCAGAAATTTTATTATCTAGAGCCTGCTGGAATTATTGAACAGTATTGGATTGTAAATTTCTTAGCCACCCAATTCTAGTGTTTTTTAAAAATATTAAATACTTCATTGTGAACAGTTGATATTTGTTTTCACTAAAATAGTGAAGTTCCATCTTGTTTAGTGCTGTGACATTCAACTGAAAAATATTCTTTCCAGGATTGTCTCACAGGCCAGTGTCAGGTTTTCAAGTGCGATTTAGGGAGAATGGCGCGTGGAGAGAGCGTAACTATCAAAATAAACTCAAGTCTTGTTGAATCAACATTCGCAAAGGTATATTACACCACTTGTGGAAATTTTTCTGTATTCAAGCTTCTACTACACAATAAGGCCCCGTTTACACGATACCGTTTTCATTTGATATCGGATTCATTTGATATCGGATTGGCCTTCTGTTAACACGAGAACGAATGAATCCGATACGCTTCATACCGTTTTTGCGTTTTCAAATGAAAACGATCTGAATGCGTTTTCAAATGAATCCGATATGCCGTGTAAACAGCCGAATCCGATATGAAATGAAAACGATGCCTCATTATCAGAAACAGTCAAATATTCAAAGATGTTGGGAATTCTTCCTCTGATTCTTTTGGGTACCTTTCGATAAACAATTTTTTTATTTTGTCATATTTTGATTTGATGCTTTCCAAATCCTTTCCTTCGTATGAGCATTGCGAAGAATGAGCCTTTACTGTTTCCAGTTACAGTTCGATTTCCTGATCAGTCCATGTAAAAATATCTTCTTTGGTTTTCTCTTTCCCCATACTGAGTTAGTTTAGTTATAATTTCGCAAAGTTCTTGTTCCCTGAAAGCTTCGGATTTGGCGCCTAGATGGCTTCCTTGGCAAAATAACAAAATGCTACTGCGCAGAGAATGTAGAACAAAAGCGAAATTCCCGCAGCGCCCACCCAAAACGTATTCGTGTAGACAGAGCCCCAATCCGATATGATATGAAAACGGTATCGTGTAAACAGGGAGAAATTGCATATCGGATTGGGAAACCGAATCCGATATCAAATGAAAACGGTATCATGTAAACGGGGCCTAATACTATCGTATTAAACTACCCCGAGATTATGACTGTGAAGCATGCATTTACGGATGTCGTTTTCTTGCAGAAATTAAAAAGAGATACTTATGTTGTGGTTCGAGCAGTTGTTGTTTCGGAGTCGATAAGGCAGCCTCGTTTGAACTTTCCAGACAGTAGCGAGGTTTGTTTAGTTGAATAATTTGACTGAATAATTTGAATAAAAGAAACTAGGGTAAAAATATTGAAAAGACTTTTGTAAATCATTATGAAATGTTTGACGGCAAAATCACTACATCCAGATTTGTTTATTAAAGACAGACTAAGACTAAGTCACTAAGCCCTGTCAGAACGGCCTTTTAGGCACTTGAGCATATTCCTAAATTTTCCCAAATTTTTAATTTCACATAGTTTTCCTAGCTACAGATGAAACTGAAGCCTAGTGCACACTAGCGGTTTTTGTCGCCAGCGACGGCGATTTTTGTCGCTGGCGACTAATCGTTTTTCCCCGCACACCTGCGATCTTTTCTGCCTTGGCCCATGATTTTTGGTCTCTACCTCATAATGAGCCTCGATAAAAATGACCAGAAATCAACAATAAATTTTTTTATAACCCATGCATGTGCCTGGACATCCTCAAAAATTACGGGATGGGAAAATTTAGACAAAAACAATGAAAAATATTGCCAGCTTTCATTTAACCAGGCCACATTTAATGGCAAAAAATTAGGCCCAAAATTTTAGATTTAGCTTCACCTGAACTAAGCTACCCAACTGAACTGTAGAGAACCCAACACAAGGGCTTTTTGTTTGAACCCAACACATGCACAATTTGTTTGTTATCTATTTTACTATTAGTTGCTAGTAGATAGTAAATCCTACATCGTACGAGATTTTTCGCTTTATAGGCAACCTATACTGCTAAAAGGATATATTAATAGAAGTGCAATGAGATCTTGTTCTTGTTCGTGTTTATCCAAATACGTTAATCAATAATTGAGAGCAGTAGTACCCGCTCGTGGCACTAAGAGCATCCGCAAGCTCAGCCACGGCTGCAGCTTTTGCCGTCCTATCGTCGTATTGTCGAGAGGGTATGCAAGTTCTCGCGCCACAAATCGACTAACAAATCCCCTTAATGCGTTGTCCAAGAAAACGAGCATGTTCCTGTGACCTCCATCTTGTCAAGTTTCTTAAAAATCAACACACTTTCCACATGTCTTGAGAACACTTTATGATTGGCTGATCAACAAGAATTTGTTTTTGCGCCCCGCACACTTGCGATTTTCAGTTTTTAGTCGCTGGCGACAAAAACAAATATCTAGCATGCTAGATATTTGTTTCTGTCGCTGACGACCAAAATTCTATGATGTTTTTTCCCGCAGACTAGCGATTTTAGTCGCCAGCGACAAAAATCGCCGTCGCTGGCGACAAAAATCGCTAGTGTGCGCTAGGCTTAAGTGAATCATTTTCAATGAATAGTTGAATTCAAACAATTTTTCCTATTTCGAAAATGCGAGTGTTTTCCTTATATTTATATAATTGACTGTTAACAATTTTCAAAACAATCTTTTCAATGATGTAAATTTATCGTTATATTTATAAGCAGCCATTTTTACCCTCCAGCCACTTTTAACAGTCCTGTCTCCAGGAAGATCTGTTGATGTCAAGGGAACAATTCCGTGGTGGATTATACTGATTTCTATAATTGCTGGTTTGGTTCTAGTAGCTGGAGTTGTTTTTGTACTTTACAAGGTATGCCTTCGCAAAGGTCTCACTGGAATAATCTTCCGGTATGAATAAATGGAAATAAAATCGATGCCAGCCTCAGCAGTAGGTTATGAGGATGGTGTGGTCATGAAAATTTTGTCATGAAAATGACATCCTTGTAGACCCCATGAAAATGACATCCATAGAAAAATATTGCACAACTATTGAAAACTACAAAATCTTCTTTAGCAACCTCTCGCCCTTTCATCATAACAAAATGACAACATTCAGGTGTGGATCCACATCGGTCATCTTTCTGTCACTATCCTTTGTGGATCCACGCCTGAATTTGAATTTTCTGCTTACTTTCGGTCGCTATTTGATGCTTATACACTGAAGAGTGTCGAATGAGAAGTAGTTCAGTTTGTTAGGTTTACGCTGTTTTATGCCATCTTTAAACATCTATTTCTTATAGCATCTGAACAGCATTATCTTTTTTATAACAAGCATTAGCGATATCAAGTTTTTTCAAAGTTTTTGAACTGATGGCTTTGCTAATCTAGATGATACACAAGATTTAGTTGCTTTCCGTGAAGACTTTTACTGAAATTTCTTTTTAATCTTAGAGTGGATTTTTCAATCGTAAGAAAAAGGATTACTCCTTCAGCTCAGTGGCGGATTTTCCAGATGACTAAGAGTATACAATTGCAGATATATGGTGGATGTTGAATGAATCTGTCCTCTCGACTTGCAAGATCGAAATCTCTGCAAAGCCAGATCATTATCAAATGCATTTGTCCGAGAAGCTTTGTTTTTTTCAAAAGAACTGTTGGAATTTTGCTCAATTGGAGGTGGGATACACGTCCCTCAGTCCCTCCGCCCCCCTCGATTGTGTCGCTATTGACTAGCGTCAGCAGCATAATTTCATTGAAGAACTTTTATAAAACATTCAACTACAACTCTACATTTGGGGCTCGATTTTTTATTAGTTTTCAGCTGCTAATGTATATGAAGAATTTTTTAACAGATCTCTTGTTAAAAGAAGTTTTGGGATAGTTAGCTTTTATTAACTGTAATTTTATTCTTAAATAAATGTCTTTTGTGCCAGTTTTTTCTGTACATTCTTTATCTTGTGATAAATACTTAGAATCTTATGTTATATTTAACATAAATTGTTTTATGTTGAAAAAGATACAAGAACTACATTATGCAGCACCCTAATTTTGTTCACCTCTCTAAAAAACAACGTGTCGGTATTGGCCCAGTTTAGTTCAGTTAATTAATTTATTTTAAAATTCAACACAACATAAAATTTTAGCTCCATTGATAAACTTGATCTAACTATGCTTACAAAAATTAAAGATATATGTGAATAAAGAATAATAACATAACAAAATGATAAAAACTGTATGGCTGGCTGAGTTTCTCAAGGAGGAACTCTCTCAATAATTTAACTAATCAACATGAGATTCCCTTCTGTTCGGTTCATTTAGATTAATGGGCAAATTTTAAAAGGAACAAAATTTTTAAGACTATCAGAGTTCAAAATTTAAAGAATTAGAGGCTGTTGGTAAGTTTGAAGTCAGTAAGACACTTAGGCTTGCTTCATTGATAAAGAAAAGTCAATTCAGGTTTGTTACTGGTAAGGAGCTTAAAACGGATTGGCGCGAAAATTGTCGATGACGTGATCATTTTTATTTATGAGCTGAGAAATTTGAAATTAATAAAAGATTGGCGGAATCACAAGGTTTTTTACAGCTTAAACTCAATGATGACAGAGTGAGTCTTTGACATTCACGATTTACTTTCTATTATTTTAACGACTAAGATTTACTCTAATGAAGCCCTTTATGCAAGGACAAAATATTTGTAATTACCAAATTTAATTCATTTCAAAATTATATGATTAGGATTCTCGTCGTCGTCTTGCTTTGTTCTTGACTATATTACCTTTATGTTCGTCTTTTTACCCATTCGAAGAATCAGGCGGACAGTATATCCTGCGTTCCTTCCTTCTTACAAAAAAGATTTATTCAATCGCCAATGCTACTCGATAGAGAATGAAACTTTAGCTGTTTTATTTGAGTTTGGTTATTGGTTGTATATTTTTGCAATTATAAGAAAGATTTGAAAGCCAGCTCTTGAACAGTGAAATGTTTCAGGTTAGATGTGACAATGTCAGCAGAAAATCAGGAAAAGGGCTTTGAAATGCTTCCTCCTTCACAAAAAATGTCACCAGAAAGAGAGGATACTGCACTGAATCAGGTATAATATCTCGCTTGTTTATGATCTTTGTAGCCAAGCAATTTTTAATCTTTGTCAATTATTATATTTTGTATATGGTATCTTAATATAACATCTAGCAAACTGACACGAACACAATTCATTTTACACGCTTTATTTTTATGAGAACAACCCTCATAAGAATTATGGGGCTGAGATTTACCCACAAAATAGGAACAGAACAACATAAGAAACAAGGCAGGCTTAAATTCAACTTATTCAAGAAATAAAATACCAGCAAATAACAACAGAAAAACAGAGCCATAAGCAATAGCATCGATTACTTTATAAAGCACAGGTTAAGTCCGGACACTGGAAATTCCATTACAAAAATAAAAAAGGGAAACACACAAGGTTGAAATAATGCGAAAAAAACGCCAGGCTGAAACTGGAGCCAAGTGTTCTTATAAAAACCTGTAACCTGGTATAATTTCCTTACAGGCGCATAAAGCCCTTGATTTTTTCCAAAGCAGTTCCTTTAGTATTTTATAAACATAATTTTGAAAAAGATCAAGCTATTTACGTGAAGAAATTCTTATGGACTGCTGAAGTAGTCTATTAAGCTAAAAACTGTTTGTTCTAGTTCGTATCAATGTCCCGTCAAAGGCACTGCTCTTATGATAAGTTCATTTTTAGTCCAGGGACAAGATTTGTCATCTTGCCCAAATTTTTTCAAGAAATTTGATATCTTTTAGCAAGTGTTGGTTCCATGCCTGTAAGCAAGGCTCCGTGTGCGGTCGCACATACACTCCCCTCACAAAAGTATTGCACCACCTTGTTCAAAATGGCGGCACTTTTTGTTAATATTTTGACAATACAAAACATTTGAATGCATGAATTGGGTGGAATTGGCATATTTTGTATCAAATTTCGGCGGGAAAAGTTTGCAAATTTTGCTGACGCCATAGAAAACCTAGTTAGAAATGTAAATTTTACGCAAAAACATTATTGTTTGAAAAAATGTAGACCACGCCTGAGGGAGAAAATTTGTCAAATGAGATGCGAGTCCATATAAATTTTTTACAGGGAAGTGGTCTTTAGTTTTTTAAAAATTGTTGACCATGTTAGATGCAGCTACACAACAGCTTCAATAAATCAAGAAAGGTTTCTCAAGAGTGCTTCAGTAGTAATAAACCGAGAAGTGGGTTAATAAAAAAATTGACGTTAGAGGGGTAGCGATTTTGTCTGTTTTACGTCACCATTTTTACACCAAGGGACAGTAAAAGACATGCAACTTTACGCTGAGCAATGTTTTGCAGCTCAAAATTCTTCCAAACAAAAAATAATGTGGGTCTTACACAAATATAAAATAGAAATTCACCTGCATAAAAGGAAACCATTTTTACAACGATTTATTTCCGAACAAGATAAATTCAAGTTTTTCCTTGGCGTCGTTCAAGTCCAGATTTGTACATCGTTGAAAATGTTTGGCTTCGTATGAAAAACAATCCGAACCATGATTTTAAAGGTTCTTGAAGAACCAAAGAATCGTTAATTAAAAGAATTCTTCAGGTTTGGAATGAAATTCCACAATAATACGTTGCCCAATTATATGCAACCAATTCAAGGAGGCATAAAGCGGTTTCAAAGTTCATAGCTCCCGTCAAATATTAAAATTTGAAACTGTTAAAAGACGTTTTGAAACTGTTATTTTGAAAAAAGTTTTCTAAAAAGATTGAAGTTTTGATTGGTGGTTGTTTCACTTCCGACACACTCCCATTCGCCACTTAAACACAATCAATTCGCACAACAATAGCTTTCGATAATTGTTGCGCCATTTTCCCTCCTTCGAGGTGGTGCAATACTTTTGTGAGGGGAGTGTATGTCCTGCAAATGTTGTTAAGAGAGATGAATTTTTCCTAATCTGAGCCAATGCTCCCTATGGATTTTCCTGTCATTCCCAAGACCTTTTTATTCACTGTCCCAAACTCTTATCTTCTACTTTCATGATCCTCTAATGTGCATACATAAACAATACTGTCTTAGCTTGCATCCATTACTTTGTACTCCCCGAAATTAGGCTCTATGAATTAATCATGTCTTTCATGGACAGCAAACAGCACTCCTGTGTGCTCAGTATTTAACTTCTGTGTTCAATTTGGTATAGTCTGCAAGTATTTTCATGTTTGTTTAACGATACATACAGTAGCATGTTGTATTATATGAAATAAACAGTAATTTTAAACAGTAAAATATAGTAGCACTGGCCCTTGGGATACACCACATATAGCATCAGGGAACTCTGATTCTTAATCTTTAACCGAATGAAGACAATTTTAGTAACTTGTGCAAGGCGCTGTGCTGAATGTCTTGAGGTAATCTAAGAACATTATGCTATGAACAAAGTACCTACTCCATAGCCATTTTCTAGAATCTTTCTAGAAATCATGTGTTTGGAATAAAATCGATGTCCCTTTCAAAAGCCCTGCTGATGCTTAATGATAATCTTCTCTGTCTACTCTGACACAGTCTCAAACAGTCATTCTCTCTTTGGCACATTGGCGCACAGCACAACCAGTTTATACTTGCTAATGAGCATAATGCTAGCAAAAACTAAACACAACTGTCCATAACCCAGTGGAAAATCATTAATGTTTCATTGAAAACATGAAAACATGTCCACGCTCAACACCAACAACAAATATTAAAGCTGATCCACTGGAAGTTAATTATCGCTGCATTTCCACTGAATCAATCGTCATTATCGAAGATTCCTAATTCATCATTTTTAATTTCATATCTCAATTACACAGAGCAGTGCCTATCAAGAGGAAGCTGAGATACGAAATGCAAATGACAAGGGAATTCACAGAGGTAATTTGATACCAGGAATAGCACAGCTGCTAATGTTAGTGAACGAAAATACTCACCTTTCAAAACCCCTTTTATCAGAATACTATTCAAACTTGAGACCTTGTTTGGTACACACGTTGTTTTATGAGCTATTATTGACAACTGACAAAATTACATACCTTGAAAAAAAAGCAAAACCTTACGAACAAAACCTGGTAATTAGGCTTCCGATGCAAAGGTATAACAAAATGCCGGTGGTTGAGCTGATAGCTCACTGTTCCTCTATATTAGTTTATTTCTAAAACTGGATACCTTCAGGCATAAACAAGGGCGGATAGGCCTCTACGCGGCTTCTAGCACTTCTCGAGACCGTAGATCAAACTGAATAAAAATGAGTTAATAAATGATGAGAACTTTACTCTATGAATAACTAGCACTACTTTACATCAACTGTTTTTCTTTCCAGATGCATACAAAGTAAATGCCTGCGAATAACAAGTCGATGAAATACTGAAATTTATAATGTTGTTTCATATATTTTGCTTTTTTTAGACGTTTGTTACTCATATGCTGATGACGAGTGCCAGTCGCTGAATCAAGTTCTCCAAGGTCAGGCTTCATGAAAATTCGAAAAGCACAAGTCAGATGTAACATTCTCAATATGTTTTATATTTCAATATCATCTAAAAGGGAGCAATATCTTTTCAAATATATTAAAAATAGACACGTTTGCTGCACACTTTTCATTCCCAACTTTTTGTTCAAATTATTTTATACCTGGTTATTGCTTGATAACATCAATTCAAAAAGCACTATCTTATCAGGGGCATCATGTCTTTAAATTTTTCGCTTTTTGAAATAAACTTTTGTTATGTCATAGATTTTTTATATTCTAGAGTCACTTCCTGAGATCAAATTATCTTTCGAAAAATGGGGAGAAACGTTCAAGTAATTTATTTACTATTTGTTGTCATTTCAATTATCTCAACCATAGGCTTGTCTTTTTATATAGGCTTTTAAAAAGACATTGAGTCTATTGGCAACTCATTCAGTTTGGCTAATGCAATACAATTATGCTTTTAAGACATAACGCTTAATCGAGGATGAATTTTCACGGCAGTTAAACTCCATGAAGCAGAAATGAAAAGTCACGTAGCAATGCAATTCTACTGTAAACATTTTTATGGTATTAGCCAACTGCTAACCCCACAGATGCTCTTTAAGACTAAAAACATATCAATGTATCTGTTCTTTTAGAGACTGTGAAAATGTCGAAAACCTTTATCCAACAAGGCTAGATGAAATAATAAAGGATGCACAATCCTTAGAACAGCAGTTGAACTTGCAGAAAGAGGCATTAAAAGACAGGCTTCGAATGCTCACCCAGACACTTGCTTCAGTACAATCAGATATCAAATAAAATTTATCATTACATTTAATCATTAAATAAATTCTAAAACACTATTTTCACTTTTACGTTTAAAATCTTCTTTGATGAGTATGCACTCGACTACTCAATTCTATGTATAACACAGATGCAGAAGATAAACAGATTGCAGTTTATAATTTGACTATGATTTTCAATGTGAAGTTGATAATTTGTCAATAACAATAACATTTTTTGCAGAATCAAACAAAAAGGCATTTTCTTACTCGCGACAGAAATTGAAATGCAACTTGTAAGGCAAAAATACTCCCTTAGATAGACATCAGTAGCTACGTAACTCGTGACGCTACGTTCCAATAGCAACGAAAGAAAACATCGAGAGCGTACCATAAACCTCTTACAGGAAGAGCGTACTAATGATTTTACACAAACACCCTAAACGTAGATGATGTCGAGATTTGAATGAAGAAGAAAAGTACCTTTTCCCTACTTTAAGCCGATGCATTAGCCCTATCCAAAAACGTCAAATCGTCAAATACCATAGAAAATTCCCGAAGGTATAAAAAGTTTTCATGGTGTTAGATAAAGATTATACTGAAACAGTTAAGGTTATACCGAAGAAAGCTTATATTTGGAAACAAGATGAGGGTGCCAAAAAGAGAACAGCACTGTTGTAATAAGGCTTTACCTGGCAAAGTGAGACTATTTCGTGCCAATAAATATCCCTAGCTCAACCAAGAGAATAGAAGTACTATTGCACAGGATTGCACATTTTCTTGTAGAGCGGGTATACTGAAACGTGAGGAAGCACGTCAAAATCGCTTTTAACCATATTGACAATAGAAAAAATAGATATAAGATATTGCAGCTATCATACATGGAAACTAAACTGGGCAAATTTGTGTCTCTATTCCTGGAGGGGGGATAGTGAATGCAATAATATTTTTTAACTGCCACTTGATACAAGAAAAATTGAATCTAGAGTTGTTTTAAATTCGTTTTTAAGCAAACACTTGGATGAAGAAATTATCGATAAATAAATTTCCTTTGATTTTTGTTTCGATATATATTTTCCAGAAAAATTTGCTCTTACTCTGGCAAAACTCGTGTGTGGTAGCTGGAACATTTTTTTCCCGTGACATTTGCCGTGGCTTTCTGACGTTTGACTTTGAACGTCCTTTTTTGGACTCTAAAAGCTGGCTTTTTAGCTTTTCTTAACTACTAGCCACAGGTTTAAACTTGTAGAACCTACAAGGCTTGTTGCATTTGTTATTTGAATCTCAATTTCACTAAATCTTTTATCAACGACGCGTTACCTTGCACAATGATTATCAAGGTATGAATTTCTAATATGAAGTGTGTTATTATCCTCAACACGCAGCAGAAGAGTTGCTCAACAGAAAAAGACTTTCAGCAGTAAAAAATGTTGAAAGTGAAAGTTTTTTAACTGTAATTTTAAGGTACACAGGCAAAAAATGATTTTTTAGGTTTCATGGCTTTTAGGTTTTAAAGTGAGGGTTTTAAAGAAACGTTAGAAATTTACATGAAAAGACGAGAAAGTAATGATTTTCGACACATTGATAACAGATTGGAATGTTGAAGAAACAGTAGTGAACTAAGAATTGGTGCAGACAGATAGGTACACTAGACAGGGGATGGCAGTATCTTAAACGGTGATATGATATCTAATCCTGTTTGGCAAGCTGGTGTTACAATTTCAATAGTTTTCTTACCGTTTTCAAGTATTTTTTGAAAATTACATGGTCGGAAAAAATGGCCTCGGAAGGAGAATATTATTTGCATATTCAAAATCAGCGGTACAAGGTGCGGGCGTTCACTTATTTAAAAGTGACGTCGTCAGTAAAATGTTGATAAAAGAGCGTTCAGAAGTTGCGCCCCTCTGCAATAGCATTTTTAATACCGATTTCATATGCGTTTATGGATGGGCTGAAACGCGTACGCGTTTCAAGTGCTACGGCGAGTTTCCACTTGGGCGAAATCTTCAGCGAATCCGTCAGCGATTGGAATGTTGTTTGTTCTTTCCTTTCCTTTTCGTTGTGCGTTATTTTTTTTGTTTAAATCTATGTTATTTTGATTGTTTAAACCAGCCACTACAGTGTAATGGCGGACATGCAGGGCCTAGCTGTGGGACACACAACGCACACGTGATTATATAACCAATGCAAAACCAAATAAAAATTGTGTATATTCACGACTATGAAATACCTTGATGCATAAAACTCAAAAGAGAAAATGTCAATCATGCTATCCAAAGGCTGAACAACTTCCAAGAATCAAAACACAATCGAATAACATCGAGAAAGCATCCGTTGAAACAATGCGTCTCGCCTCAGCCCATGCAAAAACGAATAGTAAACCTGTAGAAACGTTTAGTACACTTGCTTTAATCTATTTTTACTATAGATGCTGGGCGGGGGTTATTTTCATCCGAGAGAAAAAATAACGACGCCAACATTTTCAAACATTAGGTTTTAGGCGTAGACAGGGCCGGCGAAAGGGGTGCAAGGGTGGAAATGCTCAAGGGGCTTGAGGTCTAGTGGGCCTCATAAAGCAATGAATTCCGTGTTCCAATTGAATTAATTAAAAGTAACAGAACTATGCATACAAAATAAAGGCTCTTAAACGATTGGAAGAAAATTAATGAAGTTTCATGTTTTTAGAGTTTTCTTAGAATGATCTTGTAATAGTGCTAGTTTGGATTTCGTTTGTTTTGCATCCTGTAACCTTAGTAATTTTATCACCGTTCGCACATTCGATTGTTTATAATTCCTTTTGTTTTCTAATTGCACCTTTAGATTCATTAACTATTTCTTTTGGGATTTTTAGTATCATTATTCAGTTTATGTAATTAATCTTGGGACTAATATATTTTGTATTCACTATTATTATGTAAATTTACGTAGCTATGTAGCTTTACAATAAGTTCTTGTTTAGTTATATTTTGGGCGTGTTACAGATAGAGTTAGTTTTTGAGTTCGTTGGAGTTGAAGTTGGAAATGGAATTCGGTTGAGAGCGATTAGGTTAAGTTTGATATTTTGTATATTTAGGTTCTCGACGCTTTATAAATGTGGCAAGATGCTTGTGAAAGTTCTTGTCGACATGAAGTATGGATTTATGGAATACGTATTTGGATTTGAACAATTTTTTTGCGGTACAGAATTTGAAAATGGCTTTAAAAAAAGCAAACATTTTACAACATACTAAAAGCTTTTTCGTCTGACACTCCTCAGAGCATAAAACGTCAGAATAGGTTCCGAAAAAACACGATGGAAAATATATACCCAGTTGTGGATCGAAATAGGCCAATCAGAAAAACGCAAGCACAAGACCGGTATAGTTGACCAATCAGTGCCGCGAGCCTAAAGAAAAATTACCAATGGAGTCCAAGAGAGAAAACGAACTCCTTTTGTCTACACAATGGCGGCTTTTTCGTTTTTATGCAGATTGACTCCAAAACTGCTAGATGGAAGGACGACCGGGCTCTGCCAATTATCCGAAACATGTCGTCATTATAGAGTTTTGCACAATCTGGGTTGTCCAAAAGATGTTGACCAATGGCAGAATCACTTGTTTTAACAGTGTTTCTCGACCTACAAGATCGAGGAGGCTGTTCTCTTTGAGGGGCAGTTTTGTTTCGTATGTTGGAAGGAACATGCTGTTTTATCCTATCCCCCAATCTTTGGGTTGTGCGCCCTACGTAGCCAGAATCACACTGGCACGTAAATTCATAAATGACGGAACTTTTTTGTTTGGTAGGGACGCAATCCTTTTGAATGGATGGAAGGGCTCTCCTAGTGCTGTAAACAATCCGAGGATTGACAGCAAAGAAACAATTGGTTATGGCTTGCCTAATCTGACTCTCGAATCGCAAGGAAGTGTTACCAATCCATGGTAGTTTCAAATAAACTGGGCACTTTTGCGGACCAAACTTTTGAACAGCCGAAAAACTTGCGATCTTCTCCTTAGTATATGATAAAATGACGTCTTCAGGATAGCCGTTGTCCAAGAAGATCGTTTTGAGTTTTTCCAGTTCAGCGTGCAGTTTAGATTTCGAGCAGATCATAAGTGCCCTATGTACTAATGTTTTGACAAGGTTGACTTTGCGTTGTTTTGGGCAAAATGAATTCCAGCGTATGTACTGACCGGTAAAAGTAGGCTTGCGATATAAACTGGTAAGAAATCCAGTGTTAGACTTTCCGACCAAAACATCTAAAAATGGCAAGGAATCATTTTCTTCCTTTTCAAACGTAAACTGGAGGGCTGGGTGTAGGCTATTTACGTGTTTTAGAAAAATATCACACTCAGCCTCTGTTTTGAAAATGGTAAATGTGTCATCCACATACCGAAAATAGACACCTGGCTTTTGGTCGTAGTCGAACAAACGCTCTTCATGAAAGCCAACAAAGATATTGGCCAAGGCAGGTCCCAGAGGGCTACCCATAGCGACACCATCCTTTTGTTGGTACATTTCATTGTTAAAACTGAATTCAACTGAACGTGTTGCAGTTTCCATCAGTTCAATGAATACTTCCTCTGGGAATGGTGCTCGCTCCGGTACAAAGCGTCGGCACATATTTTGATGGTCGCACTCGAAGGAACATTTGTGAAAAGACTACTAATGTCGAAAGAACACATGAAAGATGTTTCGTTTTCGATGTTCAAGTTTTGCATGAACTCAGCGAACGTAAAAGAATCCTTGATGCAATGTTTTGAATATTTTTGAAGAACAGGGTCCAAAACTTCAGAAAGCCACTTAGCCAGTTCGTGTTGTGCTGAGCCAACCATAGACAAAATTGGTCTAAGTGGGACGTTCGGCTTGTGTATTTTAGGGAGGCCATACATTTGTGGTCGTTGAGAGCCCGTGGGTCTTATCCTATCATAAATTTCTGTAGCCAACATTTTTGAGTTGACCAGTTCCAACAAACGTTTTTGGAGTTTCCGCTCTAGTTTGGCCGTTTTGTCATGTGTTTCGACATCACCCAATTTAGCAAATTTTTCTTTGTCGTGGAGAATAACCTCCATTTTATTGATGTAGTCCTTTTTGTTTAAAAATTGATGTAGTCCTTTTTGTTTCTTTAGGCTCGCGGCACTGATTGGTCAACTATACCGGTCTTGTGCAGGCGTTTTTCTGATTGGCCTATTTCGATCCACAACTGGGTATATATTTTTCCATCGTGTTTTTTCGGAACCTATTCTGAAGTTTTATGCTCTGAGGAGTGTCAGACGAAAAAGCTTTTAGTATGTTGTAAAATGTTTGCTTTTTTCAAAGCCGTATTTGGATTTATGGAACCGCGCGTGATGATTTATTGATTGTGCATTACTATAGTATAGTTTGAACGGACAGTGCTTGTGAAAGACTGTGCCTGTTAGAGAAACATTGTGAAGTTTATAACCTTTCGCGGAGAGATCACATGATCGGAAGATGGACGTTTGAAACATTATTTATTTGTCTCTTTGTCTCAATTCTCATTGAAGGACTAGTTTATATCGACTGTAACGATAGGGTGGATGAATTCGTTTTGACAAAAATAACCCTATTACAATCTTGTCGCGACAACGAAAGTTCGACAGTCTGATTTTTCAATTTTATTGTAATCGAGGCTGACACTGTTCAAGTCGAGGATACTCATTTGGATTCTGAGAGAGGGCCTTCGAGGAGCATGAAAAGAAGCACGTACAAAGGAAAATGTCGGAATCATTAAAAAACCAGTATAAAACAGCTGTGCAGCAAGACATTGCCGATTCTGCTAAAGGAGTAATGAGAAGACCAAATAACGTTGGTCACTATCAAAGGCTCTTTCAGGTAATTCCCTGTAAACCATGAACTGGCTAACAAAACATTAGCCATGTTTTTGTTAATGTATGTTATTTCGAAGTCGAAGGTACATTATGTGTTGAAAGGTGTGATAGAATATGCTAACATTTGATTCTCATTCCAAATTCATGAAGTAGGTGATGGAGTTTTCATTAACTTGGGATTGGGTTTTTTATTGCAAGACGTGTACCCAGAGAGAGCTAACGACGTGGTTAAAATAAAATTATCAATTTTTTCTAAGTTTAGTTTTTCTTTGGAAAATTGCTTGCATGGAATTTTTACATAATGTTACTCTATGCACAGGGGCTGGTCTTGATTTCATGGCAATTTTCAACAAGATCTCAGAAGTGCACAAGCTATTAGCCAGAAGTGCAAGAGTGCATTTGTGATAAATGTGCACATTTGACCCAATACATTTAGTTTTTGGTCTGGAACTCAGGCTAATAAAATAATAGAACATTTAAGCAATTGCAAGAGAATGACTGCAAAAAATGTTCTGATGTGTAGCTTAAAAAAGTTAAAAATATTCTGCTTGCTTCGAAGCCTTCTTTTTAAGATTTCCCCAGTGCCACAGTGACCCTGTTTACACTGTTCCCTGCAAGTTTTGAACCCTAATAAACTGTGGTGGCTTGCCCTTCCCCTTATGCTAGAACTGGAACCTAGATAATTTTCCTCTGCCATTTAATTGGCACAGTTTTGACCTTGCTTTGAAAGCCAACAAATTTTGTACCGTTGTGTTTTCATTTTTAAACAGGACAGTGAAAACAGGTCTGAAAAATTTTGGCAGCCCAGACCCCAAAAGGTTCGAAAACTTTTGCCAATCCAAGTTGCTAACAAATTTAGAATTAAAGTCGTTTTGCCATATTTGTAAAACACTTTTTATTTCAAGCCACAACCAAAACCACACCCAAACAAGGCCCACATTTGGGTGTGCCAGAATCGATCATAGTTTTGCAAAAATTTCTCGGGAATGCAGCTGCCATGGAATCCATACTGGCACAGGGAATGGTTTGCACTTTGTTAAGCACCCAATTTTCAACATCAATTTTTTAACAGTACCTTATAAGCCAGAAAATTCTAGGATTTTCACAAACAGTTCTAAAGTTAAAGAAGCATGATTGCAGGGTATGAGTTAGAGTTATGACAAGGTCTTCCTAGGGCAAAGCGATTTCAGCCAGTTCCCAACCACATGAGTGCAAAATATGATAGATATGTTCAGATCATGCAAGCAACTAATTTAAATTGATTTTTTGGCATGTAATGTTTTACCTACAGTAATGTAGACTCCACTAATTCACCCTACCTAATGGCACACCTGTTTACAGTCACATAAAGTTAAGACGCAATTAAGCAAAACTATTTAATTAAGCAGCTTTAAAAGTCACAAGTTTTCAAGTAACATTGGGTGTGGCTATAGCTGTTGTCTACTGTTTTTTCCTATTGCATTTTACAAAGCTGATGAATTTATACTTGATGTCAGGTCATTCTTATAAAATGGCTAATATTTATATGCATTTATATTCCTTCTCTGTTGATTTCACTGCCTCCTCCTTTCAGACAAAATAAGCAATATGATGTGATTGTAGTTTTTTTTTCTTTGATAGAAAAATGATGGAATGCCTGTATTTTTGAAAACAAAGTCAGATGCTTTCATCTACAGGTTTGGCTTTCTACATTTTATCCTTTAGTCACTGTTGCTAAAATAGCATTCAAATTATTTTATAATGGAAAATCAAACATGTCAAAAACTTTCGCAGCAGAAGTATTTTTGGAGACAAGTTGCTTTGGTGCTAAAAGGTTTTCAGATTTGATGCAACAACTGAAGTTGCATCAGGAATTTTAATTGTACATGTGCTACAGTTTACAGTGTGCAAGAAAGTGTTTTTTGCAATAAACAGCCACACTTTCATAACTTGGTTATTTTTTTGAAATGGGAGAAAATACTTTTTTGCTCTAAAATGCCTAAAATGTGACAATATTTTGCAAGGCTTTTGCTGGTTTGATAAAATGGGATCATTGATTTATGTTTGGTTTCCATTTTCTTACAAACCAATAAATTGAAAAAGAGCACTCTTTGTATCTTCATTAAAGAAAGCAGGTGGAAAAAACACAAAATGTGTTTATTTTAAGAGGTTTTTGATTTCTCCATCCAACTCCTATTGAATTTAAAATTTAAAATTCAATAATAAATCTCCAAATTATTATTAGAATAAATAGGGCTGGCAGAACCCACATTTGTTTCTGATGTTTTCAATTAATGTTTCTACAATGTACCCCAGGAATTACCCTAAGTATAACTACAATCCTTGCCCTAGTTCTTGGAAAACACTGCAGTCAATGAAAGATTTTCATGAAGTAAAACTTTCCAGCTCTAAGATACAGAATTTTCCCCCTCCCCCTAAAACAATATTGGTTGAAAAGCCTATTACTTTAATTAGCTAATAGAGTTACATTGGATCAATTCACACTTTGAAACTGTTGTTATTGAACATTGTTTCAAGGGGATGAGAGGGTCCTACTGATGTAATGGGAAATTTTATTGTAGTGTACCAAGACTTCTACTAAGCATTGTACCCTAATCATGTGCCTTGCTCCTAGCCAGCAAAAAATATGCTCCTAATGAAAGTTTAATTGATGGTAATTTGCATTTAATTCATAGCCATTCCACTGCAGATAGAAATCTGCAGCCTTCCTCTAAGGCTTAATTACATTGTATTAAGTATGGAATCACTTTCTATCACCAGAAACATGATGAGGCTATCTGTTATCGGAATTGGTATTTCAGCTGTGGCTTTTGGCATGATGGCTGCTGGCAAGTTTAAAAAGCAATAGTGAATGCGTGGATAAACTATTGCACTTAGATGTTTTGAATTTAGCCATCTTAAACAAGGACATGTTATCTGATACACCCTTTCAAAATTTGTAATGGTTTTAATTCTGTAACGTTAGTTGTTCAGGTTGCCATGTTAAGAGTATTATCTATTTCAATGAAACTGTCTGTCTTTGGTTAAATAACATGCATTGTGATTCCAAATTTTGTGCAATTTTGAACTTTATTTTTTGTAGCTTGCTAAGCACTGCCAATGTTATAATGCAATAATATTAACTACAACCTGCCTTTTACAGTATAAATAAATAAAAACAGAGGTGTGGAAATTGGTTGAAAAGTATTAACACAACAAAAAATATTATATGAACATGCAAATAGGACATATCATAGAAAATTGATTAATACATTTGATGATGTAAAGCATGGCAGAGGGAGCACAGACTAGGCCAATGATTTGCAACATTTCATCTTCTCATTTTTTTACCTTGTTGCTAGGACTTCTTCGCAGCTTTTGATCTCTCAGTTTTATGTTGTTCATATGATTCACAGGCCAATTTCATTGACATCAAAAATGATGGTATGCCAGTCTAAAAATTGAGAAATCTTAAAAATTACAACTTGAGTTCTTTATGTAAAAATATCAGAAGAAAAATTCTTCCTTTGCAAATTGACCTAAAAAACAAAACCTTGTCATCTGCAAAACTATGGATTAACTGCAAAACTGAACATGAGTACAAGGATGGCTCAGTGGTTGGGGTAGCAGGGGACTACAAATCCAAGGGTATGTGGTTTGAGCTACTGACATTTCACCTAAAGTAAAGAGATTCACTAGCTCTCTGCTACTTCGGTCATAGAAATCACAAAGTGTGGTCGCATCCAAAGGAAGGATACTTCTTGACAAGCAAAGCTCCTTACTGTCCAAAAACCTACCTTCAGAAGCTGGGGAGGGACAAATACAAAAAACCATATCAAACTAGAATCTGAGGCATTCACTGACAGTGTTACACCAATGATTATTTGTTAATTGGTAGGTTTCAGACTTGGTACAAAGTGTCAAATGGTACATTTTGATGCCAAAATGAGTTTGCTGATATAAGAAGGTATATTTTGGTGCATACTTTTATTCTTGTGTGCCCCCATTAAATGTAATGTCCAGGAAATTTGACATCTTTAGTTTAATTTCTTATTGCAGGCCTCTAAGTTTGAGATGCAAGATTGCTCACCCACATCTTGGCACACACCTGCTTCTCAAAATGTAGCAATATCACACACCTCCCCATTTGATTGCATAAGATATAATTTTGTTGAGTGTCAAGAATTCAAACATTCATGTGTAGTTGTTTCATGAAAAATAGCAGTTGACTCAGGTGCACACCATGATTTGTTATTTTGGTAAAACTGGTATAAGTGGAGAGCAGTGTGATGTTTCAAATGCCAGAGAGATGTTTACTGTTGTGCTGAACAACCTACCTTTGCTGCCCAATTGATAAACCAAGTTGGAATCATCCCCTTTGGGTTGTCATAGTAGTGCATATATGCTGTAGAATGTAAAAGAAGACATACAGGTAAAAGTAAAATAATTTTTCAACCATATTGGTTGTTATTAGATTTTTCCTATTCAGTAGTAGATTTTTCTTTATCATATCTAGTTGAACTAAACTACAAAACAACTTGAAAAATCGAATGATAAGACAACCTTTAGTGTTTTTAAATCCATCATCTTGAATAACCATGTACTGATGATAGTCCTCCACTCTTATAGCTCTTTTCTTGACTGGGATAGACTCAACCTTGTAACTTCTTGATAAGATGATCCATGTATCTTTTCCATTATGCACAAAGTGCCTTAATTTTCGCACATAGCAATACTGAAAGAGTTATGGCTTACTAACAAGAGTACTGTTTTTTCTATTTTTTCAATGGTACATTATTTGAGTAATGTTATTAATAATATATCATTAATTTGCCAGCGAAATGTGCTAACATTAGTATAACTAAATTCAGTAATGCTGATGCATTGAACTAGCTTCAAAGGAGACTCTAAAATGCCTCTTATGTGAAATACCTGAATCTGCACATAGATTACATTTTACTCCTTTCAAGTATAAACATAGGGGCCCAATGGCTATGTACGAAGAAGATGTCTGGTACGTGATATGAGCTCAGTAGAGAGCGTTAGCAAGAATAATTGGGCTTTTCTATGAAGATGTTCATAAAGAAAAATTATCAGAATATAGGGTCTCCGTGAGAGATTACTCTCATTGAGATTGTCATTGACGGTGATGGGGCAGCGCCAAGAAATTTAAAGTGGGGGGGGGAGGGGGCTCGTGATGATAGCATTATTAGACTAAAGCACATCTTTGAAAAACGCACTAAAATGCTTCGCGATATTTTATGCCTATTTTTTATGGCCACAAAGCCATGGGATTTCTTTGAAAGAATCAACATCAGTATCCTCTTGACTTCTAAGGCGCACAAGAAAACCTCTACATTGGCCGTATTTAATGCACATGGTCTTATCATCATCACAGCCGTCAAGAGAACCCTTAGATGTGCATGTTTTCTTTGTTTGATATCAGAGGCTAGAGAGGGGGAATTAATAGAGAGGGGGGCTTATTTTAAATTTTGGAATGGTAATAGGGCTTGGTGAAGAGAGGGCTTAATAGAGTGGGGCGGGGGGCTTATTAGAGCTTTTATGGCATGCTGATTCACAGCGAATTGCAATAATTCATTATCATTTGAGCCAATTCACGATGACCTTCGCAGATTTATTATGACTAATGATGATTCTTGATCACTCACAATGATTCACGATGATTAACACTGCTTCATAGTGATCAATACTGGTTCACAACCATTTGCATTCATTCACAATGGTTCGTGAGTATGCAGAGATGTCGCAAACTTGAAGAGTGCACATGTAAAGAATCTGGTTCAGGTAATCCCATTAACCTTGTGCCATACACGTCGAGGATATTTTCTGACTGCATCAATGAATCATGGGTCACCTAGGGTCAGGGAACGCTCTCTTAAAAATATGACATCTAGCAAAACATGGTACCTCTCCGGATTCTTCATGGAGATTGTTTCAGCCGTATCAAAGATCCTTGTCAATGATTGAAAATTTTATCGAATAGAAAACCTTAATTCCCACAATAGGCATTTCTTCCATTGTACGGGTGCACAATTGCTGGATTGTGTGCTGCAGCTTCCTTTGAAACTGTGCCAACTTCTCTTTTGGCAAGGCCAAAATAAAAATTTGCAAAATTTACTTGCTGATGATGTTGAGTCAACATCATTTTGTAGCCGCAACAATAGAAAGCGGGACACTAATTAGAGGAAAATGGGAATTATTCGCTTAGCATTCTGTTACGGAAACCGTGTCACTTCGTTAGTTACTTACTTACTTACTTCCGTACTTACAGGGTCCTCCCACTCCTATATGTACTCATTCTTCGTACATCAAAATGAAATGTTTACAAATAATTACCCAGGGCTGCACCAATGATACTGTAAGAAAACAACTTGAGCCAGCCCATGACACAGGACCCAATTGCATATGACCTTTACCTAGTCTTCCTAAAATAATATATAGTAAAAAGCAAGACATGTTTGAAGTTATGAATGAATTACTGGATGAGAAGAAATCAGAGTTAATTTTGTTTCAATATAATGTTAAGTGATGTTAAAGGGTCACAAATCTTTGATTTACAAATCTCAGTTTATACCTTTCTACAGTTTCATCATGAAAAGATACATCTCGATTTGACAATGGAAATGGATATTTCACATCCCAATAAATAACAAAGGTGTCGTCAGTTTGAACTTCTTTCAGTTCTGAAAAAATAAATTGTTTTAATCTGTTAAACTCAGCATGCAAGTTTTTTGGTATGGCTCTAAAATTTAGATCCAAGAACAAACTACAATGAATTTTATAAATAAGGAAAGGGCATGTGCTCATTTAGGTCTTATCACAGCCAATTTTTACTATTCAATTGTTTCAGCACATACATGAATATTTTTTTAGGATACTTCCATTTAAATCGTTCATAATTCAAAATAATTCAAGGCAGTTTATGATTTCGTCAGGTCTCCACACACATGGACAGAGTGACCAGCAGTCACGCTACTGGTCAGCCTGTCCCTGTGTGGAATTATTTTAAAAAAAAATTCATTATTTTAATAAATCATCAATTCCTCTCAGTAGCAGTTGGAAAATATATTGTGAAAACTGTTTGAAAGCACAATTTTTACTTTGGCTCTGTGATGTAATAAAGTGTAACATGAAGCTTAGAAGTACAAACCAGCCACATATGAATCCCAAGACTTTCTGTAATCTAGATCCATGTATACTTCTTGACAAACACTTCCATGGCAACCAATGTTTCCAAGAACTTTATATTCATATAGCCCAGAGCTCTGTGAATGATGAACCAAAAATATTGACTCTAAAGTGCTAAAAACTACTTCAGCTGACAATTAATGTGGTAAAAGCAAGCCAAGGTAGTGGCGTCCGAATAAAGTAGAAATATTTCATTCAATTAGGTATATTTAGAAAGATAAAAAAAAATTCCGAAGGCCAAATTTCCAGAAGGGTTTGCGTGATGTTCTATCATGTACATCAAAATGCACCAAATTTTTAACAAGTTTTGTATTCTTCATTTGTATGAAAATTCAAAATGGCGGATTCATAGAATTTTACCTCAAAATTCTTGAAAATTCACTTATGAATATCTCAAAAAGTACTAAAGATGATGATCCGAAATTTTCAGAATGTTCTATTCCTATCATATTTATAGGAACGTTATTATGTGGAATGAATTGCAATGGTTCCTATCTTATCCTGTGACTTTCCATCGTTGGTGTTGGCTTCGATTCTTATTTAACGTGCAGAGAACACGGAGCCAGTGAGAGAGACAGTGTGTTGCCTGTGTAACTCTGATGTTAACTGAACTGAACTGAATACAAATTAACATACTTATATACAAAATAAATGTGCTGAGTAATGATGTGTTGTGATGATGTAATGATGATGCAATGGAGAAGGAAATATCTAGACTTGGGAAGAAGTCAGCATGACATAGATGTGTGAATGTGAGTACAATGCTCAAGGGAATGTCATATGCTAGGTGATGCTATGAATGATGTAGGTGGATGTCATGGTGATGGCATGATCGATGAAGGAGTAGGAAGTGCGTGTAAAATGGCCAAAGTAGAGTCACTACATATTCAGAATATGTGAAAATAAGCAAAATCTGAGATTTTGGGTGACATGGCCTTGGTGATTTGACATGAAATGACCCTTATTGCTGGAAACAATGATAGACACAAAGATAGATTTCGCTGATTTATAAACATTGCAAGAAAGAAAGACACACAAACCAGAGTGCAAAGTATTTTTTGTGCGCGGGGAATTATTTTCTGTTGCTTACGCTTGCGCTGGAACAAATCATGTTGCAAAATGACAGGTTAAAAGCTGCGGGATTTCATTTTTAAATAGCACTTTTAGGGCTCAAGATTAGGCTATGCGCGAAAGTCCATGTTCCAACTTCTCGGATTAATCTAAATTTGCAAAAATGCGTCGATGGGATTTGAGCACAAAATTATTGCGCAGGGAATGCGTTCCCCGCGCATACCCTAACGTTGCAGTCTGGCACACAAACAATAGCAGATAGATAGGTTTAACAGCAGTTAGATAATTTTTGCTAGAGGCAAAGATAGACAAAAAGATGAATGGATAGATATTAAAAGATAGATGGACACAAATAACAGCCGATAGATGCTTTTTGCAAAGTTAAATTTTTGGGTGACCTACTTTGACATAAAAACACTTTGCAACATTAAGTTTATAAAGTTCATATTCAGAGCATATGTCAAAGGAAAGAAAAATTGAAAGAAACGTTAATATTTTCACTTGTCATTGAAACTTGAAAGGAACTTGGTCTTTATTGAACTTAAAAACGACAAGTGTTCTCGTTGTACTTCATAGAATTTGATCATCTGGATTACAAATACTGTATTTACTCAGAAAGCAAGAGATGTTTAGAGGATTAGTTATATATCTTAAAATTACCATTATGCTCCTACCTATCCCATTCCAAACAGAAGAATTACCTGAATGAATTTCCGGTAAATTGTGACATCCATGGTTTCAAGAAAGAACTCATATTGTGACAAATCTGGATCCTCAAATTCCTTCAATACCACTTCAAATTCGTTATCTGAAAACATATTTCACTGGAAAATTCATCACATTGTTTGTCAATTAAATGTTTGCTGTGGACACAGAACAGAGACAGGAATATCTATCATATGCTGTTTGTAGTGCTCGTTTCGAGTTCTTGTTCGTCAGCCTGTCAGCGAAGAAAATACGAGTGACAACAACAGCGCGATGCCTCGTTCCGACTCACTGGAAGTCATTTCCAGAAGCGCTTCTTGGAAACGCGTGAATCCCGCTGGAACGATCTCTTTGGGTGGAACTAACTGAACGATCACCTTCTCTTCGAAGCTGAATTTAAGATCGAATAGCGAAGGCAAAGCAATGGGGATAGAAGAAAAGAAAACTGCAAATTCTGAATTTCATGTTCCTCAGGAACAGACTGGATCACAGCCGTCGAAAGAAACCTCTGAAGAAGCCACAACAAAAAGCAGGCCAAAAGACGGTGTTGATAATTACGGGGCCGAACTTGACGAAGCTATTCATAAAGCTTCGTCAGCGTTTGAAAAGTTTTCTTCAACATCAAAGAGAGCCTACGAAATCCTTATTGGTGATTACAACGCTTTCATTGAAGAAAAGAAAATCTTTGAAACAATGACGAAAAAACTTAAGGAAACGCAGTTCTCGAATATCGTCACTTTAAACATCGGCGGAGAGAAGTATTCCACTGGATTACCAACTTTTAAAAAATGGAAGGACAGTTATTTTGAGAAAATGTTCTCAGGAAGAATCGTTTTGGAGAAGAGTTCAGACGGCTCGTTTTTCATTGACCGTGATGGATCCCTTTTCAGGTATGTGCCCTTAGCTGAGACCAGCCAGTGTAGACAGGGAATTTACTGTAGCAATCTAGCAAACTGGGTAACCGAAATTTTTGAAGTGGATATGACTTCTATGATGGCTGGTCGTCAATTTAAGCCTTGGGCACCAGTGGCGGACTGGCTACCGGGAAAAGCAAGCAAAAGGGCGGCAATAGGTGCTAAAGTTTACTAACTTCTGGGCTTGTAAAACAGGCCCGGAAAAACTTTGCCTTAGCTCATCAAACAGTTATATATAAAGTTTTGCAGCCAATCTTTGAAAAATGTAAAGGGGTGCCTCAGCACCTGCTAGCTTAATGACTGTGTTGCTCCTGCCTCTACGCTGCAGTTACAGATTGTTTGCAAAAGATAGACATCAGCGTGCCGAATTATGATAAGGTATTGAACATGTGCTTAAAACTGTAGACCTGTCCAAAAGATATCTTATAAAATATCTTGGAAAAATGAGTTCTAAGAGATTCTGCTGCCACCCGTTTTGGGCAAATTGATGATTTTGTACATTGATAGGCTCCTTCTGTATGAGAAACTGTGCGTGGACATGGTAGAAAGGGTAAAGAATTTTCTTAAGAAAAAGTACAGTCTCTATTCCGGGACAGAAATTCTTTAAATTTGAAGAAAGAATGGAATACTTTAATAGCTAGTTTTAAATTTGAAACCAGTTTTTTTCCAAACAGCCCGTTTAATTTTCAATTAAATTTTTCAGAAGTTTCTTACATGAGACCATCAATCCTCAACAAATTATGTATATAGTTTTTCAAAAATTGTACAAGATTTTTTAGCCAGTCATGATTTATTTTTGGTATGAAACTCCTGTTTTAAACGTACAAAAAGCAAGATGACTTTGAGTTGTTAGTTAAGTAAAATAGAATAGAAATAAAATAGCTTGCCACCAAAGTCTTGTTCAGAAAGTATTATTCTCTATCATACCTAGAGCAGTTTTCACTATCAAGGGATAGTTGATGGCCCAAAGAAAAAGAACTATTATTCAAGGGAGACAACACAAGGAATGTGCACATACTACGCAATCAAAATCGGCAATATTTGAAAATTGCCCTTCTCCCTAAACAACTATTTTAACAAACTTCAACAAAGTGCCATAATAAATGTAATAGCCATAACATTTGTGTAAGTCCCCCTCTTCTCCCCATCTTTGATTACGTAATATATGAACTTTCCCAATGTTCTTCCAATACCCAACACATCGATAATTTTACCCAGTTACAACCATTGTGATTGGAAGGAGCATGGGGTAGTGCTCAGTTAATTTTTCCAAAGTGTGAGGCCTCGGTTATTGGATATCAGGCACTAGGAATAATTTGCATTAGTCATCAGTCAAAAAAATAATACGGTTAGTCATAAGTCATTGGTTTCACACAATTATTAGTCATTAGTCAGTTGGCAAACAGTCTGCTTGTTAGCTAGTAAAATCCCTTACTACCCCCTCAACAGATACCGAATAAATGTATGGCGTACTTGCTTTAAAAAATACAAGTTAATCAGGTTTGTAGTGAAAGTAGGCTTTGACTGCTACCACATTTACTGCTGTCAATAAAACAAAATATGAACAATTTTTTGGCGCTACCAAATTTGAAAATTGCTTTGAAAAAAGCAAACAATTTAACTATACTAAAAACTTCTTAACCTCTTCAGAGTGTAGAATGTCAGAATTAGGGTCTGAAAGAACAAGATGGAGAATGAATACCCATTTGTGGACCAAATTTTCCATCTTGTTATTTTAGACCATTTTTTGACATTTTATACTCTGAGGAGTTTGAGACAACAAAGCTGTATGTTCAAAATGTTTATTTTTTCAAAGTCATTTTCATAACAAAATATGTTTTCTACAAGGTTTTCAGAAAATTTTGCAGAATTTGCTGACCAACATTTTGTCTTTTTAATATTAATTAACAATAGCAAAGATTGGAAAACTTTGCAATCTACCTTAATATTGCTCAATTTAAAGGTCAAGGTAAACTTTTTATGCAAACGTACTTTGGATAGGAGGTCAATTGATGATTGTAATCAATTTTAGTTCTGTGCAAAGATTATTTGCTTTTTGAAAGTTTTCAAGTTTTCAAAAAAAATAACTTGGAGCAGAGGGCGCACCGGGAAATTTCCTGGTGTCCTGGTGGGCCAAGCCGCTTCTATTGGGCATTCTCGAAAAATTTGTTGTTGTCACGTGTTCGATGACGTAATCACTCCCGGTCAGTAAAATAATAATGACAACATTTTTTAAATCTGAGTATACTATTCGAAAGAACCTGCAAAACTGAGTCAAAAATTATAAAACACTTATATATTGTTTGACTTATTGTTTCGAAAGTATAGATGTTTAAACTTTCTATGACGTGATCAAAATGGCCGCCACTGGATTTTGTAAAGAGCAATTTTTCATCGTGTGCGCTCTGTTAAATGACAATCAGAGGTTAAAAATGCGTTTTTTGATGGAAGTATTCTACAGCAACTAATTCTATTGAACATAAATCAGCTTCGTGTAATGCAAAGACTCCTTTACAAAAGTTACGCTTGCAGAGGGCTCAAAGACTGGTTCACAGATGCTGGAGTCATAGCCTCGGGATCAGTTGATCAAGCATTGGAAGGAAGACATTACTTTCACAGTATGCAACTGCTCAAAGAATGCTTTGATGCTCTTGGACAATTCAGGATCGAAGATTTGACAGGTAGGCCTATGCAATGAGCTTCTCTGTTTTATATCTTAATTTTTTCAGGACAGGAAATGAATCCAGCAAAATCAAGTGATGACATGTATAACATAGTTCATAAAGCACCCATTAAAGGGGGCTCACAAGATTCCACATCAAAGAAAGCTATTGTAGTCTGTTGATAAGTTAATTCAAAGTATTTTCATTCTTCTGTAGGCACGTATTCTAATACTGATGTGGAGCTACTATCAGCCCTCAAGATGCTCCGGAAGAATCCTTCTGCCTCTTCAATCAACGATGTGATGGTGCTGCCACAGTTCAATCAGTTGCAACAACAAATTCTGCAGTGAGATGACCGTTGCCTATTTGAGAGATGTGTCAGCAATGCTTTCATTAGTGTCTGCTGTTCGAGAATGTGATATCGACCGACATCTTGAAGCTGAGCGTGAAATGATCTGTTTTGCATTTGCTTTCGATCGTCAAAACTATGCTCGATATTGCGCTACCAGCATGTACACCTTCAAGATCTGAAAAGGAAATTTCATCCAGCATACCAAGATTTAAAGTCTCGAGGACATGGTGGCAGCATCACTGGTGATTCTTTCTCCACGATACATGGGGACCTTATAACAGAACTTTTCAACAAGGAAACAAAGGTAACTGCTGGCCCATTTCGTTCCGGTTTTAGCACGAATATCGAGGCAGCAAACACCTGGATGTAGACAATACACATCCACAGCATGCTAAAGATTGCATTGAGAAAGCAGCTGAATATCAAGACTTCGTCAAAACATAAGGAGTCTACGAACAGTAGCAAGAAACTGCATGCTGAGCACGTGTCAAATTTGAAGAAGACCCTGAGAGGATATGGTGTAAATCAATTTTCATCGGATCATCCAAAATGCTTATCAACTGGAACAGAGATAGATCCTGCTGTAGTCAAGAATATGCTGAGTGCATCAGAAATAGGCAATGAAGCTTTTTCAACTTTTGTTTCAGAAAGGCTTATTGAAGGATCCAAGAGTTTCTTTGCCCCGATAAAGAGAATAAAGTGAAACACAGGCATATTGGCAAAGAAGAAAACCATCAAGGCAGCATCCGTCCTAAAAGAAGATTGTCAAGCTTTTGGACTCTTAGTCTCTAAAGCTTTTAGTCTGGAAGAAGCATTTTGTTTTCCAATCACTATGTTTCCTTTGTCCATCGCTACTCTGAAGGCAGCTTACGACAATCAGACAAATCCTCATTGAGAAATTTCCTCATTGCACAGTCGAAGATTCCTACAACTAACATGCCTAAAAATGCTGCATGGTTTATTGATGGGATGGCAGCAGTGAGATCACTCAAGTCAAGGAAGACATACAGAGAGTGGATGATTGCCCTTCTGCAGGTTATGGAGCCACAAGAAGAATCGTTGCCGTGCTTGATTGGGATGATTTACGACAAACAGAGAACAGAGTGCGAAACAAGGAACAAGGAGAGATCGTGGGGAAACTGGTACGCGAACCAAATTGGAAGGCTTTGATCAGCATATGCCAAAAGGAATCAAGTGGAACGAAATTTTGCAGAATCAGGGAAATAAGGAAGAGTTGATAAAGCTTATTGCACAACATATGATGAGTGAAGAAGCTAGAGGTACGATAAAGCAGCCATTCATCGTCACAGAAGGTAACAACACGTACAGAGTGGAGAGAAATGGATGTGAGCTATTTTACCGTTGTAATCATAAAGTAGCGGATACCCGCTTGGTTTTGCATGCGTCATTGGAAGCAGCAGACGTAGTTATTGTCTCCAAGAATACCGACGTCCTGATCCTTCTCATATGGGCATATTCAAAGCTTTCTGTTTGTAAAACGTGGCTTTTCAAGGAGGACCATGATAAATATGCTGACATAGGAGTAATTTGCCAATTTTTAGGAAATGATCTTTGTCAAGCACTTCCAGCAATACATGCAATATCAGGATGTGACACCACTTCCTATTTCTACAAGACTGGAAAAGTTAAAATCATCAAAAAGTTGTTAAGTTCTCCGTCGAATTGCCAGATTCTAGAATCTTTTGGTCAGGATCAAAGTCTCGAGTCTGAAAAAATCGACAACGTAAAGGAATTCATCAGGACAGTTGTTTACAGTGGCAAGGTAGGCGAGTCATATGTAGAAACGAGAATCCAACTCTATAAAGAAATGAAATCAAAGTCTTCATCGTCAATTCCTCCTGATCCAGATTCAGTTAAGCAAGCCATCAGACGAGCAAATTACCAAGTGTTCCACTGGGTCCGCTGTTGTGAAGTTAACATTGAGACAGTTAGCTTTGAAAATCACGGCTGGAAATGGGACAAGGAAAAGCAGGTTGTAGTTCCGATCTGGTTCAAAGGCAAGCAGTTGCCTCCTTCACTTTCAACAAGCAGAAAGAAAACAGCCAAGAATCTCAACTATGATGAGTGATGATGAAATTAAGGGCCAAAAACACACTTCAAAAAAGAGCACCAAAGAGATGCATTGCCCAGTACACATATGGATTATGATGGGGATAGCGAAATGACAAGAGAAAAAATCATTGACGGCTCAGACACTTCAATAATCGATGAACATGAAAGTGAATGGGAAGTTTCAGACTTTTCGTCCAGTGCGGACTCAATGGATGAATGGTTGCCTTAAGTTCGTAAACTATGATGTTAGAGGATGGTAACTTAGAGGGCAGCTTATCTCGGCATAACTGAAACCTAACTTGTATGTTTACAAAACAATTTGGTTGCTAAGAATTGTTTTAGTAGAGCGCACACGATGAAAAAATGCTCTTTACAAAATCCAGTGGCGGCCATTTTGATGACGTCATAGAAAGTTCAAACATCTATAATTTCGAAACAAATGCAGTTAATCTCATAATAAAAAATGCAGCTAATCTCAATTATCGTGTCTTAATTTAGTTTCTCATAACTTATGTTTGGCACGAACATTTCAAAATAACTTTGAAGGGTGGAAAGCTTGTTATCAGTTATTATGTTAATGCAAGTTAACTCAAGCTTTCATTTGAAAGAATACGTTTTAATATTAGCTGTTGTAGCAGTGAATCACTCTAGTACTAACACAAAGATTTTATGCATCAGCTTCAGAGAATTCGAAGGTAATTCAAATACAGATTTTACATATTTGTATGCATAAATTACGGAAATGATTGCTTAAGATTGTCTATTTGGGATTAGGAAAACAGGAAGGGTTGGTATGAGAAAATATTGCAGAAAATATGAGTCAGGCTCTAATAGTATATTCCGAGAAGGACCAAGGAGAGGCAAAAACGTAAATGATCACGAAAAAGAGACTGATAATGAGTAATAGGAAGAGGGTTCACTATTTAAAGGGATTAAGTAAACAGTGATGATAAATAGCAATCAAGATGCAATTGAAATAGCATTGCGTCATGGTAAATGTTATTGATTGCTAGATTGGATTAAAGAGATTATAAATGAAAAAGACATTCGAAAATATTTAAAATAAACGCTAGAAAGTATAGATATAACTTTATTGAAAGTTGATCAAAATAGCTTATTTATTAGCATTATTCTCCACCTGGATTCGAAACACGATTAACTAAATCAATTTGCCAACCAACACTGCCTGTGTCAGAATTAAAATAGTTTTTAAATCGGCCTCGCATTTCCTTTGCGCTGCTTGAGAAATTGTTAGAGCCACACCTTCCCATAGGTAACATTCCCAAATTGTCCGAGTCCTCTCTCCATTCCCCTTGCTTGAATTTACCTTTTACCTCTTGATCGACATAGTCAAAGGGGCAGTAATTGTAAGGTTCTTCTTGTACTCTGCTAGCCATTAAAAAGTTGTGCAGTGCAACAACTGCCTTGGTTATCGCTTTAACGGTGTCAACTTTGGCTATAATTGGCCTGCGAAAAATTCTGAACCTCGGGGCTGCAATTCCAAAAGTGTTCTCAATTATCCTCCGAGCCCTTGAAAGTCCAAAGTTTAAGATTCGTTCTTGGATTTGCAAGTTTTGCCCGGGGTATGGCTTTAAAAGATTTGGTTTTAGGCCAAAGGCATCGTTACCTAGAAACACGTAGGGGAGTACTTAGAATTTTTTACCTGCTCGGGGGAGAGAAAGTACAGTAGCCAGTACTGCTGTTATTGTAAACGCTTCTATCGCTTTGCCTCCCAGAATCATCGATGTCAACCATGATGAATTCATACTTTCCATTACAGACTCCTAATAAAAAACTGCTATGCGTTTTTTTTTAATTAAAGAAATCCGACCCCCCTTTAGCAGGATACTGCATCACAATGTGCTTGCCATCAATGGCACCAAGGGCGTGAGGAAAATTCCACTTCTCTTCAAAGACCTTTGCAACCTTTTTCCATTCTTCAACTGTATTTGGGACACGTAGAAAGTCTCTGTTTTTCAGTTCATTCCACAGAACCAGGGATGGCGCCAGAAAAGAAATGCTGGGTGGGGGGGCTGTAATGTCAGAGTGCCGACAGTGAGTGAACCAACAACGAAGATCTAATATAACACTATTTCCGCTGTGGTAATTCCAGTTCAAAAATTGAAAAAGAAACTCAAAACGAATCAAACAATGTAAAAAAATAAAATAAAAAATAACAAAGTAGAAGTCATGAGCCGACGTTGCTTAAAATTTTTCAAAAATTGAAGTGCCGACGGAGGGGCTAAATGAATTTTTGAGGGGACCGAGTGATCAAACAGTCTGAGATCTTTCACCAACAAATGAAACTCTCCTTTCTCTTTACGCTCCTGGTATATCTTTCTCGTCCAAAACGACCACGTCGTCTTCTCTCAAGTCGCCGCCGTAATATTTGAATTATTATTAACTTTTTCAGCAGAATTTTGAATTTTATTTTATTTTACTATATTAAATTTTAAATTTAAGTTTCAGCAGAAACTTTAAATTTTTCAGCAGAAAACGAATGTTGTGAGCCGCCATCATGAAGTAACTTGGTTCGCCTTTTGCGCTTGAAACGAAAACGTCGTGGAAATGGTTTCAGTATTTCGGTCGAAAAATTTCGAACGGAATTTTGAAGTTCGAGCGAAAAATTCCGCCTCGTGGAAATCCATGATTGCTCTCTAGTCTCATACAACACGGCGAGGTCTCAAATGGACGCTGCAATGTGGAATCAACGCTGGGCTGGAGAAGCTCGATCCAGTCTTTTTTTGAGATCAGTGGCCCCATCCTGCAATAATCCTGCGCAGGCAGAAAAACCTATAAAAAAAATTATGTACAACACTCCTGCGTCTGCATCTGCACCCCTCGAAGTTCAGGGATGCAAGGGTTGTTGTGACGCCCGTGCCTGTGACAAAGTTTCCTCCCTCCCTTAGTATAGGGAGCCTCAGTGTACGGTCAAGCTTAAAGCCATTTCTGTTCACAATGGTAGCTGGTAGATAGTATGGCCATTCTATACAAAAACACAAGCAAAAGTGATTTTTGACATCCACCATCCCAGAATTGCTACATATTTTCTGGTATTTTTTTGGTAAACCAGACCCTAAGACCCAGGACACTTAAAACCAGAAGGGTTTTCACCCCGATAAAAAAATAGTTGATCAAGGTTGACTGTCATCATCGCACCATGAGGACATTCAACTGTCAAATGCGCTTTTGTGCCTTCTACAGTGTTCTTTCGTATATTATCCAGTCTGTCATGAAGTCTATTATCCAGTCTTGAAATGAGTCTGTCATAGAGTCAGACAGTTACAAGGGAATTTACAAGCGCAAGGCAATTTCTTTAACTGCTGCTTGTAGCTTTTGCATGTTTTTTCCCGCAACTCGCGCGCGATAGCGCGCGAGTGAAGGGCTCATAGTCTGCCCCGCGTATAAGTAGCATATGGAAGCTTCAGTTCATGTTGTCAGCACTTTGTCAGCAGATTTTGTCACTTTTCTGCTGCCATGACAACTGTCAATCAATTTCATTGTCAATCAATCGGCTTTGTCGAGAAGGTCGTTAACCGCCACCTCTTTGTGCGAAAGGGAATTATCTTCGGAGCGTTGCTCTGCCAAGACTCTGTTAAAGGCCTTCGGTTTTTTGGCACGAAAACGGTGCTGCATCACAGCTCGGTTCTCCGCAATGGATGGAAGTTTTGATTCGAAGTTTTGGGAATCAAAACCAGTCGAATGCCACACTTTTCTCCCAAAAACTCGAGACCGTACGAGCAAAAGTTATGATTGTCGTGATTATCGAAAAATAAATGTCAAACCCTCGAAAAACTTCATGATTTTCAAAAGGGCGTTGGACTTAAATCAAAGGCAAACTGAACACCAAAAATTCTTGATAAAAAGAATAGTTTAGCATCAACTAGAGCAGCTGTTTTTATAGAATTGTGAAAACCCAAGATGGTGTCTTCTTCGAATATCCTGACCTACATTTTCAAAACAATCATTATCAAGGAACTAATTGTTTGCGGGCAGTACTAGCAAGAGCTATTTCTAGTTTTATACTACCCTACGTAGTCTGAAAAGTATGACATGACCTCCAGGGGCGTCGCGACCGAGGGTTTCACACCCCCCCCCCCCCTAATAGTATCTCGATAGGAAATTTCAGGTAAAATCTGCCCAGTGGAAGAAATGCTTAAGGTATTTCAGCGACCTTCATGTATTTACATCAATAAAGGATCAAGCAAAGATAGTTGCTCCTTTGGCTAAATATGATATTTCTCGATACGAAGGAAGATAAAAAACTAACGACTTGAAGATTTGAAGATTTCTTGTTGACACAAAATCTAAAAATCCAGGAACTCTTTAGGTAAAATTGTATCTTGTGTCCATTTCCCCTAAAAAGGCATGCTAAGATGGAAAGAGGTATCTAAATTGGCAACCAGTGCTGCTTGTTACCTGGCTTTAGAAGTAACTAACAACATGGTATTTCTCAAAACCACGGCGAGATTGTACCAGTTGTTTTTATCTGCTGTTCAATTTGTTTGCGAAAATAAAAGAATTTTCGGTAGGATTAGGAGGATTGCTTTAGTAAAATTTACTTAAAAGAGTGCATTTTCCATGGAACTGGACGCATCAAAATTACAAAATTTTCTGGTCCTTCGGCGGCAACCATGGTGCCGCCTCGGGTAGTTGCCCGTCCCAGTATACAGATTTGGCAAAACTATTAGGAAAGTCTTTTATTATCATTCTGAAATGAATGTTGTGAATTATATGCCACACAGTTAGATTGACAAAATGTATTGCAGAGGTTTGTGACAGCAACTTAAGAATTTCAGGTAATTTTTTTTAATCAGGTAAATTTGTAGTCCACACCCCCCCCCCAACAAGGCTTGCCTCGCCACGGCCCTGATTACCTCCTCATCTCCATTCCTATCTTCTGCTACCAATTGAATTTATGAGATTCTGGTGGATCTGGCACCCAGGGTAGGACATCCACAGACAGCGACAAAGACGTTAAGGGCAGCCTTTTGGCTTCTTCTATTATCTCTTTTTGTTCCTTTTTGGAATGGTTTTCGTAGAACTGTTGTTGAAGTTTTCCTGCAAATTCTACACAATATTTTCATGTTAAAAAAATTATCTGAAAAACCCCTGCTATTGTACTATGAAAAAAATAATTATCAAATAATTTGTTGATGCGGTGAGTTTTTTTAGGTGATCTCTGTTATTAGATATCAGTTCCAGAATAATTTCGTCTATTTTTTCTAAATTTGATTGCATTTTCGATGATATCTAGTATATATTTCATAACTGATTTCCTGGAAGTTCAGCCAAAAACAATTCATAAAAGGCAGCGTTTTACATTAGTCGATTAAAAATACTTTATTGTGTATAAGAATAAAATTGTCTGCTTAAAAAAATTCAAGTTTCTTAAATGCGGGTACATACAGTTTGTTTATTGATATAACAAAGTTTAAATTGCACACTAAAAATTTCTATAGGTTTTTATAGAAAAAATGCCATACTTTTCATACTAGGGAGGGCATTATAAAAACTTGCAAAAGCTACAAGCAGCAGCTAAAGAAATTGCCTTGCGCATGCCCTAAACTTCCTTGTTGCTGTCTGACTCCATGACAGATAGAAGACAGCAGCTGCAACCAGCTGCCGTATACGGAAGAACGCCGTAGTAGGCACAAAAGCGCATTTGACAGTTAAGATGTCCTCATGGTGCGATGATGACAGTCAACTGTTATCAACTATTTTCCTAACGGGGTGAAGACCCTTCTGGTGTTAAGGGTCCTTCTTTTTAATGTTAATACTTAAGAGTTCTGGGTCTTAGGGTCTTAGGGTCTGGTTTTTGAAGGTATGCCAATTCACGGTATGGACGGAAAACGGTATACGGTACAAGCACGCGTAGAAGATATTTTGACATTCAAAAACGGTACGCTTACCGTACCGCTTTCCGTTTTTGAAAGTTGAAATCAAGGCAACTTTTTTCCACGGAATTCGTACCGTTTGACCTCTCAACCAATTATGTTCGAGGCATTGCGTCATAACTTCAGAAACTAGCCAAAGCCATGCTTCGAACTGATTCACAGTCATTCTGAAATACTTAAAATAGTATTATCTATCATCAGTGGAACCACGCCGTGTTGTAGAGCCTCCCTGAGCCCCTTTGTAAATGCCAAAAATTAACCCTTTTCCACCTTCTGCTATCATCTTCGAGGGATTTTTCGAGAAGGCTCCTCTTGTATTTTTCATAGCAACACTTGTATTTTCATAGTTCCTTGGGTGGAACTTTCCTTTTTGCTTTTTACTTGAAACGTGTTTCACCCATATGCTCTTCTTTCTCTCTTGATATACCTATTTCTTTCTCTTTTAACTTTTCAAACTTCTTGCAAAAGAAAATGCATCATAAAGTTGTTTATTGAACAGAAGCCTTATTGCTCAAAATATTCTGTAAAACATCTGCAAAACGGGAAAATTTTTGTGGGGCGGATCTAAGCCCAAAAGGTAAAGCTAAACCCACAAAAAAGTTATTGTTCCATTTCATGCCTAAAAACCTCCGATCTTCATGATGAATAGGCAATAATCTATACGCTCTTTTGATATCAAATTTCGCCATAACAGCCCCTGACCCAAGTTCAAAACTTTGGAAATGGCATCAAAAATCCCAACATAGGAAACAGACGCATTTTTATCCGAAATACCACCATTCACGCTACCTTTTCTGGGGAAAGATAGGTCTGTTATAAGCCGCCATTACCGGGCTCCGATTTTGGAATGACACCAAAACGATTAAGCACAAAGTCCTTGAAAGGGGGCTTTGAAAAAGGGCCAGCAACCGATCCATACGACAATTCTTTGCTTAATTAATTGTCAATAAAATCCGGTTTTTCCAAGGCTGAAGGGCAATTATTCACTGCTGACTTAGGATCATTACCTTCCAGACCGATTCTGAAACCCTCGGATAAACCCTGCAGGAGCCACTCCCCATCCACATGAGGCAAACGAGTCAGAAGAGAATGCCACGCATAAATCTTTTAAAGGTGTAATCTCGGACGGATTGGGAAATTGATAAGAATAAACTTCAAAATCGCCAAACGCTAGTCACTTGTGCTTTTTACTTTCCAATGGAGGTGAAAGTGATCTTGGCCGCTTGGAGCCCGAATCTACACTATCACTTTCAGCAAACCCAGAGTACTTGCATGTTTTAAACGGGTGATTGCCATTACAATCAGTGCAAATACGACGATAACGACAAGGGTGAAAATCGCAAATTGATTTGTTCCATTTTAAACAAATGTTCCTGCCGTCCATGGATGAGAATTAGGAGGCTTGGTTTCCTGGGATCCACTTTTCTTGAAGACGTGTCCCAAATAAAAGGAAACATCATACTCCCCCCCAAGAAACATTAGGATTACCTGCAGCTTTCAAACGGAAGAGGCGATCGTAATCCAACCAGCCCATACCAAAATGACTTGTATATCTACTTGGCAATAATAAGAAAATAGGAAAGGAGATCACCTAACCTATCCCTATTTACATGAAACATGATGCTAGCATAAACGCACCACGCCTCAGCCCAATCCAAAAAAGAACGAATTGGTTGCATACTTGAATTCTTTTCGCATTTTACTAGTTTAATTAGCTGCGCACCAACTGGTTCTACTTGAGGTAGCTGGACCAAATTGTACGGTCTGAGTAAAACTAGCTCAACAAACAAATCTTTAGACACCATTTGCATCAAATAATTAGGAATAGGCGGAAGAGCAAAAGCTACTGAAAGGCTTGAACTCCCTGCTTGGGTCATAAAAAGTTGAAAAGTAAATCCCAAAAAATCATGCACAGGCAACTGATTTGCTGAACTTTGGGCGGCCGAGAAGATTGGAATTGAGCTTCCTGCCGAGGAAACAGTAACAAAGCTAGGAACACGAGGTGGCAAATTCTGTTCCGAAGACAAAGGAACATTCAAACTAATACCTTGATCTGAGTGCAATAAGCTCTGCATATAAAAAAAGCTACGCACATCTTTCCGCATCTCTAAAACAGCATTCTCTAAGACACCGACTCTAGCCGAAACATCCAAAGATAAAGCATTAACACTTTGCGAAGAATCACTCGATGACTCAGATACTTGGACTTGACGCTCGGCCATCTCGCGAAGAATAAACAGCACACTCTATATTTCGCTTTTCACTAAGCAAAGTGTAACCAACACTACGCCAAAAACCTTAAATACCCCCAAGAATAACCTAGGGAATGAAAACCGCCATGAGCCATAAATCTTGCCCTAGCATTACTAAACAAATCCCCCGGAGGCCAAGACCACTTCGCAATACCAATAAACGAGTAACGCAAATGCAAGAGAACCACGAGAAAGCGTGGCACATGAGACCAAAAATATGAATAAAAGTCAATAATCAACTCAGGAGTAAAAGCCAATGCAAAAGCCCCTCGAGAAATCAACTCTGATTAAATTTCATTAAGTCATCATTTTAACTTTTCAAACTTCTTGTAAAAGAAAAAGCATCATAAAAATGTTTAGCATAAACGTGTCTTCATTCTCCATTATCAGGCATGTTTCATTGCACGAAATGGAAATGGAACGGAAGCCGGGTGGAAATTGATGGGCAGGAACTTTCCGAACCGTTTACCGTTTACCGTTTTCCGCTTCCCGTCCATACCGTGAAGAGGAAATCTACCTTAAAAATTGCCGTAAAGATATTATTAAAATCGTATTTATAATTGATTTGGGACGACCAAGTTTTCCAAAATTTCAATGATTTCAGTTGTTCAATATTATTTTACATTGATATTCAATAGAACATATCTTTTTGAACTGATTCCTCCTATTTTTGCTAGGCATATCCTCAACTATCTGCGCACTGAGAAAATAACGTCGGCCATGAAACAGCTTGCTGAGGAACTAATTGATGAGGCAAAGTTCTTTGGTTTATCTGGCTTGGAAATCGCACTTTCAGCACCAACGACAGAAGCCAACAGCGAAGACTCGGTTCCAATGCAAGAGAGCAAGAAAGCAGATGATGCAGGTCTGCGAGAAAAAATTGAGCATAATGCACTCAAACAAAAAGAAATTCTCGAGGTTGCTGCAGATGAACTTAGTATTTGTAATGATCTTTTGAAAACAAGCATTACATTAACAGAGATGAAGAAACAAAACTTTGAAAAAAATGCTAAAAAGCTGGAAGATGTCCATTTTTCTGATGTTGTTAAGTTAAATGTCGGTGGGCATATTTTTGTAACTAGCATCACTACACTACAAAAAGATCCCGACAGCATGCTTGCTACAATGTTTTCCGGCCGATTTGACGTTGTAAAACAGGATGATGGCAGCTACTTTATTGACCGCGATGGCACACATTTTCGACACATCCTGAATTTTCTGCGAACAGGAGGTGTACCTAGAGATACCCTTAATGACTTTGGAGAGGAGTTGGAGACAGAGGCCGATTACTACAATCTCAGAGGTTTGGCCAACATGGTTGCAAAGTTGAGTCCAGTAAAGATAAACGACAACGGTGAAGTAACCATCACGTCAATGGAAACTTTAAGGAAAGATCCGGAGTTTGCGGAATTTCTTTTCAGTGAACAGGGAGCGGTACAGAAGATTGAAGATGCTTTTGTTCTTCCTCCTCCGAAGCACCACATCGCTGAGGTGATAGAATTCCTTCATCATGGTGAACTCCCGTCTGACGTTAAATATAAACTGAGAGACTGCCTTCTCGCCACTGCCATTCGGTTTCATATCACAACACTTCAAAAGTTGTTTGATGGATTTGCTTTGTCTAAGATACTAAATGAGCAGGAAAGTTACATTAATATTCTGAAGACCTGGTTTGAAACGAACAAAATCAACCTTGCACCAGTCTTGATCTACTGTGCGGAAGAAGATGGATGGAAATCAACTGAGTTTCATAAGCACTGTGACGGAAAAGGAGCATCCTTGGTTTTAATTGAATCTACAGCTGGTTGCATCTTTGGCGGTTTCTCTCCTCGCGGTTGGCAGCCCTCTCTAACCGGTGGGTAATTTTGTAATATTTCTTATTTAAAATTTCATTAATCAGTCTTCAAATATCCAGATATTTTCATATCCTGACAATATCTCTTTATGAATTTGATAGCCAGCTCGTAGAATGATGGAACTGCCAGATTGATGATCATGATTATGGTGATTATATGATAACTATGATTATCATTTTGCTCATATTGATGAAACGTTTTTTGCTCTATCCAAATGTTTTTGCAACTAAAAATGTCCAAAAAATGCCGGCTGGAGCATGCTATGGCTCAGCAAGTTTGTCAGATCTATGGATTCGTTTGACCATCAAGTATGACAGGTAAAAGTCGATGCGTAACTAACAATCGCTAGCACCCATACTGACAAAAATACTCACTTGGTCTCGCAGGCAAGGCATTTTATTGAGCAGGGGAATTTTCTTCATCATCCTCGGCCTATTTGTATCGTTGCATTTTGGCTATTGATTGCCGTTCGAGGGAGTTTTAGAAGTGTTTTTTTCTGATACCTTCGTGTCTTCTTGCGCAGCATCCCCCTATTCCTGTACATTTTCATAAATCAATGTTTTGGCTAGCGCTCGTATAAAAGCATTAATATTACTGTAGCTTGTTTGTCTCCTTGAAAATGAGCTACCTCTCTCGAATGATGCGATGCTCGCTTTTGCTGTTATTTCTGAGTGTATTCAAAATTAGCTATGACGCAATTAATAATTTGAGAAGCTTGTATCAAAATGATACGCAATTATGGCAACGTTTTGCTAGAATATGCCTAGACTTAGGTATAAAAGTAGCTGTGATTTAGGTTGAGTAGTTAGTTGTAAAAGTTGTAGAAGCTGTGAAGGTCGTGATCGTGATAAACATTCAATGAAGATATCGAATGTCTCGAAATTCTCCTACCTCAAGGAACTGCTGGATTCAAAGGTACGTCTTTTTTATAAATGGTCTGCTATTCACATCTGAAGGATACGAGCGAGCCAAGAACATGCAACAGACAAAATTTGGTAAGACGAGTGAAATTGCCATCGCACATGTGCAAGGATCATGGACCTACCTACAATCAATGGATCAAACGCTGCCAAAAAACACGACTTCTATCAGAAGCGCCTTACTCATGTACAAGCAATGGAGACGATGGGAAAACTTAAGACAATCAATGGCTAAGTCAGGCTTCTTATCGATAGACTTCCTGGAATTCGGTCAGACCTGGTGAGAGACGACGATCAATGGCCAGCCTGTGAATTTCCGCAGCTTGTAGAGGCAATTTGGAGATGGACCGAAAGAAATCCTATCCCAGAAGAAGAAAAAGGACACAATACATCCCATATGAGATTTAAGAGAACGCTCCAAACTCATTAAAAACCATGGAAATCAAACGGCTGTGCGTATTGTGACAGTGAACGGCACAAACCTATCAACCGCCAACAGGTGATTTCTCCAGAAGCACGGAAGCAGCTTGTATCTAAGAAAGGCCTTTGCTTAAATTGTCTTGGTGCGAACCACAGAGCCTCTGAATGCAAGTGCCAACAAGGGTGTTCCAAATGCGGAGCAAGGCACCGTTCGTCAATTTGCAACCAGTCTCGTGAGCCAACAGACCAAACAATGCTGACATCAGAAACACGCCATGTTACATACCCAGTGGTGCTCGTGAAAATCAATGGAGTGAAATGTAGAGCGCTGCTAGACACAGGAGAAGGGAGCTCATACGCATCAGCCACACTCATTGACCACATTGGGGTTCCAGCATCGAGAGTCGAGCAAAGAAAAATCGAAATGATGATGCATACGACTATGAGGAGGATCCAAGTATGCAACTTAAAATCAGCAACTGTGACAAAGATTTTGAATTATGCACTGACGTCAGCAAGGTGGAAAAGAACGTTCGTCTGTCATTGGCAAATCCGAATTATGAGGGCATAATCGGAAAGTTCAGTCACTTAAAGGGCATAAAGATGACGGAAACTGATACAAAGAGTGAACTGCCAGTGCATTTAGTGCTTGGAGCAAGTGAGTACTCTCGAATAAAAACTTCAATACCACCAAAGCTCGGAAATCTTGGTGAGCCTGTGGCTGAGTATACCCGGTTTGGCTGGACAATAATTTCGCCAGGAACTGAGCTAGACCTGTCAAATTTGTCTCTAACAAGATCTACAGATGAAGATTACGATCGTTTGTGCAGCCTTGACGTCCTGGGGATCCAAGATTCGCCATCTAGCAGAACAAATTCAGTTTAGGAAGATTTTAAGCAACAGTTGTTGAGAAGCGATGAGGGTTGGTATGAAACAGGACTACTTTGGAAAACTGGTCATCCACCTTTGCCTACAAACGAGAGTTTGGAAAACTGGTCATCGCAAGATTGTTCGCGTTGCAACCCAGACCCAGTGGTGCAGAGAGGGGGGCAGGGGGAGGGCAATTTGCCCCAGGGCCTCGGGCCCCGAAATTATTTTGAAATTTTTTTGAAAGAGCAAGAAAGAGCAACAACAGAAACAAAAGAAAAATTAACTTTTGAAGGACAAAAGAACTGAAAAGCATAGTTTAAACAAAAGTGCGTAGAATAAAAGTTTGCTTTCATTTTAAATTTTAATATTGCGTGGCTCACCAGAAAAAACAGTCAGAATTGAAGGAACAAATTTTTAAGTCCTCTCTAATCAGCTGAAAGGGTGTGGTTAAAGACCGTATTTAAATCGCTTATCTTTAGAATTAATGCTTTTTATTACATTTTATGATATTTTAACCATATTCTATAACGTGCGCAAACGTTTGGAAAGAATGGGCGTTTCCCATTTTAAAAAGGGCGTGGTCTCGAAAAATTTTTGTATCCGACTCTAGGGCCCCAACCGGGACTTTGCCCCAGGGCCCAGGCCGCCTCTCGGCGGCCCTGCAGATCTTTACAAGGACTACGATGCTGTTATGAAGGAGTACTTGGACCAGGGAATAATGGAAAGGGTGTCTGACAACGTTCAACCTACAGAAAAGGTGTTCTACAATCCACACAAAGCGTTTGTGCGAAACCAAGCAGAAAGTACTAAGCTGCGAGTGGTGTTTGACGCTTCAGCCAAACGAGATGACACCAGCCCTTCACTGAATGCCTTGAAACGGGACCTCCCCTGCAAAATCTTCTATGGCGCATCGTGGTGACATCAAGAAGGCCTTCCTGCAAAAGGGATTACGCCCTGAAGAGCGTGATGCACTACGGTTTCTTTGGGACATCCAAACAGAAGAAGTATTTGGCTTAACGCAGTCTCCATTCCTTCTTGGAGGTGTGGTGACAAATATCAACGAGTGATTGAAGAGATAAGAAGAAGTCTATACGTCGATGATATTATAAGTGGTGAGTGCAGCTCTGTCTAAGTCAAGAAGTTGAAGGATACGGCAGTTGAAGTTTTCAAGGATGCAGGATTTGAATTGCACAAGTGGCATTCCAATGAAAAGCAGTTTGAAAATGATCAGCGAGAGGAGCAAGATTTCGAGCAGTCATATGCAAAGCAGCAACTTGGAGTAAAGAATACCGAAACAAAGTTGCTGGGACTTCACTGGAATAAAACAGAAGACACAACTGCTGTGATGTTTCCCAAAAAACCGTGGCGAGATGACGAAAAGAGGAGTCCTGCAGACGCTTGCATCAATTTACGACCCAATTGGTATTGCATCTCCTGTCAAAATGCAAGGAAAAGTTTTCTTCAGAGAGCTTTGTGACATAAAATTATCCTGGGAGCAACAGCTGCCGGAAAACCTCGAGAGGAGATGGATAATGTTCTGTGGAAATCTACCAACAAAAATAAAAGCAGCAAGAAGTCTTTGCCATTACAAGGAAGAAATCGAGTCTGTTGACCTATTTGCCATTGGCAATGCCACTTAATCTCGGAACATCTGCATGTGTCTACGCTGTTGTGCATCAGCCTTCAGATATCATTCAAGGTACCATAGCAGGAAAGTCGCGGTTGTCAAAAAAGGCTGCAACAAAAGAGAATTTATTGGAAAATTTCAAAAATGCCTTTGAAAATCTACCAATCGGAAGAGCAATAGCATGGACCAACAGCAAAGTGGCATTGCATTGGATAAGAGGAGAAGGAAAGTATAAGCAGTTCGTGAACAACAGAGTAAAGAAGATGCGATCGAAGGAGTTCATCAGTTAGAGACACATACCAGGAGAACATAATCCCGCCGATGTTGGAAGTCGTGGATGCTCTGCAATTCAACTACAAGGCAACCAACTCTGGTGGAAGGGCCCCTCATGGCTTCCAAACGAAGAACATTTCAACAGTTTCAACAGTACCGTTGACTGAAAGTGAAACTGAAGCAAGGAAAATCAAGGAAGTTTTAGCTACTGCAGTTAGCATCCCTGGAAGCTTTTATGACATCATGCATCGGCTGCGGTTCAAGAACATTTGCTTGGCTGATAACAAAATGGATTGTCCACTGACAACGGAAGAATTCAATGCAGCAAATGAGATTTGGATAAAAAGAGTTCAAGGAGAAGCAACCAAGGTCCCAGTATTCGAGCAACAAATGCATCAGCTAAATCTAAAGGAAAATGACAAAGGAATTTACGTATGCGCTGGCCGATTAAAAGGTGACTATCCATTTTACCTGACAACGGATGCAGTATGTACCGAGAGGCTTGTGATAAATGAACCTCTGAATACATTGCATGGGGGAGTTGGATTAACAATAACAAAGATCAGAGAACGCTACTGGGTACCAAGATCGCGACAACTCACAAAAGACTGATTCGTAGCTACTTCGGGTTTAAGCGGTTTCATGCCATGCCACTCTGGAAGCCTCCACAAGCAAGCCTACTAACAGAACGTACAACAGGTGATCGGTCATTGCAAGTGATAGGACTGGACTATGCTGGACCCTTGTACTACAAGAAAGTGAAAAAGGATGGGTAAGGCTTGCATTTTTCTGTTTAGCTGCAGTCTTACTCGTGCCATTTGCCTTGAACTGATTCCGGATCAATCATTGAGAGATTCCGGCCAACCCTGAAGAAATTCATTGCGAGAAGAGGCAGGCCGGAAAAGATATACTCAGATAACTTTTCAACCTCTGTGGCAGCAGCAAAATGGTTAAAGAATGTGCAGAGAAATGAACACGTACAGGACCTTCTTGCTCAAAACAATGTCAGATGGTAATTCAACCTAAGCCAAGTACCTTGGTGGAGAGGCCTGAAAGGGTGGTTGGGCTAGCCAAGCAAGTCTTGTATAGAGCTGTTGGCAAATCGACGCGGACTTGGCAAAAACTGGAAGATGACGTCCAAATGCCGATTCTGACACCAAACACGATGCTTTTTGGTCAACCGAACATTGGGCCAGACGAAAACGTCGATAAGATTGAAGACAGAGACCTGAGAAGACAAGCACGGTCCCTGAACGACTGCAAAAGGAAGATAGAGATCCGTTGGAGCAATGAATACATACGTGGGCTCAGGGAAAGGCATAACCTAGAGCATCATGGTAGTACAACAAGCTAACGGTTGGTGATGTTATGATGATCAAAGGGGATCAAAAGAACAGAAGTTACTGGAAACTCGGCATTGTTAAAAACCTCATCAAGGGGGAACGATGGAATAGTTAGGGGAGCAAAACACAGAGCTGGAAATGTAACACTTGAGCGTGCAGTGCAGCACCCATTCCAGACACAGGGACGAAACAGCTGAACGCAGAGGCCAATGGGTTCCGACCAAAACAAGACGCAGCTACAGCCGCCAGGATGAGAATAGCAGATGCAGATCAGACAGATGCAGAGAATGAAGAGCCATTGGCGGAATGGTGATGTAGCAGATTGGGTTTATTCTGAACAGGAGTACATTTGAGAACATTGCAATTCTCGAATGGGGGGAGAGTGTCAAGATTTGTAATAAACAATATACTTAGCTGGTAACAGTAGAACATTCCAGAACATGCTAGAAACCTTCGTTTAAGTGTGTAATCCCTTAAAATAGATCTCCATTGTAGCTTATTTGCCGGATTTCGCGAATCTTGCAAAGAGTTAATGTAAATACGAGTAAAAGTCAGAAACAAAGCAAAACGGCAACGAGAATCCAATCTTACGAAATAAATTTTCAAAGTAAATTAAATTAAATGAATACTAATATTTCGCCCCGGCATACAGGGCTTCATCAGAGTGAAACAAGGAAACAAAGTTTTACACTGATGAAGCCCTGTATGAGTATTTATTTACTCCATAAATGTAGTGATTACTTTTTTAATTTAGAATTTCTCCTGTAAAGGCCATAAAAGACCAAATTTAGTTAGTAGGCCAAAAACAAACTTTCCAGGCAATTAACTATGAAAAAGACCAAAATTGGAAAATTTGGCCTGAAAAAGGCCAATCTGGCAACCCTGGCTTATGACAACAACTTTCCTACTGGAGCTCTGCTTGTGGATTTGTTGTGCTTATTTACATTTCCGCTACTTCTTTATAAGGTATAATGACCTCGACCTTTGATAAATGCACATTCTTATCACGTGTTTATATCCAGTAGTTTAGAGCCAAAAAATGTAGAGGGAGGATATGGCTTTCTCTATATTGTATATAAAATGAACGTTTCAACTCTTTTCGTTTACATGGCTCCTCAAGATCAATTTCTTTACCATTCCATATTTTCTAGAGTTAAATCATCTTCGAATGTTTGCCTGCTACTTGAGTAGCAAAATTGTAAAAATAAAGAATTTAAAGTACCAACATTTTGAGTTTATAGCATTTATTGAATTTTCAGTTTTCAGTTATCAAGAGGTCACACATGAACACAAATGTCAAAAAGTAATATCGGTTCCAACAAAGATTTGATCCTGGCAGAAATTAGTCATGATATTTTAGAATTAGCCAGAAAAGAGAGGAGGGGGTACAGCCCCCCTTTCAAAAAGTAACAGGGGGCTGAGCCCCCTGAGCCCCCTCTTCTACGAATTTCTAAAATTTCTAATAAATAATGGCTGTTCATGAAGTGCGATGAAAAAGGCTCCAAAACGAGAAGGCCTGCTCTTGCTTTAGCCTCCTTCGTAGGAGAGTTTACACTCTTTATCAAGCGTAAATTTTTTATTTATTTTTTTTTTATTGAAATTTTTCTCTTTTACGAACATTCATCTAAAACATACCAAAAATAATGAAAAAATGACGATGTCTACCAACAAACCAATGAAACTCCATGGAGCAGAATAATCGAAGACCGTTAACTTGGATGGTTAGGACATGCACTTCGCTTACCAGAACAAACCCTTGCAAAGCTTGCCTTAGCATACGCGGATGAAAAATATACCAGACCCAGAGGCCGCCCGAAACTAACTTGGCTCTCAAAAATAAATACAACCTTATAAGGGACATTTATGAAATCGAATAGAAAGAAGCTTGTGAACTAACTAACAGAAGACAAATTGGCCTAGCAAAAACATTTCAACTAGAAACCACGGCTTACTTACAGCAGCACCGCAATTACTTAAGTTATTTACAAAATTTAGACTTATCTCTGTTGCTTTTAAAATCGCATGTTCAAAATCTGTTTGCTCACATTCACTTTCGTCTAAAGAATAGGTGGTTTTTACGATTACATTTTCCTATCCCCAATTTCCTCTACAACCTTTGCTGGCATTTCTTTTAGGTGCAGAACGAAATGCTTTTTTGTTCAGTCTCAAGTCTCTGGAATGGCAAGAGCCGGTGTTGATGCCGTTGAATGAAAATGCTGGAAGCTACCATGATTCCAATTATGGGCCTTTGTTTTTTGATTGGTTAACTGCCCAGAATCATCTTTCTATTGCAAGTGAAGCAAATCGTATTAATTCGTCATACACCTACAACAATGGCATCTTACTTCCAGAATCAGTACCCAAAACAAACACATTTCTCGCAGGACAACAAAAATTTTTGGTTAAACAACTGGAAGTCTTTGCTGTTTAACACACGAATCGCCATTAAAGAGCACCATAAAATTGTTCATGTAGTCTCAAGCACTCTTAATGAGCTTTGGTGGAGCACGAATTATTATAGGGACATAATAATGTTGGATGACTTTATGAAATATTATATGTGTTTTTCACAGTTTTGTTATTAGTAATGTACGGTAGGCAGTATTAAGAAAGACGTCTGATAGCGGGAAAAGAAAGATCTTTGGAAGTAAAATAAGCATGCAGTGTCGTATTTGTCTTTCATCTTAGCTGTATCGCTGATTTTTTAAATTCCTTGAAATTGAATTCACTGTATTGAATAAATCCTAACATTGTATCACAAGAGGGAGGTTTGTATTAACACATATAATCGTTATATTTCAGCAAGAATATACGGGTCTTTTTGTTCTAAATTCTCATGTAAGGAATCAAATAATCGGTACTTTAGTGCTGAAAAAATATCTAAAATATTGATTGAACAGGTACCGTCATGTGATATAAAAACAGACAATTCATGTACCTAATTCAGCCCCAGCCTTTTGTAGGCAGGTGTAAATGCTCAACTATTATACTTTGATTAGTGGTTAGTGGTATGTATAGAAAGATAGGCTCTTTACTTACGTGCTGTGTTGTATTGCTTGCATCAGACGTCAGATTCATCTCAAGCGCATGCTCTTTAATATTGACCTTTAAACTTTAATAAATACTTTTAGAAGACTTTAGAAAATTTTTGTTATTTTCATATTTTCATATTTACATTGTAGTAAGAAATTGTCCATTTTATGTTTGTGTGGTTCACTTCTTAACTGTGTATCATGCTAGCTTTGAACAACTTTCGCGTCATTCTGGGGCTCGCGTCATGACATTTCTTGTTTTCTTGGCAACTTTCAATTGCATTCTTACGGGAGCAGAACTGAACGAAAAGCAGAAAAAATGGAATGAAATTGAATATAATAAGGGACTGTAAAACATCAAGCTCGTAGACCTTACTATTCCCATTACACTAAAGCAGGGACGGGCAAGACCTTACCGTAATTCCTCTAAAGAACAGTGGGGTTTTTCAGAGGGTGTCGTTTAATACAAAATAAAAAGTATGTCAAATGAAAAATGATAAGAAAAGTACGATAAAAAGTTTTCCTTTTCCCAAAACGTGGAAAATGTTTTAAACAAAGTAAGATTTCTGATTTTGTATATGATACAAAAAATCTTGATTTATCTTTGTATGAATGCAATTTTCTGTGAAGCTATGCAAGATGCTGAAACAAAAATTTAACAGTTTATTCTTGAAGGTACGGCAAATTCAAATATGGTCAGCAATTGTCAAAAAAATATTTTGTTCATGTTTTATTTACAATTGAAATGTTAGTTTAATTAGTTAGTAATTTCAAACTTTCAGCGGCATTAAAGAACTCAAAAGTGTTTTTAAATGACTAAAAGTCTTGTTTTTCTGGTGTGGTTGACTTTTTAATTGATAATTTTGACTTTTCTTAGTTCCTTAGTTTCATAGTTTTTTGTAAAATCTCAACCGTACAAAGTACACCCTTAGATTTCTCATTTTGTATATGATACAAAAAGTCCCGATTTATCTTTCTATGAATGCAATTTTCTCTGAAACTATGCAAGATACTGAAACAAAAATTTCACAGTTTATTCTTGAAGGTACGGCAAGTTCAAATATGGCCAACAATTGTCAAAAAAATATTTGGTTCATGTTTTATTTACAATTGAAATGTTAGTTTACAATTTGCAGCTTAAAAAATTTCCTTAAAACTTTGTAATTTCAAACTTTCAGCGGCATTAAAGAACTCAAAAGTGTTTTTAAATGTCCCAAAAACTTGTTTTTCTGGTGTGGTTGACTTTTTAATTGATAATTTTGACTTTTTCTAGTTCCTTAGTTTCATAGTTTTTTGTAAAACCTCAACCGTACAAAGTAAACCCTTAGATTTCTGATTTTGTATATGATACAAAATATCTTGATTTATCTATGTATGAATGCAATTTTCTCTGAAACTATGCAAGATACTGAAACTAAAATTTAACAGTTTATTCTTGAAGGTACGGCAAGTTCAACTATGGTCAGCAATTGTCAAAAAAATATTTTGTTCATGTTTTATTTACAATTGAAATGTTAGTTTTCAATTTGCAGCTTAAACAATTTCCTTAAAAACTTTGTAATTTCAAACTTTCAGCGGCATTAAAGAACTCAAAAGTGTTTTTAAATGACTCAAAATCTTGTTTTTCTGGTGTGGTTGACTTTTTAATTGATAATTTTGACTTTTCTTAGTTCCTTAGTTTTATAGTTTTTTGTAAAATCTCAACCGTACAAAGAAAACCTTTGTAAGATTTCTGTTCACAAAAGTAAGATTTCTGTAAGATTTGTAAGAGTTCACAAAAGATGTAGGCAGGGAATTCCATGTAAGTGACTGAATTTTTGCCTAACCTCAAATGTTATTACTGATTTCTACTAAATCGACCCTGTAGATTACAAATCCAAGATGGGTCACTTTCGATTTTGACCAGAAGTGTCTTAATTTGATGACGTCAGAAAACAAGAAATTTATCCATTCTACCTGCAATTTCTCGGTACCCTTACACCCATTTTCAAGAATATTTGCATATTTTGTTTGAGCACCACAAGAGCTATCGATTGATTTATATTTTATTAATTTTTACAGACAAAGTTATTTTTAGAAATGACGTCATCATGACATAAAACGATATTTTGCTTGGACTTCACTTATTTTTTGTTACCAACATGTGCTTTATGATACAGAAACGCATTCCTTTGCAGGGCAATTCTTAGTATACCAAATTGGGGGCAATTTACCCCTTACCCTCTCGTTCTATTAATTACTGAAACAGTAGTTTATCTTGTTCTTCAAGAAGAGACTTGTTGTGGGACTGGGGTACATTGTATGTTTAAAAGACTGTGTCAAGCTCGGTCATTTAGAAAAGGAAGTCAAACATTTTTTATATAAATTGTCTGTGAGTAACTCAGTAATTAAGTAACTTTCAGTACTTAGACGTGTCTACTGTACGCCTATGTTTTTTCATGAAAAAACTGTGTATTTAGTCTTCGAAAGACTTTTGAATAACAGCTAACACAATTTCATTGTTACGCAAATGAAAAACAGTTATTTTGCATTAATTGACTGCGTTTGCATTAATTCAAAAAGCAACACACGTGCTTGTAAACTGTGACGGACTAAAGCAGAACAGTTTTGGCAAGAAACATGGCCTCAAGTAGGTCTTTTCTTGCTTTGCACGATGAAGAAGAAAGAAAATGTTTGCTTTGTGGATATTTGATTAAAGGAGGAAAAGTGACTGAATTTAAGAGTGCAGGTTGGGCGGCTTTGAAGGAAAAGGCCCAAAGATGGTCTATGATAAACATCACCTTTGACGATCAGAAATACTGCTTTGCGAAAGTTCTTGAAAAGATAAAGGACTGTGATACCGCTTTTGGCAAAGCTCATACGAACTGCAGAGCATCTTTTTGAACCATGATAGAACGGAGTGAAGCAAAGCATTGTGTTATTCAGGAAGGGATTGATGCTGCTGGTAGCGAGGACAATGCTGACGAATGTGGCAGTGGAGGGGTCTCACGTAGATCTGTCAGCCAACATCTGAAGAACAAACGCTTGTGTTTTGTTTGCAACAGCCGAAGAGAAATTGATGACAAAAATGCTATTAATGAAGGTGGACTAGGCCGGTGTACAGAAGGCAGAGCTGCAAAGCGAATTCTTGAAAGAAAAGGATGAATTTTTGAAGTGTCCAGAGCATCGATTTTACGCAGCTGCGAACCGCTTACAGCTGTCAACAAGTGGTGAGTCACATGACGTGTTTGCAGCAGACATCTTTTACCATCAATCCTGTTACTTAAAGTTCGCTGTTAACGTGAAATATCAACGGGAGCAATTGGATAATGACGATAGAGACTTGGGAGCGGATTTAATGAGTGAATTCTTTGGACATGTTCATATGAAAGTGTTACGCGAAAAGAACGCATATCTCCTCAGTGACCTTATGCGTGACATCCTGAACATGAGTGAAGAACGCGGCATTTGTCCCCCGATAAACCATACCAGTACACTGAAAAAGAAAATTGCGAATAAATTTCCAAAAAGGATTGGATTCTACAGCACAGTTCATCAAGTCATTGTATACTCAAACGACATGAATCCATTAGATTACACAGCTGCAACGATCAAGGGACACGGATTGTGCGATTAAGACTTAATAAGAGCATGCGCAAAGATGATCAAACGAAAATTAGGCAAAAAGCGCGTAGAAATGGAATTTTGCTGGCCGTACACACCGGATGAAGTAATCGAGAGACTGGACAGTGGACAAGCACAAGATCTCTAAAACTTGGTATATGCAACGATTGATCCAAGTTACAAAGTCAATGACTATGGTTACGCCATAACAAGTTCAAGGCCTCGTGCAACAAAAGTATTGTCGATAGCTTCAGACTGGGAATCATTAGTTCTCCAGCAACATAGAAATGCAAAGCAAGTTGTGTCTGGATTAACTTTGCACAGGTTTACATGCAGTAAACAATCAATGGTAATGCTGCACAAAATCGGCAACTGCATATCATACAACGATATTAGAATGCAAAACCAAGCGTGGGCGAGAATGGTTTCAGCCAACAGTCAGATATCTCAGCCAACAGACAATATGGCCAAGGGAATAGCAACTCACGCTACCATCGACAAGAATGACGGGTGCCAAGATACTATTACTGGTGCAGGGACCACTCATGACACCAATCGCACTTTGTTTCAGCCAGTTCTTGCAAGTTGGTGTCAATTAGATTTAATTTTTCATTCCCTGTCCTGTGCGCTTTACAAGAAGCAAATATAAATTCACAACTTATACTTTTGAATGTTGATACAGAGTAGAAAACAAAATGCTTCAAGTGAACAGTCAGAAAGTAAATGTCGTTGGAGGATGTTCAGAAAGGAAGACTAAAAATTTTGTAGCCCTTTTTTAAACCTACGAAAAGATTTCTCAATCATTTGAAACTTAATCTATCACTCTTTTTGATATTTTTAGATGAGGCGATTGCACCAGAAACAACAATTGAAAGAAATCTTCATCTTGTTGCCGATGAGGAAGAGCTAGAAACAATACCGGATGTTAAATTTTGGTGTCAGGAAACCTCCCCAACTGTTCCCTAATCATGAAGATGACGATGAATTTGATCTTCTCGAACTTTGTTTGAAAAGAGATGTTATGTGGGCACTTCTTGACGGTCTCCCGGGACAAGGCGAAGAAACTGATTTGATTGGTTCATGGACGGTTTTTAATAGAGCAGTAACAGAGTTATATACGAGAAAATCTCTTTTAGAGTACATGCCAGTTATTCCAGAACCACCGGAATACCCGGTGTGCAAAGCCTTCCTTGACAAACTGTTGGATCTGATGAAGAAGTTGGAAATCGGTAATGTATTTGCGTATGCAGACGAACAGGTGTATGCTCGTCTTGCGCATATTTTATGGAAATATCCAGAGGTGTATTCACCTCGTCTTGCGGAATTCACCAGCTGAGAGTGAGGCAAAGAATACTCTATAAACGACATGCATGCAAAGGCTACAAATCTTGGTGGGTGGATGCTGGGACAATTGCTGCAGGATCTGCAGACAAAGCGGCGGAAGGGGGCATTACTACCGCAACATGCGACTTCACAAAGAGACTTTCAATGCTTTAGTTCAATTTCGTGCCCAAAGCTTAACTGCAAATTACGAAAAGATGGATCACACTTTGATTCAGCTGCTACAGAAATTGAGGTCTGAACCGGATTCCGAGACAGTCAACATGGTCCTTAAATATCAAGAGTATAACCTGTTGTACAGTAAGATTATTCATTGTAGTGAAGGTACAGAGTGCCAAATGACTGTGGCATATCTAAAAAATGTTTCATCTTTGCTTGCTCTAGTTTCTGCTGTCCGTGAGAGCAATTTGGAACAACATTTACAAGCAGAACGGGAAATGTTGAAGCAATGCTTCGCTTTTGATCATATCAATTATGCAAGATATATGTCGTCCCAGCACGTTTATTTACGAGATTTGGAGAGAAGAAATGATCCAGCTTTTAAGCCCCGGCCAAACCAGCGTAACATTTTGTCCAACAAATCCCAACAATGTTGGGTATAAATGTTGGGCCGGTTTGGCCACCCATGTTGGACGATGTTGGATGATGTTGGGTGATGTTGGATGAAGTTTGACTTTGATAAAAAATGTTGCATGATGTTGGACGATGTTGGGATGGTTTGGCCACCCTGTCCAACAAAGTCACGTTCGCGCAAGCGCGGTAAGGAAAGGCTGCCGCAATTTGATTTGTTGTGTTTTGGTTAGGAAGCTGTGAATGCGATTTACAAAAGATAGAAATGAAAAACTCAGTTTATAAAACGCGGCAGCTTCCCGTCAAACAAAGAAGACAATGAAAGAATGTGCTTTTGTTTGATTATGTTCTCAGATCACCCCCTTTCGTGTCTACTCTTTATCTATTTTATACTCTTGCTTCGCTTAACCATGTTTTTGCTCGCTTCATCGCTATGAACAAAATTTCAAATACATCCTTATCGTTTTGATTGTAATCAAGTCCCATCGCCATGCTAAATAAGTGAATTAGGTTAGGCCCTGTGGATGGTTGATGATAAATCGACAAATGTTGGATGAAATGTTGCGTTGGTTTGGCCACCCCTGCATCCAACAATGTCCAACAATGCCCAAAAGTCGCCAACAATTTTGGGATTTGTTTGACGAAATGTTGCACTGGTTTGGCCGGGGCTTTACAGATTTAAAGCTGAGAGGATTTGGAGGCAGTCTTTCCGGTGCGAAATTTTCAAATATTCTCGGGGATATGATCACAGAAGTATTCAACGGAGAAACAAAAAGAAACGCTGGTCCTTTTAGAGCTGGATTTAGCACTAGTCCAAGCAACACCAACACATGGATTAAAACGACGCACATACATGCCAAATTACAGTTAGCAATAAGAGAAAAGATCAATATATCTACTTCTTCAGTTCACAAGGAACAAACACCATCTGGAAAGAAGATGCATGTTGCTCATGTTAACGCTCTCAAAGACAAACTGACAAGCTATCAAATCGATCCATTTGCAGATGGTCCAGCCAGGCATCTAACGACTGGCTCAGAAACTGACAGGTTGCAGGTTTGCTAAATGCACCTTTATTGGGAAATGACAAGTATTTGCAGTTCATAGATGAAAGACTTGTAAAAGGAACTGTAGATTTCTTTCAGCCGATAAAGAAGGTTATGCTTATGCTACCAAGGGTTAAAGAAGGAAAAGAAAGTTCCTAAAGTAATGACTGTATTAAAGCAAGAAAGACAAGCGTTTGGGACAATGCTGAGCAATTCAGTGGATCTTCATATCGCCTTCAAGTACCCGATAACTGCAACACCGGAAGGGGAACTCCGCCAGTCCCCTAAAAATGTTTTCAGAAACTTCATGGTGGAGGAATCAAAGTCAGTGACAAATGAATGTCCACAAAATGCACGATGGTTAATTGATGGTATGGCGGCAGTACGTTCTGTTAAGGCAAAGGAGACGTACCGTGAATGGCTTATTTCATTACTAAACTTTGTTACGCCATCTGCAGCTGCCAGCCCCTTGTCGATTGAATTCATCAATGATACCTACCGAAGTATAAGTGCGAAAAACGGGACAAGGCTTAAAAGAGGAAAAACACCACAGCGTACTCACATACAAGCGATCGACCAAAAAATGCTCCAAGGTAATTTATGGTCAAGCTTTTTAAACCATATCGAGAATAAAAAGGACTTGATACGATTAGCTAGTAAATTTTTCTGAAGTGAAGATGGTAGGCGACATTCGAAAATGCCATTGGTTTTCATGGAGCAGGAACAACAATGGGAAATAACTCGTGATGGTGCTTCAGAGTCTTTTGAATGCAACCATGAAGAAGCCGACTCTAGACTTGTTTTACAGGCATGTGAAAAAGATACAGTCGTAGTGGTAGTTGCCAAGGACACAGATGTACTAGCAATACTTGTGCATGCTTATGCCATTGTCAAGCCATCTTCAAAGTGGTTTATGAATATGAGAAGCCATCTTCGTATGTGGATACAAGAGTTTGCTTGTATAAAGCCATGAAAACGAAATCCTCGCAGTCAATGCCTCCAGACCCCGACGCAATTCATCAAGCAGTTGGACGTGTCCATTATCAAGTCTATTATTGGTTAAGATTTGCAGAAAAATCTATTCAATCCATATCTCTCGAGGATAACGGTTGGACTATTGACGTTGCAAAAAGTCTGGTAGAGCCTGTTTGGTTCACGAGTGAGTTGTTGTTTTTTTTAATCAACGCGTCTCTGTGTTAATGGACCACTCCTGTTCGACATTTTAAAAAATTCATTTGTACCTTACAGAGCCATTATATTTTAGGTGCATTTGCAGCGTCTTCAGCCTTATCATTATCATCTGAGAATGAAGAAACACCTTTGGTCCTTTGGTCACAGACAGCCAGCTCCTTTTGCTTTGAAACGGTGACAAACAAGGGAAAAAAGCAGCAATAAGCACAAGCACCCGTGAGTGTACCGTGAAATATTCAAATAGTGAAGAAGAACTCGGTACTGAGATATCTACAGAGAGCAAAAAGCTGGATTATATATTTTTTGGTGACTCCTCGAGCAGTGATAGCGAGTTGGAAAGCGATGAGTTTGACTGGACGTCTTAAACCACAATTCTTGTACATACGGATTGGTATGGGTCATAGATAAAAGAGGGAGGTTGTCCTTCTATTATCTATAGTATGGTAGATTTAGAAAAATTTAAATATAATTTGCTGTAATTTCCATTGCTGTGACCTCGAACTTGACACAGTTTTCACAAGGATAGGCCTAGATGCACAAAAACAAGCTTCAACAACGCTTCTACGTGAAGAAATGCGTTTCTTTATCGTAAAACACATGTTGGTAACAAAAAACAAGTGAAGTCCAAGCAAAACATCGTTTTATGTCATGATGACGTCATTTCTAAAAATAACTTTGTCTGTAAAAATTAATAAAATATAAATCAATCGATAGCTCTTGTGGTGCTCAAACAAAATATGCAAATATTCTTGAAAATGGGTGTAAGGGTACCGAAAAATTGCAGGTAGAATGGATAAATTTCTTGTTTTCTGACGTCATCAAATTAAGACACTTCTGGTCAAAATCGAAAGTGACCCATCTTGGATTTGTAATCTACAGGGTCGATTTAGTAGAAATCAGTAATAACATTTGAGGTTAGGCAAAAATTCAGTCACTTACATGTAATTCCCTGCCTTATGTGCTCAGGTTATGGAACTGGCCTGTTTGATCTGACTTTCGAATCGCAAGGAAATGTTACCGATCCATGGTAAGATATGCCGGGCACTTTTGAAGGCCAAATTTCCGGTCATGTCCGGTCATGTGCTTGCGTTGCAGATTGGCCTATTTCGATGCACAACTGGGTATAAATATATTTCTTGCTTAGCGTAGTTTCTTTGTCTATGTTCTCACGTTCTGTACGCTTTAGATGTTTTCTAAATTTTTACTTTTTTCAAAGCCATTCTCAAAAGTCAAAATGTTTTTCCTGTAAATTTTTTTGCTCCTATCGAATTCGCAAAAATTTGATCACTACGGACGATACAAAATATTTCCACTATGTGAAGTCCAAGTTATGGCATTGAAATTATCCAATCAAAAACTGTATCAAGCACCGCAAAGTAATCGTCATTAAATGAAAATTGGTATTAAAAACCGAAAAGTAAATACCGAAGTTCAGCATTCAAACCAGTCAAGCACCCAGGTCTGCCGTTAGCTATTGTACCAAGGAGGGTTTCCAGGTCCCAATTGCCTAAAAAGTTGGTGAGCCATCTTTAATTTACCGACAAGTTTGGAAATTTGCATATCCTAGCACTTTTAGGTGGCAAAAAGTCCTATTTTTTGCAATGGAATTTTTTCAAGAGGGGAAGGGTTAGGGTTACCCCTTACGCTCCCCTATAGCGACAGGCCTGCAAGCACCGCAAAATGAATAAAGAAAATTAGCATCAAAAATTGTATCAAGCACATTAAAAATTTTATCAAGCAACGCAGAGAAAATGCCAAAATTTGGCATTGAAAACTGTATCATGCAGCGCAGGGTAAGTCCCTGAAATTGGCATTAAAAATACCAAGCACCGCCTAGTGAATACAATGGCGGTACCAGCCACTAGGCTTTGGGTGGGGGGGATGTTTTAGAAAACACCCTTTTTACCAACAGAAAACGCTCTTTTACTAAAAAGGAACTCCAATTTTATCCGAAGGGAACGCCCATGACTAACATTTTGTTATGTATAGGCAATTTGAAAATCATAGGATTACATCACAAAAAGTACGTTGCCAAAATATTACCCCTCCTACAACATTTTCTCGTCAAATTTAGACGCTTCCCCGGATTTAAAATTGTATCAAGCACTTTATAGTTCCATATCAAACAGCGCAGAGTAAATACAGAAATTTTGCTTTGAAAACTACCTATATCAAACACCTCGAGTAAATGCTGAAAGTTTAGCGTTAAAACTGTATCAATCATCGCATAGTAGATGCCGAAATTTGGCATTAAAATACTCAATAAAGTGTAGGGTTATACCCCCGTGACTGGACAATTGCTTGTTATACTATATTCGCTTATCTTCCGCTGTGCTGTATGTTTTGTTATTTGAAAATGATGAAAGTTTTACAACAAATCCATTCTTTGTTGGGAAAGAGCATTTTCCGGCAGAAATTTCAGTGGTCGCGGTAGAGGTCGACAGCCTCAAGGAAAAGAAAATTTTCGTGGCGGCTACAGTACTTCTAATAACCAACTGAAATGCAGGTCATGTCAAAGCCCCGATCATTTTGTTGCGAGTTGTCCAACACGATTTTGCCAAGCCTGTGGCCAACGAGGCCATGATAGCTGGAACGCGGTGTGTTCAAAATACCAATGACTTGAAAATATCAATTTTTTTAAAATTTTTTTTTAAACTCATTAAAAAGTTACAATACATAAATACAAGCTACGCTACTTACAAATTTACTTTACAATACTACTCGGACGATACCCCGAGGAGCAAAAGACTATGACTACCCCGGGGCCATTGACACAGAGGTTAAAATAAACTACTATAGTCTTCTCAATTTATATGCCACGAGAAATGTCTGCGATCAATTCAAATTTAAGAAGGGAGGTTTAGGTATCATCGCAACTACTGCGTTGCATCCAATTTGAGGCAGACTTTAAAAATACACGACTAAAAAAAGAGAGGAAAAAAGGAACATGGGACATGGTAGATGGTGACTGTGGTTTTATGACTTACAACGGAGTTTGAAATTTTCTAATCAAATCAAATCAAGTCGACCAGATTTGTGGATGAATTTAAGCGTCAGCAGGAGCTATTGATCCATTTCCTCCACCGGAGTCAAGAAAAGAATTAAAGCGTTTTTTAGGATTGTCAGGGTTCTATCGGAGCTTTATTCAGAACTACGAAGTAATCAGTGAACCCCTTAACAAACTCACCCGTGACAATGTCAAATTCATTTGCACCAGCCAATGCGAATCTGCTTTCAAGGAACTGAAACAACGATTAACATCCCAACCAGTCCTAGCTTTTCCAAAGCTCAATGAAACATTTACAGTCGAAGTTGATGCTAGTGATTACGCTGCAGGTGGTGTGTTATCTCAACGTGGAGACGATGGCTTTTTATATCCTGTTGCCTATTTCTCCACAGCTTTTAAATGCTCACAGCGTCTATGGGCGCCAATAACCAAAGAAGCATTTGCTCTTGTTTTAGCTGTGAGACACTGGCATGTCTATATTTAGCGGGTACTAAATTTACTCGGGAGGTGGATATCAGAACTGGAAGAGTATGATTATACGGTAACATATATTCGTGGAAAGGATAAGGTCAAAGCGGATCTACTGTCTCGAGATCGATGTGCAAATCCTGATCAACCGATGTCATCATTTGACGACAAGGTTTACACTACCATTGTAGACAACACAGGGGCGGATCCAGAGCAAATTTGAAGGACGGGCAGTTGGTGGTTGGGGCGCTGAAAAATTTTCAAGAATTGTTTACGAGAGTACGCTGTATACAACAATTTCAGATACCTTTTCAGAATAAACAACATAACTTTGAGGTAACCATTGAAGCGAATTAACCTATCGGTCCAAGAACCTTTTCCATCTGATTCTCATTCTTCAAAGGGGCGCACAATTTCCAAAAAAGGGGCGCCAGACTTGCTTCAACACGTTGAGGGAGGGGCAACTGCCCCTAGTTGCCCCTCTTAAATCCGCCACTGAGACAGCACTGCATTTCTGGAACAATTACAGCAAGAAAAAAGTGCAGACCCTGTGATAAGTACAGCAAAATGACTTGTAGCAGATGGAGAAGTAATTTTACAAGGTCGATTTAAACGTGTTCAAAACCAACTTCCAGTTGAGAATGACATTCTAACAAAATCTGGTCGTCCGATTGTCCCAGCATCATTACGATAGTTTGTATTAACTGAAATACATAATATGGCACACTTTGGGACAGACAAAACGTATTCCCTCCTTAAAGAGCGTTTCTTTTGGCCAAACATGTATGGACACGTCAAACGTTTCGTTTCTAACTGCATTCACTGCCAACAGACAAAATGCGACACATCATCACCAAATGTTGACTTCCAATGTTGATTCCAGATGCTCCGATGCAGTTCATTGCCATTGATGCCTCCTATATGCCAACGACCAACAAAGGATACGAGTACTTCCTAATTATTGGTGACCTATTTTCCAAATACATTGAAGCAGTTCCAATGAAAGACCAAACTGCACCCACAATTGTAAATGCTTTGATGACCCGTTGGATATACATCCATGGCACTCCACATTTTCTTCTTAGCGATCAAGGATCAAATGTTGATGGAAATACCGTTCAAAAAATTTGTAATACCCTGGGTATCGAAAAGCGAAGATCTTCAGCTTACCATTCTCAAAGCAACGGGTTTGCAGAACGCAATATTCGCAATGTTAAAGAAATGCTACGAACAGTATTGTTACAAAGAAAACTAAATCAGTCGAAATTGGCCTCGTTGCTACCAGAGTTGGTATTTGCACTGAACACAAGTGAAAGTAAAGCCACCAAATGTACCCCGTTTAAAGTTGTTTTCGGAAGAGACGCCCGTCTACCAATCGATGTTTTATTCGCCCTTGATCCTCTGGATTGCCCCAAGGATATAAACACTGCTGAAGAATACGCCGAAGATCGTAATTTTGCTTTGAAAGATGTTTACAATGTTAAAATATTATAAACTATCATTCTATAAACTGAACAGAACTTTCATATATTTCAATAGCAACAGGTTAAATCCGAGAATAGGAGTAATAAAAATCTAGATGTAAACAAAACATGTTCTCAGCGTGAAGCGTCCGGAAGTTCAAGCAATAGCAGTTCGAAATGTCAATCACTTAATATAACATGAGTCATAATAATAATCATATATTTTCGACATACAATACGGTAATCATTAACCTACTGTAAAATTATCCGGTATATAACAAGGATAGAACACTCGAACTCGAACTTCAATACTCCATTTTCTATTCTCACGCATAACGTAACATAACAAACCGGGCGCATGCCCAACATAACATAAATACGAGGCTAATAACGTCACACCTTTCCTCCAGCAAAACAATGAACAGAACAGTAACATAATAAAAATAATTGTTTTTAAAGTTTGCTAATCAGAAGTTGTGGCCAGTAAGGTAGTCCGGCCGAATTACTTTCCTGCCACTCCTTGTCGTTACTGGCTGGTAAAAGTTCAATTACCTGTGATCAAATCTGGCCTTAGCAGGTCTGGCGGCTGCTGTCTCTTCTTCAGTAGCATGAGGTCGTGAGTGAGGTGCCTCTTGCGGATCAAATTGCTCCATTTCAGATTGGTGATCTGTATAAGGTCGAGCCACTGCTCTCTTTCCTTTCTGGGGAAAATGATTGAATCTTCTTCATCTGCAAAAAAAGGCTCTTTGGTTTGACGTAGAAACTTTCGATTTCGTCTGAAGATTCTTCCATCTTCGGTTTTTACATTATACGATCTTACACCAGCTTGCTCTATGACACATCCTTTGGTCCAGCTGTCTGTTCTGTCGGAATTTCTTGGCTTTATCCGGACTACATCATCTTTCTTTAATGCACTTAGCTCCCTTGTGCCTCTGTTATAATACTTTGATTGTATCTCTTTCCTCTTTCGAAGTTTTTCTTGGACACCAGTGACAACCTTTGGTTTAAGGAGCTTCTTCGATATGGGAAGCAGTGTTTTAGCTCGTCTGCTAAAAATACGCTGGGAAGGAGAGCTTTCCATCCCCTCAGACGGCGTGTTTCGCCATTCTAGTAGCACAAGATAGAAGTCATTGCCAGATTCAGTCGCTTTTTTCATTAGCATCTTTGCAGTTTTGACGGCATTTTCTGCTTTGCCATTACTCTGTGCGTACTCTGGCGAGCTTAGCTCTGTGGTAAATTCATATTCCTTGGCAAAATCCTGAAACTCTTTAGAGGAGAAAGGTACGTTGTCACTCATGAGCGTATCTGGTATCCCATGAGTAGAGAAGTGTCGCTTGAGCTTCTTCTTAATTTCCCCAGCAGTTTTGTAAAATAGACGATCTATCTCAAATAGTTGGAGTAGCAATCCACAGTACAGAGGAAGTCTTTGTTGTTGACTGTGAAAATGACAGCAGCAATTATTTGCCAGGGGCGGCTTGGGATTTCACGAGGAATAAGGGACTCTCTGGTCTGGTTGTTTTGAAATGTTTTACAGATTTCACATTTTGAGATGAAGTCGATAAGATCTTTGTTCATGCCAGGCCAGTAAACTGCTTCTCTGGCTCTTCTGAGGCAGCTCTGTATTCCTGTGTGTATTAAATGCAGTTTATCCCGGATCTTTTTGCGCAGTGTTTCTGGAACAACTGCTCTCTGACCCTTGAATATTACGTCATCCCGTGTTGCTAGCTCGTCTCTGATTGAGAAGTATGGATGAATACATCGAGGAAGGGTCTCTTTTCTTTCTGGCCACCCATTCAAAATTATTTCTTTCAGTGCTTGTAAAGTGCTGTCACATTTGGTTTCTCGCTGTATTTCCTTCAGCAGTGGCTCAGAGATGGGGAGATAATTTGACATGTGGATAGTTTCGACTTCTTCTTCAGTTGCGGACTTTTGTCTCTCATTTGTCGGCAGGTATGCACGAGAGAGTGTGTCTGCTAGAACAATTTCTTTGCCAGGTTTATAGCAGATTTTAACATCGTATGATTGCAATCTTAGTAGCAACCTTTGCAGTCTCTTTGGAGCAGTAGCGAGTGGTTTTCTGACGATTGAGACAAGTGGTTTGTGATCCGTCTAAAGTGTAATCTCTCTGCCATAGACATAGGTATGGTGATGTTCCACTCCAAATACTTGTGCAAGCAGCTCCTTCTCTATTTGGCTGTAATTTTGCTCTGCAGGGGTGAGGGCTCTGCTTGCATATGACACGGGACGTCCCTCTTGCATGAGCACGAAACCAAGCCCCTTTGATGATGCATCAGCCTGGCCTTCTGAACTGGTGCCTCGCAAATTGCTTTTTGTATTTCAGCAAAAAACTTGTTGTGATCTTTTCCCCATACCCATGGTGCATCTTTGTGGGTCAAATTTCTCAGAGGTTCGCATACTTCAGATAGTCTGGGAAGAAACTTGGCCAGGTGTTTTACCATGCCAATGAACCTTTGTACACCAGCGACACCTTCCGGCTTGCTCATCTTTGTGATGGCTTCAACTTTTGCGGGGTCTATATTTAGACCATTCTGTGTTAGGGTATCACCAATGAAGGAAACTTCATCGCACTTGAACTTGAATTTGTCCTTGTTCAGCTTGATGTTTTTTTGTTGACAACGTTTCAAAAGTGCCAGCATGTTCATGTCATGATTTTTGACAGCTTCTTCGTAAGTTTCTCCTCTTCCGGTAACAAGAGCATCGTCAGCGACTGCATACACTCCAGATAGGCCTTCAATGCACTGATCAAATTTGTGTTGAAAATGTTCTGAAGCTGGTTTAATTCCAAATGGCATCCTGAGGTACCTCCAACGCCCCCATGGTGTCTGGAACGTTGTGAGCATGCTTGATTCTTCATCGAGCTCTATTTGAAGGTACCCTTCCTTCAGGTTCAGATTTTGCTGAATACCTTGACACCATCTAGCTCTGGTAGCACATCCTCAATGAGCGGTAACGGATAATGACTTCTTTTCAATGCTTTGTTGATGTGTTGTGGATCGATGCACACCCTCAGTTTCCCATTTGGTTTTTCTGCAATGACGAGATTTGATACCCAATCTGTTGGACTTGTAACTTTCTGAATGACATGAAGATTTTCCAGCCTTTCCAATTCAGCCTTGAGTTTTGCTTTAAGGTTACGGTAAACGTTTGCTGGATGAAAACATCATTTTTTCGATTTTTTCACATTCAAGTAGCCGAACTTTCAAGGCACACAATGCCACCAAATTTGAAACAAACAGAAATTTTGAAAGTGGAAAAATTCCCATGTAAACGCAGGTTTCTATAATTTTTTTATCAAAACTTTTAGTTGAGGCCTGAAAATCTCTTGACCTTTTAAGCCGATTATCGTCGCTTTGCGGTTGTAGTCGCATGTCTCATTTATAATATCGCATGGCACATCCATATACCCAATGTACGGCCGTGTTTATTTAAACAGGCTTATTGATCTTAAATCTTCAAGTGACTTGACCCGGATTACACTGTGGTTTACGAGTGTATCTTGCAAGTGCGATCAGTAAAATCCCGTTTTCTCCGGACTCGAAATTCCTCTACATGCAGGTACGAAAAAGCTATTATGTACCCAAGGAACCAATCGAATGGCTCGAAAATTTGCACACGGCCAGGGCAGACGTTGGGCAAACAAAGCGTGTCTCAAAATTTTTTTATTTTTGCTGGTCCGTCTTTTATACCCAAATACAGCTGCGGGAGGGTGGAACAATTATTTGCCAATTTTTGACAGGGTATAGTTTCAAGAAGAGGAGGAATTTAAAAAATCTGAGACACACTTTGGTAGCTTAGGACCTGCACTTCCTGCTGGTCTAAGTCAGATTTTGTTACCTCAAACGCAAGGGTACATAATAGCTTTTGAAGGTGGTACACTTTTTGACCAGTAAATTCGCATGGAAAATAACATTTAACATTATTTGCCAATACTTTTTATCTGGCTAGATACGCCATAATCTTGTGCATCGGATGATATATAGTTTATCCAGATTCCTTGAACCGTTTGGCCTTTAGGAAGGAAAAACCAATTTTCGTGCTCAAAACGTTTACCGTAACCTTAACAGCGATTGGTACTCTGCGAGGCGGCATGACAACAGGGGTTTGTGACTCATCAACATCTAAGTGCAATTTGCCTGGCATGTGACCCAGACCTTCAAAGACATCTCCAAAACGGTTCTCTATATCTGCAATACTGAGTGGAGCCACTGCAGTGGTCGATAAAACTGTTTCCATGACAACCGTTGGTTGTGCCTGTTGATGTGTGCTGTTTGAAGCAATACTGTTAGAGCTAACATTATCTACATTTGCGTTAAAGATATTAGCATAATTAACAGTCAGAAGTCCCATCTTTTGTGCTGCATTAGCTCCTAATAATGGCACATAGTCACATTTTACAACAACAAATCTGACAGTGTACTCAGTCTGGATCTTTGGGTTTACTACCTTAAGTTTACAAATACCATTTATCGGTAATAAGGCTTGGCTGTACAGGCGCAAAGAGTGATCCGATTTTTCAACTTTTGTGCCTGGAGGAACGAAGTGTTCTGGAAGGACATTACAGGTAGCACCTGAGTCAATTTGAAAACTAATTTGCCTGCCTTTTATAATCATGGAGGCAAAAATTTTGTTCTTAGGAGGGGACTGGGACACAGCATTGATTGCCAGATTATTTTTGGGTGAAATTTCAACAATGAGAATTTCATCATCACTTGAAGTGTTTTCTTCCTTCACTGCATGTATTTTGGCTTTAGAAAATGTATCTCTCATACCTAGTGATGTCTTCAAGCTGCACTTCTCAACAAAATGGTTTCTCTTGCCACAACCAGAACAATATTTGCCAAAGGCTGGGCAACTCTCTTTGTTTCTTTTATGGCTACGCCCACAAAATTTGCAGTCGGAAATAAAACCTCTTGTGTCTCCAGTGGTCTTCCTTGGGCTGCTTTGCTTTCCAACATAATGGGCCATGAGGTCATGATTATCATCCTGGCCAGCCATTATTTTTGCTTGAGCAGTAGTTGTTTCTGTGACCCTGCATAAGTCAATGCATTTAGATAATGAGAGTTTTGGTTCTTGCAGTAACTTACGTCGAACAGCATTGTTGTGAATGCCACAAACAATTCGGTCACGTATCAGCTCATCATTAAGTGGTCCAAATGCACATGTGGCTGCGAGGGCACGCAAAGAAGCCGCATAAGTTTCAATTGACTCTGTAGGGCCCTGTGTACAATTATTGAATTTATACCGTTCGTAAATTACATTTGTTTCTCCAATACAGTAAGTATTCCATAATTCGAAGATTCGCTCAATGTTTTGACGTTCGCCCTCCTCCTGGTACGGAAGTGAATTGTGTATTCGAAGAGCTTCCGGTCCTATGCAAGTGATAAAAGCAGCCACTCGAAAATTGTCTGGTTTAGACTTCAAATTCGTAACAGTTTCGTACGCATCATAAATTTGCTTCCATTGCTTCCAATTCTCTGCCAAATTCCCTTCTAAGCTTAATCGTGGGGGTAATGGCACGTTAGATATGAACGCCGATGTTCCGCTATTTCCTTCAGAGGAAGCACTAGGCCCAGGCACGATTGGATCCGGATCTGTCATCGCGAAACAAGAACCAGCAAAGCAATCATTTACCTCCTAAACATCAAAGATGGGTGTTTCACCTGACACCATGTAAAAATATCCGGTATATAACAACGAAAGAGCACCCAAATTCGAACTTCAATACTCCATTTCATATTCTCACGCATAACATAATATAACATAACATAACGAACCGGGCGCATGCCCATCATAACATAAATACGAGGCTTATAACGTTAC
>NW_027019306.1:14598038-14762929 GCF_013076305.1 Rhopilema esculentum
GAGAGAGGATATGATTGGGTTGATGGCGTGTATAAGGTCGAGCCACTGCTCTCTTTCCTTTCTGGGGAAAATGATTGAATCTTCTTCATCTGCAAAAAAAGGCTCTTTGGTTTGACGTAGAAACTTTCGATTTCGTCTGAAGATTCTTCCATCTTCGGTTTTTACATTATACGATCTTACACCAGCTTGCTCTATGACACATCCTTTGGTCCAGCTGTCTGTTCTGTCGGAATTTCTTGGCTTTATCCGGACTACATCATCTTTCTTTAATGCACTTAGCTCCCTTGTGCCTCTGTTATAATACTTTGATTGTATCTCTTTCCTCTTTCGAAGTTTTTCTTGGACACCAGTGACAACCTTTGGTTTAAGGAGCTTCTTCGATATGGGAAGCAGTGTTTTAGCTCGTCTGCTAAAAATACGCTGGGAAGGAGAGCTTTCCATCCCCTCAGACGGCGTGTTTCGCCATTCTAGTAGCACAAGATAGAAGTCATTGCCAGATTCAGTCGCTTTTTTCATTAGCATCTTTGCAGTTTTGACGGCATTTTCTGCTTTGCCATTACTCTGTGCGTACTCTGGCGAGCTTAGCTCTGTGGTAAATTCATATTCCTTGGCAAAATCCTGAAACTCTTTAGAGGAGAAAGGTACGTTGTCACTCATGAGCGTATCTGGTATCCCATGAGTAGAGAAGTGTCGCTTGAGCTTCTTCTTAATTTCCCCAGCAGTTTTGTAAAATAGACGATCTATCTCAAATAGTTGGAGTAGCAATCCACAGTACAGAGGAAGTCTTTGTTGTTGACTGTGAAAATGACAGCAGCAATTATTTGCCAGGGGCGGCTTGGGATTTCACGAGGAATAAGGGACTCTCTGGTCTGGTTGTTTTGAAATGTTTTACAGATTTCACATTTTGAGATGAAGTCGATAAGATCTTTGTTCATGCCAGGCCAGTAAACTGCTTCTCTGGCTCTTCTGAGGCAGCTCTGTATTCCTGTGTGTATTAAATGCAGTTTATCCCGGATCTTTTTGCGCAGTGTTTCTGGAACAACTGCTCTCTGACCCTTGAATATTACGTCATCCCGTGTTGCTAGCTCGTCTCTGATTGAGAAGTATGGATGAATACATCGAGGAAGGGTCTCTTTTCTTTCTGGCCACCCATTCAAAATTATTTCTTTCAGTGCTTGTAAAGTGCTGTCACATTTGGTTTCTCGCTGTATTTCCTTCAGCAGTGGCTCAGAGATGGGGAGATAATTTGACATGTGGATAGTTTCGACTTCTTCTTCAGTTGCGGACTTTTGTCTCTCATTTGTCGGCAGGTATGCACGAGAGAGTGTGTCTGCTAGAACAATTTCTTTGCCAGGTTTATAGCAGATTTTAACATCGTATGATTGCAATCTTAGTAGCAACCTTTGCAGTCTCTTTGGAGCAGTAGCGAGTGGTTTTCTGACGATTGAGACAAGTGGTTTGTGATCCGTCTAAAGTGTAATCTCTCTGCCATAGACATAGGTATGGTGATGTTCCACTCCAAATACTTGTGCAAGCAGCTCCTTCTCTATTTGGCTGTAATTTTGCTCTGCAGGGGTGAGGGCTCTGCTTGCATATGACACGGGACGTCCCTCTTGCATGAGCACGAAACCAAGCCCCTTTGATGATGCATCAGCCTGGCCTTCTGAACTGGTGCCTCGCAAATTGCTTTTTGTATTTCAGCAAAAAACTTGTTGTGATCTTTTCCCCATACCCATGGTGCATCTTTGTGGGTCAAATTTCTCAGAGGTTCGCATACTTCAGATAGTCTGGGAAGAAACTTGGCCAGGTGTTTTACCATGCCAATGAACCTTTGTACACCAGCGACACCTTCCGGCTTGCTCATCTTTGTGATGGCTTCAACTTTTGCGGGGTCTATATTTAGACCATTCTGTGTTAGGGTATCACCAATGAAGGAAACTTCATCGCACTTGAACTTGAATTTGTCCTTGTTCAGCTTGATGTTTTTTTGTTGACAACGTTTCAAAAGTGCCAGCATGTTCATGTCATGATTTTTGACAGCTTCTTCGTAAGTTTCTCCTCTTCCGGTAACAAGAGCATCGTCAGCGACTGCATACACTCCAGATAGGCCTTCAATGCACTGATCAAATTTGTGTTGAAAATGTTCTGAAGCTGGTTTAATTCCAAATGGCATCCTGAGGTACCTCCAACGCCCCCATGGTGTCTGGAACGTTGTGAGCATGCTTGATTCTTCATCGAGCTCTATTTGAAGGTACCCTTCCTTCAGGTTCAGATTTTGCTGAATACCTTGACACCATCTAGCTCTGGTAGCACATCCTCAATGAGCGGTAACGGATAATGACTTCTTTTCAATGCTTTGTTGATGTGTTGTGGATCGATGCACACCCTCAGTTTCCCATTTGGTTTTTCTGCAATGACGAGATTTGATACCCAATCTGTTGGACTTGTAACTTTCTGAATGACATGAAGATTTTCCAGCCTTTCCAATTCAGCCTTGAGTTTTGCTTTAAGGTTACGGTAAACGTTTGCTGGATGAAAACATCATTTTTTCGATTTTTTCACATTCAAGTAGCCGAACTTTCAAGGCACACAATGCCACCAAATTTGAAACAAACAGAAATTTTGAAAGTGGAAAAATTCCCATGTAAACGCAGGTTTCTATAATTTTTTTATCAAAACTTTTAGTTGAGGCCTGAAAATCTCTTGACCTTTTAAGCCGATTATCGTCGCTTTGCGGTTGTAGTCGCATGTCTCATTTATAATATCGCATGGCACATCCATATACCCAATGTACGGCCGTGTTTATTTAAACAGGCTTATTGATCTTAAATCTTCAAGTGACTTGACCCGGATTACACTGTGGTTTACGAGTGTATCTTGCAAGTGCGATCAGTAAAATCCCGTTTTCTCCGGACTCGAAATTCCTCTACATGCAGGTACGAAAAAGCTATTATGTACCCAAGGAACCAATCGAATGGCTCGAAAATTTGCACACGGCCAGGGCAGACGTTGGGCAAACAAAGCGTGTCTCAAAATTTTTTTATTTTTGCTGGTCCGTCTTTTATACCCAAATACAGCTGCGGGAGGGTGGAACAATTATTTGCCAATTTTTGACAGGGTATAGTTTCAAGAAGAGGAGGAATTTAAAAAATCTGAGACACACTTTGGTAGCTTAGGACCTGCACTTCCTGCTGGTCTAAGTCAGATTTTGTTACCTCAAACGCAAGGGTACATAATAGCTTTTGAAGGTGGTACACTTTTTGACCAGTAAATTCGCATGGAAAATAACATTTAACATTATTTGCCAATACTTTTTATCTGGCTAGATACGCCATAATCTTGTGCATCGGATGATATATAGTTTATCCAGATTCCTTGAACCGTTTGGCCTTTAGGAAGGAAAAACCAATTTTCGTGCTCAAAACGTTTACCGTAACCTTAACAGCGATTGGTACTCTGCGAGGCGGCATGACAACAGGGGTTTGTGACTCATCAACATCTAAGTGCAATTTGCCTGGCATGTGACCCAGACCTTCAAAGACATCTCCAAAACGGTTCTCTATATCTGCAATACTGAGTGGAGCCACTGCAGTGGTCGATAAAACTGTTTCCATGACAACCGTTGGTTGTGCCTGTTGATGTGTGCTGTTTGAAGCAATACTGTTAGAGCTAACATTATCTACATTTGCGTTAAAGATATTAGCATAATTAACAGTCAGAAGTCCCATCTTTTGTGCTGCATTAGCTCCTAATAATGGCACATAGTCACATTTTACAACAACAAATCTGACAGTGTACTCAGTCTGGATCTTTGGGTTTACTACCTTAAGTTTACAAATACCATTTATCGGTAATAAGGCTTGGCTGTACAGGCGCAAAGAGTGATCCGATTTTTCAACTTTTGTGCCTGGAGGAACGAAGTGTTCTGGAAGGACATTACAGGTAGCACCTGAGTCAATTTGAAAACTAATTTGCCTGCCTTTTATAATCATGGAGGCAAAAATTTTGTTCTTAGGAGGGGACTGGGACACAGCATTGATTGCCAGATTATTTTTGGGTGAAATTTCAACAATGAGAATTTCATCATCACTTGAAGTGTTTTCTTCCTTCACTGCATGTATTTTGGCTTTAGAAAATGTATCTCTCATACCTAGTGATGTCTTCAAGCTGCACTTCTCAACAAAATGGTTTCTCTTGCCACAACCAGAACAATATTTGCCAAAGGCTGGGCAACTCTCTTTGTTTCTTTTATGGCTACGCCCACAAAATTTGCAGTCGGAAATAAAACCTCTTGTGTCTCCAGTGGTCTTCCTTGGGCTGCTTTGCTTTCCAACATAATGGGCCATGAGGTCATGATTATCATCCTGGCCAGCCATTATTTTTGCTTGAGCAGTAGTTGTTTCTGTGACCCTGCATAAGTCAATGCATTTAGATAATGAGAGTTTTGGTTCTTGCAGTAACTTACGTCGAACAGCATTGTTGTGAATGCCACAAACAATTCGGTCACGTATCAGCTCATCATTAAGTGGTCCAAATGCACATGTGGCTGCGAGGGCACGCAAAGAAGCCGCATAAGTTTCAATTGACTCTGTAGGGCCCTGTGTACAATTATTGAATTTATACCGTTCGTAAATTACATTTGTTTCTCCAATACAGTAAGTATTCCATAATTCGAAGATTCGCTCAATGTTTTGACGTTCGCCCTCCTCCTGGTACGGAAGTGAATTGTGTATTCGAAGAGCTTCCGGTCCTATGCAAGTGATAAAAGCAGCCACTCGAAAATTGTCTGGTTTAGACTTCAAATTCGTAACAGTTTCGTACGCATCATAAATTTGCTTCCATTGCTTCCAATTCTCTGCCAAATTTCCTTCTAAGCTTAATCGTGGGGGTAATGGCACGTTAGATATGAACGCCGATGTTCCGCTATTTCCTTCAGAGGAAGCACTTGGCCCAGGCACGATTGGATCCGGATCTGTCATCGCGAAACAAGAACCAGCAAAGCAATCATTTACCTCCTAAACATCAAAGATGGGTGTTTCACCTGACACCATGTAAAATTATCCGGTATATAACAAGGATAGAACACTCGAACTCGAACTTCAATACTCCATTTTCTATTCTCACGCATAACATAAGATAACAAACCGGGCGCATGCCCAACATAACATTAATACGAGGCTAATAACGTCACACCTACCACTAAGGAAAAAACGAACGCAAGCTGAGTACAATCAAAAAATTCGTTTCATTAATTGCAAAGTAGGTGATAAAGTATGGCTGAAAGTAAAACACTATAAGACTGGCGAGATTAGAAAACTCGCACCTCGTCGCCGGGGACCGCGAACAGTCACCAAGAAACTAAAAAATCACGAATGGCCAAACAAAGGAAACTAAAATAGTCCACCATGATCGTCTGTCACCCGTAAAAGAAATTTAGTAGAGGATAGTGAATCTCGGGATATCAAAATAAATGGAAAAACAATTGTTAATGAACATTCATTCGATTACTCATATGAAAGTGATTTAGCAGACAGCCAAAGTAGCGACAGTGACGATAGCGATGACTATAGCCCTGATACGGATGACGATAATCAAGACAGAGAACATCAAGTCCAGCATAGACGATACTTGTTGGGGAGACGAGCGAGTGAAAATCTTCAGATGAGTGAGGCAACCCTCCGTCCTGGAGTCAGAGAGCATGCGTATTAATAACTTCTTTCCGTGCGCATGCTCTTCGACTCCATGACGGAGGGTTGCCTCACTTTCTCTTGCTCGTCTCCCCAACAAATACCCGTTGAGGAACAGGAGAGCTCGCCAAATTCCAGATGACATTTCGTGGTTGGCCATTCATATATAGGAGGGAGGAAATGTAGGGTTATACCCCGTGACTGGAAAATTGTTTGTTATACCATATTCGCTTATATTCCGCTGTGCTGTACTGTATGTTTTGTTATTCTGTAATAGATCTTTCTGAGAGTAAGCCACATGAAGTATTATCTTACGAGTCTCGACTACGGCTGCAAAAGCACTGCAGAGTGAATATCACCACTGGCAATTAAAAAATATCAAGCACTACAGAGTGAATACCAACATTCAGTATTAAAACTGTATCAAGCACCGATTTATGCTCTGAAGAGTGTCAGACGAAAGACACAAGTGTGTTCTAAAATGTTTGCTTTTTTCAAAGCCATTTTTAAATTCTGTACCACAAAAATATTGTTTTGAAAAAATTGTCTGTCATGTTTATCATAGAATTCTTTTATATTATAAAGTCATCCTTCTTGTTGGTTCTGTAAGACATTTCCAAAATCACAATCACTGTGAATGCATATTATTAAATTATGCTCATATGCGTTAGGAAGATTGCAACAACAGCAACACCCAACACCCACCACATTTCGGAAAATGGCGGGCAAGTTTCTTCCACCTTCGAGTGTCAAAGGTAATTTGATCTGACTGATGAATAATTTGATCTTGACTTTTTGAAAAGCTAGAGATTTTCCAACTTAAGCATCTTTCATATAAATATTTGTATTACAGACATAGAAATCAGAGGCGTTTGATTGGGCCAGAGTGCCCCCACACTGCCCTCCTCACTTGGATCGAGCCAGTATGGATTTCATGGCAGCTACACTTCCGAGAAATTTTTGTAAAATTACGAGTGCACTCTTGCAAACCCAAATAATGGACATGGATTGGGTGTGGTTTTGGGTGTGGCTTCGATTTATAGATTTTTTAAAGATCGGAACTTTGTTTGCAAAAGAGATTAAAAGAAGTATATCTTTATTTATATCTTAATTTGAGTAAGCCTCTTGAGATCAGGGCTGCCATGAAGTTTCTTAGCCCTAGAGAAAAACTGAAAGATGGGACCCTGCAAGTGAAGGAAGGAAAAAGTTTTTGTGACCACAGCCTTAAATTTAGCTTAAAATGCATTTCAGAATAAATCTTGTACCAGTAATTTTTTTGCAATCATTTAGAACGATTTACTGCTATAGGCCCTTTTTCGAGGTCCCCTGTTCTTGGTGACCAAGCTTGAGATAATCAATTAGGATTATCATCTTTTTGGCATTTTAAAATTTTTTTTCTAAAATTATTTGTTTGCTTGATAAAACAATTAGAAATTTGAATAACAGCCACTTAAAGAAGTTGAAGAAAAGTTTCAACTTTCAATCATTGAATTTCCTTGTGAGGGAAAGTTGATATAAGGGGAATAGAAATTGTATTTGATTATGAGTTGAAAATTAAGACCTCTTAATTGAAATGGCTGTAATATGTGAAAGAAATAACCAGGCCTGCCTGGAAAAGGTGTGGGATCACACACACATTGGTACACACCTCCCCACTTTGGGAAGTGTGTTTTATCACATGCCTGTTTTATTACATTTGTTTGTTTTTCACCCAAGCACAGGAAACTAATAAAACGGCAGCATGGCTTTGAAGCAAGTTATTTACTATATTTGTACTGCAGTTTTTACCCAAATTAAAATTTGTAAAATGGGCTTTTTGTACCATCATAACATTGAATTTTCCAAGTCAGTTTACTAGCCAAAGTTTGCATAAACTGTGAAGCTCTTCCTGTGTAATTGGTCCTCTCACTGATTGACAAGGCCATTTTATAATTTTTAAATCAGAAATTTCATCCCAATTTTTAAGAAAATCCTTCTTAATTCCTCCCTTTTTCCTTCCAATCGACCTAAATTCCAGAAGAAAGGATAAATTCTTCAAGAGTTAATGTAAATAAAACAATTATTCCCAAGAATACATTTTGTATATTGAGCAAAATGTGATTTCCTTGAAGGATGTGTTGAGTTATGGCAAGTAGTTCTTGTTTTATCATAATGAAAGCCTATGTGTAACAACCTAGGGATTTAAGAACCTTCTGGCAGAAATTAGCTTTTTAAATAACAGGCTTCTGTGGGAAAAATATAGCAGGCGTGCTAACCACCGCACGCCTGAAAACATCCAGGCGTAACAAAAAAAGTGATATTTCTGAAGACTTGAGCAAGTTTCTACACAAGTATAAACTGAACTCATTTAATATATCAGCAAAAAAGCAGTACTACAAGTACAGAAAAATATTTGCCATGTCATAAGCATTTTTCATCAGCTTCGATGATATGTCCTTAGCAGAGTCATTAGGGGCTTGGCGCTCATCTAGTTGGAATGACTGCTTTTGCATGTAAATCCGTGCCCCCTAGGGCCCTAGGTTATCAAGCATTATAGCTTTTTTATGTACTTCACTGGCCAGATGTGGATAATCCATTGGGAAAATGCATAAAAGATAATGATGGGCCATTTTTCATTCAATTAAATGTTGCCAAAATCTAGATTTGAAGCATAGCAAAGACTAAGGAGGGGCTGTACGGGGGTAGCGAAATTCCGCAAATATCCAATTTTTTTTCGCAAAATTGGCAAATCCACTACTTTCGCTAAATAAGCGATTGAAAATGAGAATCTTGTTCCTCTTATTGGATTTGTTCACTGAAATGCTATAAAGCTTTGAAAAGGTGTAAAATTGTGCACAAATCTCTTCTCCATTTTTTGCATCATAAAAAGTGCATGTTTGCCAATGTCTGTTTTGTCGCTGATAATTATCATTCCCCCAGAGAAACAGAGAATATACACCAGTAATAAGTAGACAAAAATAACGGTGAATATGTATAGAAAAGTTCGCCATATCGAGGAAAATCATGATGAAGGGACATACAATTTGGTTCGTATTATACAGGATTCATTATATTGAGGAAATTTGTATGGGGCTCGGCAGAATCCAAGGTGCCAGACATTTGTTATACCGGATATAGCATTTGGGAATCCACTTTAAATAAGTATTATGATTATTCAAAATCTTATATTTAATCCACAATCCTGACAAGGTTTTAAGCCTTTTTGAAGTGGCATGAAGTAATAGTACCAAGGAAAGATTTATATTTAAACCCGTCTCCAAAAACCAGCAAAACCAATCATTAAGGGAGAATTTCGCTCTCAAAATAAAAAATGGCATGTGATATTTTGCACTCCTCGAGGCATGCACCAGGGCCCGGGCGTGGGATCACATGCCTTTCCAACGAAGCCCTGAATAATCTAAAATATAAGAACTTGTTTAGCCAAAAATTTCCAACAGGTTCTTATATGTGGGGTTAAGCATTTAATTTATCTACTTATTTACTAGTTGTTACTGTATGCATTCTTAAAACTATTCACAGATATTGAATTCTTAACGTTGTTGGGTTGTTCATTCCCTTGGTTTACCACATGTTAGGAAAAGAAATTTCAAAGGTAGTTCAGTTCTGAAAGGGTGCCTAGCGGGACCTTGTTTGTATTTCTGCTGAGATTTGAGTTGTTTTTTCTTGTTGCACGAGTGTGGGTACTAGCAGAGGGCGAGAAGAATCTGTTTCTATCAATGATTTTGAATGACTCTATCCCCTCTAATATGCCTTACCTTAAGGATAGAAAAGTTTCTTTTGATTTTCTTCATAAATACCCTGCAGACCAGATACAATTCATTGTTGCACATTCTCAAGTGAATGAATATTCTGGACAAGCCATGGACTCCAGGCCTGAACACAATATTCCAATATGAGGTCGTACATACTGTATATATAACTTGGTGAAAGTGTTATGGTCTCGGTAGGTGAAGCTACGCATTAATTGACCAAGTATTTGATTTCCCTTGAGAGCTGCAGAAGCAACTTAGTTGGAGTACACCAGGTAGAGATACACTCAGATATGTTAAACTTAGGGCTGTAATGTTCTTCATCATCTCCTCTCTGGATCGAGGCTCACTAGGCAGAGCACATCTTTTTATCGTCTTATAAGAGGTGGGATGCAGACCTGGCCCTATGAATTTTGGCAGGGAAGCAGCAAATCGCTCTCGTTGTTGGAGTCATTGTTGAGTTTCACTGTTATTCACTAATCCTTGCAACATCCTCAATGCTCTAAACCCCACCAATGTGACATTTTAAAATTATTTGTTGCTGTGTTTTATAAAACAAGAAAAGAGAGACATGAAACTTCCACTTGAGACTCTTCTGAAACATTTTCTGAAAATTCCTTCCATAATGGACTTTGTGAAAATGCTATTAACACACTTACATGTGGAAGGGTGAAAAAGTGACATTTGAAAATGCTACCCTTGTTTAGTTTCAACATTAACATTCCTCTTTGAACATTAACAAACCAAAGTAAATATTTGTTGCTTGTGTATCTGATATCAAGTTTTATTTTGAAAAAATGGGATTTTAATTAAATTATGTTTTGTTCTGTCTGTGAGGTAGTCTTATTAAAAAAATGTAAATGCATGATATTTTCTCTAGATTTATCAAATGACCAAATGTCACTGCCAATGCTAGAGGTCAGGCCAGATGTAGGGCCAAAAGAGCTGAGAGTGAAGATGAGCTGGATATCTTATTTGTCTATGACAAAGGAGAGCCAGAAACTGAAAATAACAATGGATACATATTGCATATATAGTAATACTCAAGCAATGTTGTAAACAATTGTGATATCAAAATTGACAGCCAGAAATCCAGTACATTCTTTTGCATCTTTGACATATCAAAGAAAATTTTTTGTTATTTTGAAAGTCTTAAATAAATATTTAGAGATATTCCTAGTGTTTGAACTACTTTTGTTTTAAAATTTAGGTGGGATTAATTTCCCAGCTTCACCCAAAATAAATCCCACCAAATTTCCTGATAGTTGATGTAAGTTTCAGGGACAGTACATATTTATTAATCTTTCAATTTTCATTTGAAACCTCTATTTCAACTAATTGTGGTTTTTTTCCCTTTAGGCATGCAAGCATTAGACAAAGCTGCCTTTTCGTGCTCTTTTGTGGTCTCTGCTCTTCGTGTTGATGCAAAAAACTGTAACAAAGCAAGGAAGGCTCTTTCTAGGATCCTGTTAAGGCGGCCAAAATTGAAAGACATTGTTTCAGACCAAACAAATGCCAAGAAAAAATTGTTATTGTTGGACTCCATCCTTTCAAATATTGACGATTTGAAAGCCGATGAACAAATGTGTATAAAAGAAAACAATGGGGAACTGACACAGCATCAGATCATTTGTACATATGACCATTTCACAGCAGATGAAATACTTGATGCAGTTTTGCCTGACGGAATGGAAGTAACAACTGCATTTGAAACAGTTGGTCACATCGCACATATGAACTTGAGAGAATGTCATCTTCAGTTCAAAGAACTTATTGGTGAGTGCTTTTGGCAATTAACTATAAATAATTAATGGAGGTAATGAACAACGACAAAATAACAAATAGAATAGCTGATAATGATATACCTCATATGACATATGTCAGCATTTGCCTTTGTTTTGCCAAATATTTGATGACTGCCAACAGAAACTATCTACATTTGTAATAGGCTATCAAAACTACTGTAAACTTTTTAATGACTGAAAGCAACAGTGCCTATCAATGGAGATTAAGATGAGTCATAATTTTTACGAATTTGATTGGAATTCAGGATTAAATAGTTTGCATCAATGCAGTGCCAAAACATTACATCGTATTTTTGCTGCAGACAGCAAGAAAGAAGGTTCCATATATCTGAATTGATTTATGTTCAAGTAGCCCCTATTTCATCAAAAATATCACTGAACAGGGTTACTGCTCCACCAATGACTGGTACTTGTATATAAAAATTTTTGAAAATTAATAAGGCCCCCCCTGTTTTAAGGTCCGCACTAGATCATAGTCAGCTAACGTACATGACGTCATACATCTTTCAAACCAAGGATTAAGTGCAATGGCACTTTCTTACAGTTGAATCTAAAGAACTCATTTTAGTGCGTGTGCAGCTAAAAAAACTCTCTCTTACGTTTTCGCCTGAGTCAGAGTAACTGCAATTGATAATTATGTATGAAGCCGTTGCTAAAATTTCAGATAACTAGTTTTGTCGCATAAGAACATTATCAAGCATTTAAAAGAGAGTTCCCCGACAAAATTTGCTATAATCAAGCCCAAAGTCTCTTTTAAAACCATTGCGTCAGTCTTCATTATCCATAGTTTAGTGTTCAGAACATTGACTGAGCTGAGGTATTGGCAGTTGACATAGGAATTGAATTTCATGCCGCTTGCAATAAAGTCTTTCATCAAATGGTTGAATGCGATGAGGTCATACTACCACTTATGCATCAGGTTGCCATAGTTTGTATGACTTCATGTAGGTTAGCTATGATCTAGTGCCGACCCTGTATTAAGCATCCAAGAGTAGCTCTATCTTTTGTATATTCTAAAATTATCAGTCAGCTTAACACATTACTAGCTCAATCCAAAATGATCTAGTTTTTTAAATTGCCACTAGTTGCTTTGTGAAATTACAAAAGCCATTTTTCTTTGGAATATGGGGAAACATCATTTACAAATGCAAGTGTGAAATTTGCAAGTGTTGTGCATTTTGGTAGGACTAGAGCCAGATCAGATTAAGATAATCATCAGTCAAATACAACAGTACATACTCTCAAAAAAAATGTTGTTGTATCAACAAAATAAGATCTTGGTGGAAGGTTTGGAAGCATTTTAGTAATTGATAGCATCATTTTGTTTATTTGAAGCTTTTAGGATCCCAGTAAAGGGCTAGAATACAAGTGTAGTTATAAACAGGAGGAGGGGATTGCAGGCATCAAGACGACTTTAGAATGCAAATCAGTCCTTTTCGTGAGCAAAATTACGCGTGTGTGGCAAATCGCACATGTAAACAAATTTGCGCGTGCGTTCGCACTTGTAAGAAAATTTGAAGTACAAACCTGATAAAATTGGTAAAAGGAGCAAGAAGGAAAAAGCCACTCGAATACGTGCAAGAGCAAAACTAAAAAATAATCAATACATAACAGGTGTTGTTGCCCTTAGCAGCCATCTTTTAAAAGTCGTCGTCACTCTCCAACGTTACAAGAGCAAGTAAAAATTGTTTCCAACAGCTACTTGCTTTCAGGGCCTAATTACGTTTTGACAGGAAATCAGTTATTACACTTAACATGCTAATGGCGACTTAGCTGAAAGACGAGCTAAGTTGAATGGAGCACTCAGTCAAAAGCCAAACATCACTTCCGAAAATTGGAAAAATCATATTGTGGTCAAAAGTGCGAATCAAGTAACAAGGGAAAGGATAAACAATCATGAGACCATGGGAAATTGATGTTAAAGGGCCTCTCCAGCAAAAAAAAAATTTTTTTAATGACTTAAAAGTTAGCATCTGGTGCGTGTATTATGACAAAGTCATTGTTTTTGAAAAATTCCAATTAGTTTAGAAGTTGTAAGGCTTTACAGTTGCACCTTTCCGAGAAAAAAAACGACAAAAGCCGAATCAGTTTGGTGACATTCTGACGTCACAATGTGTGGCTCTCGTTCGCCATGAATTTCGTATATCTTCCACCGAAGCGTGAAGGACTCATGGTCACGCGTTGATAACTGCATCCAATTCCAGTTCCTGTTCCAGCTCTTCCCTCGCGTATAATTAATCGAAATTGTCACTTCAGTTGTTCTCCAGAAACGATGAACAACTAAAGGCTTCAGAATTGGTGTCTGAAATGCTCAAACTAAAAGCTGGTGGAACAGAACTGAGAGTACCATCACTTGCAGTGTTCAATTTGCGAATCGCCGACGTTCGATTCGGTTTGAGGCGAGACTAACGAAATACACTGTGACGTCAAAATTGCGTCACAGTGTCACCAAACCAAAAATCTTTGTCGGTTAATTCAATTAAATTATCGAAATGCAAGAGCTTATATCTCACAAACTGTAAAAAATATCGATAAACAAATAACGAATTCGTGAGCAGCAGGCTCAACTTCTTTATAAAAATTGCCAATAAAATGCAAGTGCAAAATTTGGCTGGAGAGGCCCTTTAACAGAAAACTGCAAAAACACCTGTTTGCGCGTGTGGTCAAAGCACGCGCAATTTAACTTGCGCGTGTGCAGGCGTGTGCGGGTGCGATCGCACGCGCTAAACGAAAAGGACTGCAAATATATGCTATTATATCAGAAAACCTGCTTAGGCATAAATATACCAATTACAGAAACTTTTTATTCTCAAAGGACACTGGTTCAATTTCTCACTGATATATTTCCTGTTGAGATTTTTAATTCATTTATCTCTTATTTCAGTGTGTGATGCAAAAGATTTTTAAAATAATCACTACTTTTGTTGCAAAATTATGACCACTATCCTAAAATTCAGCGAGCAGAGATCTGTTTTAACAGCTCTGTCCAATCCTTAACGCGACCCTATATGTCCCTGCCCACACTGAGGTAAAACTGTAAGCAGAAATTGCACTTATAACTTGATTTTGCAGCTTAATTGAAGTCCCCTTGCACATGGATAAAAATGTTCTGGATAGGAATTGGTTATAATTTAGGTCTGATATAATCATCATATTAAATTGAATTATTCAATGCATTTTATTGAAATATTGCACCAACGATTTGTGCAAAATATGAGGATTGTTTAAAAGAGAAAGTATGGGTTCTTGAAAGTTTTAGACAGAGTAAGCAGTTATAAGTTTCCTTTTATAAACTAGGCATGTGAAAAAATTGATTCTGTGTATATTCATGTTACCATGATTTCTTCGATTCATCTTGCACTTTTGTGTTCAAATCTTTGAAGCATTTGTGATTTTTTTAGGGACAGTTATTTTGGACAAGAACCCAAATATAAGAACAGTTGTAAATAAAACAAATACAATTGAAGAAACATTCCGATTCTTTAAAATGGAGCTACTTGCTGGTGAAAATGACACGTTTGCACATGTGAAGCAACATGGCTGTAAATTTGAGTTTGACTTTTCTAAAGTTTATTGGAATTCAAGATTACAAACAGAACACCAAAGGATTGTAGGCATTTTGGATCAGAATGATGTTGTTTGTGATGTATTTGCAGGTGTTGGTCCATTTGCTATTCCAGCTGCAAAAAAGGGATGCTTTGTGTATGCTAATGATCTAAACCCTGAATCATACAAAGCACTACTCCATAACATAAAGATAAATAAAGTCTCAAACAAAGTTGTTGCCTACAATCTAGATGGAAGAGAATTTTTAAAAAAAGTTTTGGGAATAGGATTGTTAGAGCAGCAAACAATGCAAGATGCCAACCAAACGAAAAATATCACCCACATTATAATGAATTTGCCTGCCATAGCAATAGAGTTTCTAGATGTTTTCAAATATGTTGATACACTGGCATGCAGAATTACAAGTGGTCTGACAGTTCACTGTTACTGCTTTTCAAAGATGGAGAATCCATTTCAAGATGTGGAAGGAAGGGTGAGGCAAATTTTGGGATCCAAGGTTGGTGATTGCAAAGTGCATATGGTGAGAAATGTGGCACCAAAAAAGGTTATGATGTGTATTTCATTTCACCTAACATGTTTCAATGGTAAAGATAAGGTAGAACCTAAAGGAACAGATCACAGTACAGATAAACGAGGAACTAAAAGACCAGCAGAAGATTAATAAGCAATATCATTTTATCTCAAATAAAATTTACAAAATGTAAACTGATGATTTCTACTCATGTGATTTTCTAAGTGGTATCAAGAAATTTTGAGAAAGGGTTTCATTGTTGCTATAATTTCTGATTTAAAGATGAAAAATTAATTGTAGCACATTTGAAGTTTTATTTGCAATGAAGGAATATGGGCTATCATTTAGTAGGCATACATGGTTTTAATACATCCCAAAATAATAATAAATTTTCCTTCTTGTTAAAGATGTTCATAATATCAAAATAACAACATAAAATGTGAAAATTCAATTTGACAATAAACTAGAACATCCTTCGCCATTACAGTTTAGAACTCTGCTCTCTGCTTGCAGTATGTTTTCTTTGAAAATGGTGTAAAGCCATGTTTGGAGCTCAACTTTGATGTTCTTCTTTCTTGATTCTAACTATCATGTATTGATAAAGCAATGGAGCAAAGTATTTGAAAGACACAATACAGAGAATGAATGCATAGCAAACCATCAGCCAAGACTTAAGTGACAGTCCAAAGTGTAAAGTTTCTAGAACTAAAAATATATATTATCAGAGGTAAATATTTTCTAATATACTTTTAATCCCAGGGCTTTAAAATAGATCAGCATGATGTGTGGAGGGAGTTGAGCTTTTGGTTTTTACACTGCCATTGTGAAAGTTCCACCCTGGTTTTCATATAACCTGAACATTGGGAACCTGTTCATAAAATTAGGAACAAGCACAACAACCCAGTTACAAGCAAAAATGGGAGTTGATTGCCTAACACAAGTTAATTCCTGCAGGGAGGTGTGATAAATCCAACTCCCTAAAAAAGTTTTGTTAGCAATGTGTTGTTCTTTTTTGGCAGTTTTAGGCTCATTTTTGGTATACACTATCATTTTTGCAAAGTCACTGCTTCTCAAGTGGCATATCCTTCTCAAGAGTAACTAGAATAATTACCTAAGAACACTAGCATATAAAAGCAACTTTTGCAATCCTAATAAGCCAAAATATGGTACAAACAGTATGAATAAGGTTAGCAGGGGCATTCTGTTTTGGCATGACCATCAGAAACAAATATTTTTGTACTCTTATACTCTCAAGTCCTAAACAGGTGGGGGTTTGGTTTGAAGAGGAATAAGGTGAAAATTCTTTCAAAACCAAAGAAATAGGGGTCTGGAATAAATAAGGTGGGCAGGAAATTCCCAAAATAGTAATAAACAGGGCAAAGTGCTTGCAGTCCCATTTGATTGGAGACAAAATAAATATCAACAAGACACCTGTTTCTTGAAGTAGGGGTGACCATTTTTATGAAATAACTGTATGAAAAATATATGGTTCTTAGTTTTGACTCCTTTTGGTTTTTGATTCACTTCTAAATGCTGAAGAGAGCATCAATTTATACACTGTGCAGTTTTTTAATGCACAAATTAATAAAAAGGGTGTCTGGAATAAGGATATAGATTTTTTCCAAAAACTAATAAGCAGTGGGGAGTTTATTCAAAACTCGAAGAGTAACTAGGGTCATTACCAAAGAACAATAAAAGAAACTATTGCAATCTAATAAGCTGAAACATGTCACGATTGTACAAACAGATGGATTAGATTAGCAGGGGCTAAATCTGCAGAAATTTTTTTTGAAGAGGTATATATAATCCTTCTCTCAATACAACCTATAAAAACTCGAGCTTTTAATTAAAAGAAACTTGTTTGTTAGCAGAGTAAAACAACACTAGTAAGCATTGAATACAAGCTATCTGACCCTTGCTCAGTTATGTGTAATTAATTACTAAAAATGTCAATAATAAAGAAAAACAGAAAGAAAAAAATTAAATAAAGAAAAGTAATGAAAAAATAAGATTTCCATGAAGTAAAATATTGATTAAGTAATTAAAAATCAAGAATGTTAAAACTGAGCTGAAAAACACAATAAGAACTTTTGTTATGCAAAAATTACTTTCAATTCTTTACATACCTATGTTGTACACAACTGGATCCTTGAGTCTGCGATCATCATAAGGAAACCCTGTCCTGTATGCTATGATCTCAGCAACATATCCCTTAAAAAGCATGTGGTAAATAAATGCCAATCTATCTTATCTAAGATAATCTAACATTTTTAGAATTTAACAGAGTTTTAATCCATAAAAATTTTGTATATGCCAAAGGTAAACTAAGAAGTTCTTAAAGAAAAAGTTAAAGCAAGAAACTGACATGAAATGCATGGTTAATTAAAAATATTATTTAAATATGATTAATTATTTTACCAACTACTTCGAGAAAAGAAATGGAACTGACACATAAAAAGTAAAGGGAATTTTCCATGTGAGAATTTGACAATTAACTTTTGCTATAAACAGTTACAAACCTTAGTTGTGTGATCAGTTTTGAATGTCGTTTTTTCAATGTTTAGAATTTGCCTTGACTTGATTCTTGATTGCTGATCAGGCCATAGTATGCGTATAACAAAATCTGTCGGAACCTTGTTTGAAAAGATTGAAATAAGTTGAAAACCATGTATACAAATGGCCATGTGTCTGTGACTTAGGGCTCTGGAAATGCAAATAAGGCAAAAACATCTTTCAAAACCAGCCCCCCCCCAAAGAAAAACCAAAAACTAAATATGAGACACTTAAAGGTACTGAGAAAAATCTTTAGTCTTCTATAATTGTGAGCAAATAACCTTTTTGCTAGGACAATCATTAGATGAAGTAATAACTGGTCCAGGGGCTGGGGAAGACGTCTGATAAACTGAGCGAAAACAAATTTTGTCTTTAAAGGCCTCCACCAAACACTTAAAACTCCAAGTTATGCAGATATTTATGTAAACAAATAATTTGGAATATTTGTACTTACAACAGCTGGGTAGGAAATTCTAATTTCATAGTTAGTATTTGAAAGTAGCCCATCTAGTTGATATGAAGCAGCTTCATGATTAGACAAAACCTGTAGAGAATTTACAACAAAAAGCTGGGTTAAAGTCACATTTTATCTTAGGCAAAATGACTGTGATTAATTATAGTATCAAGACTATGGCCGCGGTCACACTATGCTTTCTTAAAAGGTGTTGTACTAATGGCCTTGCTAAACATTTCTGGAATTCGGTCGGAATTTTGCATTTTCAAAGGAAATCCCCTTAATTCTTTAGGATGCTCTGTACCTTCCCAAAACCATGCTAAATACTTGTTATGCGTTCTAAATGAACAAAATCATGATGTTCTGTTTCCATAAAGGATTACTGATGTGCGTGTCCTTGACATGTGTGTCCTATGGCGGTTGCAATAAAATAAAGCGCACGCGTACAATTCTTTTCATTTATAAATTTTTCACTGAAAATTCAACAAGCAAAATTTACAAAACAATCATGTCGTACCCTTCCGGATCTGGAGGCAATTCTCAGCAAAATCCGTTTCAGTACCAAATATATTTGCAGCAAATTGAATTTGAACGCTACCAGAATGCGCGTATGAACTTGAATCCAGGGAATGAAGTTGCAAACGAAGATGAAAAGAAAAAAGGGGAAAACAATTGTCGCTGGTCCGAGATTCAAGCAAGAAGCCTGATTAAAAAGTGGAAAGAAAATGTCCCGGAGCTGGAAAGCAGTCGCAATCGGCAGGCATGGACAAAAATTATAAATAATGTTAATAGTAATGGACCTAAAAAAACTGTCAACCAGGCCAAGAAAAAACTTTCGAATTTACGAGAAACAAGATAGACGATTGTAGCTCCATCATGATAACGAATAAAGAAATTTTAAATTGGCGCGAACCAAGAAGCAAAAATAGTGAAATTTTGGCGGGAAATATACTCTGCGTGTTATAAATGTGCATGTTATTTTCTTGACCTATTAATTCCTTGAGGGTACTAAAGCATCCTTATAAAAAATCATGTGTGACCGGTCGCATGATGTAAGAACAAATACGGATTAGCAAAAAGGATGCTTGGAAAAGTACAGTGTGACCGCGGCCTATCTAGTTGGAGAAGCAATTTAACGTTTTATAATTTTTGCAAATGAATATTGGCTAAAATATTCAAAATCAACCATATTTAATATGCTTCTAACTATCCTTTTAAAGTTAATAACTGTGAAAAGTAATAGGCGAAAGTTGCCAACAAAAATTCAGAAAAGGTTTTTAGATCAGCAAATTTCACTAGAGATAACAAAAACTTTTTATTGGTAGAATGGGATGCTTGAATAGTGTTCACACACGTGCGTCAAGTCTCTGGTAATTTCATCATTCCATGAAAATCAGATATCAAACTAAAACTTATGCATAACAAAATGAACCTTCTGCCTTTATGAGCAACAACAAAAAGCAAAGCAGAAAAAAAGCAGAAAAACAATCATAATCACCTCATTGAAAATTGTTTTGTCAGGTTCAAGCCTGCAAGATAACTATGTTTTGAAGATTTTGGGAATGCAAGTACAAAAGTTTGTCTGGAGAGTAAAGTATAATCTGGTTATAACATACTTTAAGGGACCAGCGTATTAAGTACATTATATCTGAAGTACGTTGTAATAAGGGTAAGTAAAAGTTGACTAAAACCAAGCACACCTTTTGCCGGGACCAAGCACACCAGTACGTTGGATCGGAAAGTACGTAATAACTGAGTATGTTATAACGGGATTCTACTATACTAAATTTTCAAAATTGACTTTTCCATGAATAAAAACAAAGTTTCCGGTATGGTACTTATTGATAGTATGATAACACAAGGATTTTATTGCAATTTTTGTTTGAGGATGAAAATTTCTAAGGAATGTTTTGCAGTGCAGGGTATTGCTAATAAGTTTAAGATTTATATGTTTAACAAATGAAATTAATGTTTATAATAATATTGGCACTGTTTGCCAATTTCCTTGCTCTGAGTTTCACTCTTTTTCTGCTCTCTAGTTTGTCTAGGTCCCATCACCTGTGGCTCCCTTGAAAACTAGACAAAAAACCTGTATCAGAAACCATTTACAGAGCTTGGGGGCTAGCCCAAGACATGGGAGCAATGGGGGCAGCTGCCATAATGGTGCAAGGCAACCAAGTGCCTTTTCACAAAATTCATTTCCAAGCAATATTAATTAATATCAATATATAAATGCTAATGAAATCTAGGTTTTATCAAAAGATGTGTATGATCATCAGAAAATTTTGTTGTTCTTATTTAAGCTAGGATTGGGTCCAGCCTCCTCTGAGGGTTGATGTTGGGTTGAAAGAATTTTCAAGAATGAAGTTGGACTGTTATATTGATTCTGATGCATTATTTGGGCATATCCCTCTTTTCAGAGAGTCTTTACTGCTTTAGAAATTTGCAGACCACAAAATTTCAGGGCATCAGACAACCACAGACTATCTCTCACTGGACAGGGCCTTGACGTACAACCATGCCTTGGCCACTGGCTAAACAACAACTCCCAATTTGTTTTAGCAGCAAACTTTGTTACCCCCAAGGTACCCTTCCTGGGTTCCTGCCCTGTCGCATCATGAAGCTACCAGCACCTGTGACCCCGGACTAAAAGAGATTGCAACAATCAAGTACTTTTTCTGACTCAACTTATAAATCAAGGACTAATTGGCCAATTTTGCACAAACCTACATTCCTTTGCGGCTAGTCCCAAGTAATTTAACTTAAGGGTAGCTGAATTTATGTTGTTGTGATAGGCAATGTAGATCTTGTAGTGGGACAGCAGATTGGTGTTTACTTGATGACTTTCATGTTCAACTTTAAAATTTGAAGTAAAGCATACAAGTTAAGTCTTCATCAGGATTCCTTTTGCCGATCCTCAAATACAACTCAAATTGGGAGGGTAAAGCAATAGTCCCTCTTCATCCAAGGGGTATCTCCAATACAATTTCACAAGTATATCTCCAATGTTTATTATCAATTTGAGCACTTCACAGCAAATTTTTTCTTTATTTTTCTCCTTTCCGGGTTGAGTTTATCAATTTTGCCTCTTCCTATCTAAAGACCATTTAAAAAAATGGACTTCAGATTTTAAATCTTCATCTTGAAATTAGTTTAGACTGAAAACTATATGTTGTTTGGACTCTTCGGTCAAGAGTTACATCAATTTTAATATTTAGATCGTTCTATATATTGGACCAGAATTTGCTACTGTAATGAAAAAAATTTACTACAGCAAGAAATTCCATTTAAATGTATAGGAAAAGCTAAATTTTGAAAATAGCTTGAATTGTCTGATGGGCAAACAACATGAAATTTTGACACAGATTAATTTTAACATAAAGATTCCAATTCTATGATCCATTTTTGGAAAATGTAAAGACAAAAAATTGCCCAGAACAAAGAATGCTATGCTACAAATATCATCGATGGGTTGGCCATATTCAAGCTGCTTATGTTTTGATGAATATCACCCACTAACATTCCTTTTTGTTGTGAGAAGAGAAACAATCCAGCAAACTTGAACAAAGAAAGTTGAGAATTTCAACATAGTTGCATTTATGGAGAAATTACGTATCATTCATAGAGACCCTTGCTGTTAATTAAAACTCTCAAAATGAAGATAGCCTTGTTGACAAGAGGTAGTAAGAAAGGGGAAAGGTTTTTCATGTCAATGGCTTTAGATTTCTAATATTATTTTATCAGCCCTACTTAAAATTTTCCCCACAAGCCTCCATCGGTGTTTTGCATAGACAGATGTCAAAAACCAAATTAGACATCAGACACACAATTATACCAAGCTCCTGCTCATGTCAAAGACCTACACACACAAGAACCCTCTCCTATAAAGATTTTAGAAAAAATTAAATTCTTTATGATAAAACCAATATCCTTGGCCTAAACACAAGATGCTAATTATAAAAGGCATTTGCAGCTATTTTGTACATACCAGCTTAAAATAAAAGGGGGTGAAAACAATATTTTTGCAATAGAGTTTTTTTTAGAATTTTTTTCCCATAATCTGAGCATAATGAAATACCTCTAAATCTGCAAAGTCAGTTAAAGGTATTACGAATTGGCCAGATGAGATATGGCCAGATGAGCAAAAGCTCTGGCCCCATCAAACCTCTGTAATTTGGTCTCAGTTCATAACTTTATGAACTGAGCCAAAGTAACAGTAATCCGTTAGCAAACTTCAAATCTTCTATTGGCCATAGCTCACCAGATAGACAAGTTTAACTGATTCTGCATATATGGGAGTATTTTATGGTGTTCTTTCATGTTATGTGGTTTTTTGTGACGTCACACTTGAGAACTCTATTTGAACTTGATCTGAACAGTTAATAAAATATGAAGAAATATGATTTACGCATCAATAGCTATCTAATAAACACCTGTAAGATACAATATTTTTATCATGACATTACAATCATAAACGATAATACCTTCTAAAACGCCCAGTTTCCTTCAAACAGTTTGACACCAAGACAACAGGCAAAATTACAATAGCGCGAAGGAAGTTAGCGTGGATAGACAGGGACATTAATGGTTCCCAGATTGCAGCAGCACGAATAACCATCTGATTTTGATAATCCCTGCACTTTTACACTGTATGTGCTTCTAATTATACTTCTATTACATGGTTTCTAAAAAGTCTGTTTAGTAACGTTGGCGTCGCCATCTTGGACCTCGTTTTGAAAGTTTGAAATAAAACAAAACTAACAAAACACTCATGTGTAGGTGCGATTGGCGGGAAACTATAATCTAGTGATCAGGGGCGTAGCTAGAAGGGGCGGGTTCGGCTTGTAGGGGGGTTGGCACCCAATCCTTAATGAGTTTGTCGGTAAATCTTCGGTTGGCCCACAAAATCCTAATTTGACGGTAAAATCGTCTATCGGTATGTAAAGAAGGGGCCATTAATGTAAAGAAGGTTTCCTCTTATCCCCTCAAGCCCTCATTCGCTTTTTTACTTGTAGACTTTCGTTCAATTTATTTGTTGTAACCTAGAGGCTTATGTATAGAAATGAGTTGAGCTGATTTTAATCTTTTTTTAAGCGAAAATGGCGGAGGCTATGGCCTCCCTGTTGGGACAGATTTAGCGGGGGGATGTAGTAGGGGGTGCGACACCCCTAATCTTTCTGTGTCTATTTCTGTGCTGGTAAATTTTGTTCCATTTGGTGGAAATCATATTTTGGTAGTCAGTAGTAACAAAGTAACGCCAAGATTTAACTTTGTTTATCTTCTTTTCAGTATTTATCTTCTTATCGGTAGCGTAGCGGGGGAGGAGGAGTTTATATTTCAGAAAATATTAAAACTTTTTTAAAGACTGCAAGCAAACGATTGTAAGAAATATTGTGAAATGTATTTTAGGTTAATCTAAAGGGTGTGTTCGCAAAAATTTTCTGCTCGCTTCGCTCCCAAGGGCCCCTCCTCTATGCCTCTACAGAATGTTCAACAATTTTCCCTCGTTTTAGGGTTTATGTAGAAAAGTCTTTCACGTTCTTTAGACATTCCCGATAAAATTGAAAGTAAAATGCTACAGCACTTCAATCCTTAAAAAACTGGATTCTGAAATGCTTGTCGTGGATTTTGCTCCAAGGAGAACGGACTTAGTTTGAAACGTTTAAATACTTTTTACTATTTTTAGATATTTGATCACAACTTTGGAAAATCAGTTCCTCGTCTCAGACAATTAAGGATATAAACGTTAGAGGAAATAGACAGTTGTAAGATGAGGTCAGTCACAAAAAGCTACACATGACGTTGTATAAAGCGAAATTTCCACGTAAAAAGCAATAGCTTTTCCAAACGCATTTATAAAATGGGGTGTTTTCCCAAATTCGTAAGGGTCTGGTCAGCAAAAATAATTTCGTCTGTGCCCAACCAATCTCCAATCCTGGCTACCCCACTGCTTCTTATCGTCTTTACCTTGAAGTTAAAAACCAAACTTTGAAATGGGCGTTTTCATCGTTTACCAGTGACTTCCAGAGTGTGATACCAAAGTTAGTGTCTAACAACACCCAATCATAGTTGCTTACATCTGCCATTGCCCCCTGGCCACCCCTTTGGCACAGGCCCTGGGAATAGCACCTAATTTTTTTCATCTGTGTCTTCATCGGTTAATTTTACTACTGATGACCCTCCACCCCCTTAGTCTAGACAGAAGGTTCAAGATACGCCATTGCTAGAGATCATTACACTCTTTTTTTAAGAGAACCACTAAATTCAAGTTCAGGCTAAGCAGCGTGATTGCTAGTTTTTTCGCTCTAGGGAGGTGTTCAGGCCTCATTTGCCAACAAAGTCAGGGCCTAGTAGGGGGCCAAGGCTTTTTCCCCTTTACTGCAGCTTTAAAACTGTTTGCTTTGCAAAAAAGGGGGCGGCATGGCCCCTCCGCCACTCCCCCCCTCCCGGTAGCGTGGGCCCTGAAAGTGAGTGAGACATGTTACGGTACGAAGATCGAACTTCTATCACGTGCTGGTCCACGTGGTTATCAGCGTGAACATCCTTTTATTAACTTTTATGCTTTTTAACTATTGTTCTATTCTAGTATCTAATTGGCTGTTATCATGTTCTGTTTTGTTATTGGCTAGCTGTATTTTAGAAAGGGTATAAAGGAGCTTGCCTGTTTTAGAGTAGGAGGCTTTTTACTGTGGGCGTTCCCGCCTTGCCAAAAGAATCGTGGCCGCCGTTTCCCGATGAAAGTGGAAGCGTGTGTCGCTTGAAAGACTTCGCTGTTGCCATTCGAAGTATTTAATTCAGAGACGCCACAAGTCGCCAATACTAAAGCAAGCAAGCTAAAGGTCGTGAGTGCTTTGTTTTTATTGTTATTCTTAGCTTTTCTATATTCTTTATATTAAACATTTGAGACTGATTGCCTATGAAGTTATTCGTTGACTCACAAACTGTTAGACTTAGAGGCGTAGTCTAATAGACAACCTTCATGTGCCGACAAGTTTGAATATTCACCGGCAAAGCACCCACACATTGCCAAAAAATTCTTGCTTTTAAGATAAAACGTTGTTGAAAATTGCATTTTGCAGAAGCTCAGTCCAGCTTGTTCTTAATTTGTTCTCAACTTTTGACCAATTTTGAGGCATAAAAGAAAAGAGTGTAGCTTTCATGGCCAAAAATTATGGCAAAGGGTATTTAAGAAAATAAAGAGTCACAATCTATCTATATCTTCCTAAACAAATATAAAATCTGTAGACAATGTTCAGTGCACCCGTAGATTATCCAGCAAACAGTAGAAAATGCTATCTGGTGTAACACAAGAATTAATGTAAGGCCCCTTTATTTTTGGCAATTTTATAAATGATATTTTGTGAAATTTGCATCTTCCCTAATTACGTAAAAAGTTACTGTTGTGACAAAATAACTGAAAATGAAACTGAAACCTCCAAATTAATGTAAACCACTAAATAAATTGGATTAAACAGGAGGGTATGCATGTAAATTTGGAAGATTTTTGATAATTTTTTTAAAGGACGTGACACTGAAACCTCTTCTATTGAAAGCTAAGATTCCGTGATATCAGAAATGTCTCATTAAATAAATCTTCTGTATAGGATTTAGACTAAGAGACGAAGCATATAGATTCTTAGTCCAGGAATTGTTAAATCTATTACCATTGGCAATGCATTTTTTCAGTAATTAACAGTGGCGGCTCGTGGGAAAATCTTTTGGTGGGGCTGATAACGTAATATTAGCAATGATGACAGAATGTTCAGATTTTAGCTTTGACTTGTTCTGTTTAACTTTGTAATAGAAAAGTCTGCCTACAATAATGAGAAAGTATGCCTATCAACATAGTCATAATGTTTTCTATGACTATGCTATCAACAAATCATAAAAAATTTTGCCGGGGTGGCGCTCCTTGACATAGCTCGAGGGCCAAATTATTAAAAATTTATTGGCTAATAACGGGCCACAGAATTTATAACCCTTTTTCAGATGATTTTGAAACTGACATGGCGCAAAAATCTAATTAAGTGCACTCGTCGGAGTTGAGTTGAATTCGATGCGCCAATTATGAATGTGGTAAACTAGGCCCAAACGAAATACAGATTTTTTTGCCAACTCTTAAATACTGTAAGTACAGTCTTTTGCAGTTTGTCCGCAAAATGCAGTGAGGTGGAGCGCAGTTTCTTTCACAAGCATTGCCTTTCCAAAAAATGTAAGAAAGGATTAAGATAAGCTCTCTCGGCTACCCGAGGTAGGCGTTTCTGTACCATGGCTACCAGAGCCACATAAATTCAAGAGCGGAATAGAAGATAGGAGTGGCGACGTTCCTCTGCTTTTCGGCTTGGGATTGTGTTGACGCGCTCGAAATTCTGTGGCTGTGGTACCCAGGGTAGACTTTTCTCGTCAAAATATATACACGTTATACATGTATCTTTTTAATTTCAGTATTATCCTATAAAGCGAAACCAAAACTGTCCCCGAACTTTTTGCATTCCTCCGAACTGCCCCCGATTAATCTGGACACAAGATAACTCAAATTCCATAGCCATAAATGTGACAGCATCTTTGGACTCGGGCAAAGGCTGACATTCCTGAACTCGAATCACTATTTACCAAGATATAGTACAAATATATTTCAGGCAATCGGGCACGTTTTTCGTGCTACCATTGTGACCAGCAAAACATTTTGATTTCGTTAGCAACAGCAAACCCTAGAGACCAATATCAGAAAACACGAGGAGCTAGTTGATTGATATTAGAATATGGTTCTCCTTCAATGGTTCTCCTTAAAAAAGGAAATTTTTTGGGCAAAATTATACAAATTCCCATTTACATGTGTTTTCTCTAGAAAGTCTGATAAAGCTTTGCTGCTTGGCAATTAAAGGACATTTGCTCACACCTCGCGCCCTTGAATTATTCGATAATGAAAAAGTTCAGGCAAAGCCAAAGAAAATTGATAAAAAGTTGACAATACTTTGAATGATATTATAAAGCCAGTTAGAAAATATTTACATGAAAACTAAACCAAGAAAACCAAACTCTTGTCATCTTTTCTAATGTCTGTAATTCAGTAAAAATGTTTTGAGAAGTTGCACTAATCTGGCAAATACTGACATCAATTAATATATAAATATTTTCTATTTGTCTAAGAAAAATATTATTTCTTAATCACAACTCCTAGGAAACCAAAAGCGGCTAATGTTGGTTGTAATTAGGCAAAAAATACAAAAATAATCTTCTTGATGGACCAGTGAAGGGCAAGTCGCGGAATCATTGAACGCAATCGAACAAGAGAAATCTATAACAAGAGAATAAATAAATCTATGGTCCTAATAGCAGGAGAACTTCAGTAGGATGCTAAGGGTCTTAGGACATCGGTATATGCGGGGAATGGGTAGGAAAAAAATTAGTTTGAAAAAGGACCCCAGCTTTATTACAAAATCTTTACAATGAGATTTTGTGAACATCAATTCTGGGTAAAATAAAGTGACAAACTGCACACATACTGAGTACTGCTTTGCATATATCTGAGTTGCAGCAATGCTAAATTGTCCTTAACAAATATCGACAAGCAATTTTCTTCCAAAAATACAGGATTATAAAGATTATAAAAGGAATAGAGAATTCTACAAGAAAAAGGTTGCTACAAGACAAAGGCGAACAATTAATTGCTACAATGTCAGCTACTTATGGCGTTCATACTCATGACTATGTGATTTTGGAGTTCTTGCAGTTTTACTGTCATCCTCCTTTAACATGAAGTAGCATCGGGTCGATAGAGGTCCTTCAATGGACTTCCATGCTATTCTTAATCATTCTTCCAAAGAAGATTAATATTTCCCACTCATAGAGCAGTCAATCACAACAGTAAACCGAAAAGCTAGTTATAAGTACAAGTAAAAGTTTTAATCACATCACATATATCTAGATTGCAATATACATACATTCTAGAGAGCACGGAGCAATCATAGGGGGGGGAATGTAAAAACAAACGATAATCAGCAGGGGAAAGACAACACTGTAAAGTGACATCCTTTGATTCCCTTTACTAAGAGCGAATATTGAGACATTTCGAGATTAAAAGAAATTTAAACATTATTGGTGTAAAGTCGATATCAATATTCTTTGGCATTTATTCTTGGTGGTGCTGAATATCGAACTACAAATAGATATCACAATTCAAATTTAGAACTTAATGCCATATTTCAAATTTCAACAGCTTTCTAAATCCTCTGTAAATAGCTGACAGGACTATAGAATAAAATCGGCGAGTTTTGTTGCACTGGTTTTGGTAAGATCCCGGACTAATTCGTTACCATTTTCTTTAGTTGGGAGACTTCTTTAACTCTTTGCTACTGTGCTCGTTTCGTTTGTGTTTAAAAAGTATCTATCTACTTTACGCATTAATCTTCAACGAAAATTAATATTACTCATAATGTGCCAAATTTAACAAGAAGTTCAACTTTAAGTTCGTCTTTTTCCACCTTGGTTTTCAACTCCGCAATGTCTTCCGCGACGTCTGTTTCCTGCTCCGATTTCGAACCTTTGACATGCGTAACGTACAAACGTCGGTATGCTTTGCGCGGGCTCGAAGGTGACCCATCACGACTTGTTCGGCTTCTACTCCGCAGTTCCCGAAGAGGAGTGCGTGGCATAGTGGCTATTGCTCCTATTGCTGTGTATTCAACATGATCGTTACTCACATCCGCCAATACATTGTCTCGGTCAGCAGAGTCCTTGTCTAGCATCCCGCTAAACGACTGTGGAACTGTCACCAATTCAAGTTTCTTTTTATTTTTCAGTTCACCCTGGTTGTCAAATGTTACAGTCTTTTTCCCTTCTTTTGTATCTCGTTTACTCATGTGTATTTTCCCAGACTCGACACTTTGATCCTTTTGTTTGAACTTGTTGCCAGCTTGCAGATTGAAGTTGAATTGGAGTCCTTTTGGTTGAACGTGCACCTGACCCAACAACTTCGCCTCGTCCGTTTGTTTCTGTTTCTCAAATTTCTGTATTATATTTTCCTTCGACCCTGCTTTTCGAAGCACTGGAGCATCACCGTCAAGACGATTTGATATTCTGCTTTGGTATCCGTCAACCTGTGCCACTGAAAACTGGGTTTTACTTGTATCCGAGGAAGCCTTTAAATACTTCTCAGCTCTTTCTTTGACTTGTGACTCAGGGATATTCGCAGATCGGCCCAGCTTTGGCGAATTCCTTGGACTTCTTGCCTTACGTTCCAGTTCTGCTGTTTCTTGTTGTGAAGACTCGCCTTTAGCAACTTTTACAGCGTTTGCAAAGAAACTTCTGTCAATTTTCATCGCACTTGGCTGTGTGCCTTTAGGTCGAGCGACCTCGGTTTCTTTTGGCTCAGAGCCATTCCCTTCCCAATATTTCCTATTAGAAGAAACAGCTTGACCTGGCGCTTTATTCAATCTTGATAGAGGAGGAGTTTTAACCTTTTCCGCGCTTGAAGTGAATTTACTTGCCATCTGAGCTGCAATTCCTTGACGAACTCCAAGGTTTGACTTCTTAGGGTAGGCCGACTTTTCTTCTGAAGGAGTTGAGGGTTTACTCTTACACCCTAATGGTGTGGGTTTGTCTTCTTTCAGCTTTGGTTGCAAAATACTGGACGGCGTAGATGGCTGGGATCTTGCAATATCAGATGGCGCATTTCCCTTCTTTTCTACAACTGCTGTTTTAGCAAGGGATATTTTAACTTGTTCCACCTTATCATTATCCTTATCCTCGTTTATAGCTACCTTTTCAGGCTCCTCGTTGTCATGATCAACTACCACGCTTGCTGTTTCTGGCGTTGCTCTTCCAGACGATGGAGTAGTAGATCCTGAAGATTTACTTCCTCGGGACAATACATTTTTCATACCCACTTTGCCAAAATCCTTATGACTTAGTTGAGAATCCTGCTTCAAAGCACGCGTGTCCACATAATCCGTTTCGTCACCAATGGTCTTTCTGCTTGGGCTTTGAATTTGGCTTTTTGATTCAGCACCATCAACGAGATTAAGGCCTGCTTTTGTTAACTTCTCAAGATGAGCTCCCAACTTATTATTCTTTCCTACATCACTAGTCTTCCTTTCCCTTGTAAGAGACTGTCATCCACTGACTTTGCCTTTGCTAATGTAACTCTGCCCTCAATTTCTTCATTTGACTCTTTATATTTACTAACTATGGAGGTCGTAGATGCTCTTGAATTGAGCTTATTACCAAAATACCTCTGTCTTTTCGTATCAGTGACAAGTAACGCAGCGTCTTTCTGATTTTCCAATGTTTCCCTCGACGGCTCACTTGCTTGGAATTTAGTTTTTTTAGAAGCATCACTATCTGGCTCTTTTGAAATTAAATCCTCTTTCAAAACATTTTTATTTTCATCTCTTTCGATACCATTCACAACATCGTTAAGCAGAGAAAATTTAGGGCTGCCTTTTCTCTTGAGATGTCCCTCGAAATGATCATTTGGCAGCTCTACCTTCGACGAATCGTCTTCATCCTTACAAATAAGGCTGTCAATATCGAATCCACCAGTAAACAGAGCCTTTGGTTCTGGCAGTTTGGCTGGTTCCGGTAATTTGGCTGGTTCCGGTAATTTGGCTTGTTCCAGTGTTTTGGCTAGTTCCGGCAATTTGGTTGGTTCCGGTAATTTGACAGGTTCCAATAATTTTGCTGATTCCGTTAATTTGGCTGGTTCCGATAATTTTGCTGATTCCGGTAATTGGACTGGCTCTGGTGATTTGACTGGTTCCGGTGATTTGGCTTGTTCCAGTGTTTTGGCTAGTTCCGGCAATTTGGTTGGTTCCGGTAATTTGACAGGTTCCAATAATTTTGCTGATTCCGTTAATTTGGCTGGTTCCGATAATTGGACTGGCTCTGGTGATTTGGCTGGTTCCGTGTTTGACTCATCTAAGTTTTCATCATCAACAGATTCAATTTGCTCCTTGATGTGCAAGACAGAGTCAGTTGCTCCATTTAGATCAAAAACTTCTTCAACTCTGGGGGACTTTTCTTGCAAATATCCGTTGGTTTCGTTGTTATCAGCAGGGAAATCTTCCTCTTTTACATATGAATCTTCTGCATCATCGGTGGTGACATCATCTGAGTCATCACTGGGTACAGCCTGATCTTCTTCTCCTTCTGTTGAAAATACACTGTCTCCTTCGCTGTCCAATCTGGACACGCTTTCCTCTCGGAATTTTTCAAAAGCTTCTTTGGCTATAAGAGCAGCCTCTATGTCCTGTTCCTTAACGCCTTCTGACATCTGTTTCAACCAGGGATGCTCTAAGCATTCTTGGGTTGTTAGTCTTTCCCTGTGTTAAAATCAAATCAAATGATATGAAAATTCTACGGTAGATTAAGATTGTCTAGGGCATTGATAGAACCAAATTTGGTATATTTACCTTTTTATTGATTCGAAGCACTAAATAATCGGTTTCTTTAAAGTGCTTCTAAGGTCAAAAATTCGTCAGATCATTTTCCCTTGAAACAAATGTGAAATTTTCTGCTGATCTCGACTATCTAAATCGTTTCTGAAGATGGAGAAAGGAGTGATGTCAGAAGTTGTTTCTGATGTTATTCAGCTGAGCATGGAAATACAATAGGCTTAAGGAATAAGGCTATTGATTGGGCCAAAGCGGGAGTGGATTAAGCGAAAGCCAAGTTCATGACGAGGAATGTTTTGATCCAACACAACCAGGAAATAATTACGTTAATAATAAGAAACAATCTCGATATATTTGAACCAGATTTAAAAGCTGCCGTCGCAACAAATTGTCTGTTGCAATTATTTGGCCTAGCCATAGCAATGATGATAATCAAACTGAGAGCTCACAGAATGGACTTATAAGAAGAATGTATAAAGAAGAATGGACTTAGAAACTCTTTTAGACTGCAGACTTTAGTTTAATTGTAAATAGGATTTTTAGAAATTTTTATGTTTTAATAATTATACTGTAATTTCATATTTTATGCTCTAATTTAACTTTATATACTTTTTTCGTTGTGTCCCCAATTAGCTTGTAAACTAAATATTTTTTGACACATTAATAAAGTTTTTGATTTGATTGATTGATTGAGGGGGAGAGTGATCTGGAACTAGTAATTGACCTTGTTTGTATATATTTCATTTGGCTTCATTGACTAATCGAGAACATATTTCGATGAAATGGTAGTCACCACTAGTTCTGTGGCCGTTCGTGGATAAAACCACATGACTCTAGGCCCTCAATACGTCACAAATTCTTCGCTGCTTTCATGGCCTAGGTCAAACTTTGAGCGGCAAAATCAAAGAAATGGGACGCAATATAGCAACTACGAAATTAGAATTGAATCTAGATTGGTAAAACGGACATTTCAGACTCAAGTTGATCTTGGAAGCACTTTAGCTGTAAATTCTAAGGAAGTCACAAAATCTCAAGCAGTAATTCTAGCTCCGGAGCAACATTTTAACCATAAAATAAACAAATAAAACAACACTTAGAACTTACTTTGGATCTTTAATGAGAAGAGCTTCGATGAAATCCTTTGCTTCGTCTGATATGTCGTCAAACTCCTCAGCATCGAAATCAAAATCAACATTTGCTATGTTTGCATATGTTTCCATGACGTCATCTCCAGCGAAAGGGGAAATCCCACTAAGCCTAGAAGGCATAAAAACATTTGATACTGACAAAAGAAAAAAACAAGCCCTAAAAATACAACTAGCTCTCAAAATAAAATAACAAGGGCAAAGTTTTGGCTAAAAGCATTTTACGAAATCACCGATCATTTTAGTAAAGCACATTCGAAACTTTACCTCAACAATACCTCAACTGTAAATTGACTTTAAATGTACGCACGTTTGTTTGCGCGTTCGATACTGAAAGCCATATGACACATAGTCACTGCAAACTTCAGGAAAGAACAAAAAAACATTGATTGATACTTACAAAACGTAGCAAACAACGCCAATGCTCCTGTCGAAGAGTAAATTTAGTTTTTAATACAGATTCTGTTATGATCTGTTATGTTTGAAAAAATAACATTTGTCCAATATCAAATATAGAAAACAAACAGCAAATTGAAAAACATAAACGACCAAGAAAAGAGTCTTTTGTATAAGATTCTCTACAATGTTTTTAAATTTTTGGGTGCTATTCTCTTCTGTGAGATTTGAATGTCATAAATGTATCATGTAATGAAAGTCTTTTATAAAGATAATAAATAATTCATGAAAAACCAATTCTTAATTATCCACTTTTGAAGTTATTCGAGGATAGTGCTTAAATTCAATGCTTAAATTTGGTAACTGCTTAAATTCAATGATTTATGGAAAGAGCACATACCACAGGTCTGCAGAAATTTGAATTGGTTCGTATGATAGTACTTCAGGTGCTGCAACAGATAATTGTTTTGAGGTAAAATAATGAATTGTGTAACAAAAAAAGCCGAGGGACATTGCATTTGGCTCGAAATTATGCTCAAACGGGCTTCAAATGATAACAATGCTATAACAACGTAACTTGCGATAATTTCTTCTTGAAAAAAGTTTTCCTAATGTCCAACATAAAAACGGTATCCGATATGATAACCAGAAAAATATGGCACAGTATAATCTTACCTACATATTCTGGCGTACCAACAATGTCGTATTGACTGTAAGGGAGATCGACTCTTCGCGATAAACCAAAATCAATGAGGCGAATTTCAGGAAACTTCTGGTCGTTCTTTAATAATATGTTTTCGGGCTAAAATGAAGAAAAAACAGGAACGTTATCGAAATAAAACCATACTGTTGCCTGATGATTGAATTGACAGTGCAACTTAGTTTTACATCATAAAACTGCCCGGTTCTACCTACACATAAGACCGCGAACAGTTCTGTCTTTACATCAAGGCCTATAAACAGACTAATGAACGATAGTCTTCTTTACATCAAACCAGACAAAGCAAACTGTATCGAACAAACTGCTCCTTTGAGAAATCGTACTGTCTCCTAATTGAATAATTACTACGTGTAGACTAACGCTTTTAGAGTTTCAGGGACCATCTATGTTTTGGTGTCGGAGAACGTCCTGTCATGTATACATTTATATATACATGTAACATATGTGGTATTGGCTTTTTGTGATTGTGAGGTTCAAGGTTACAATAGCTCAAGCAGTTAGCAGTGCTGGTTTTTTAAAGAGCAAGGTGGATAACATATCAAAATGATACCGGGTCAAGGTGAAGACCAGAGAAGAAGAAACAAGAAAGAAATCAAAACACCGAACTCTCTTTTTACATGGAAAAAAAGTTTGTACGAAATAGTTTGACATTATTTCATGTATTCTTTTCTACACCATTAATTTTGTGCTTGGCTAGATCACGTTCCTTTCAGTCATCATAAGTTCCTTATAGCTATATACTGAGTGTAGTTATTGTTATAAACTATAGATGGAGGCAAACTTTATCAAGCAAACCTCGCTACAATGACACGGGAGGGCAATTTTATAGCAATTAAACAAGAGCCTACTTTGCAGTAGCATTTCTTTTAGGGATGTATAATATCGACAGCAGCAAGGGTAAGAAGTTATCTTAAAGGACTTAGATTAATCAGTGCTGGGTTCTATGTCCTTTAACTGGATTAATCGTGAGCTAAATGCCGATAGAACAAAGTCATAAAAGACCCACCACATTATAAAAACAAAATGGTAAACAAATCTTGAAGGCACAAAATTGATTTGAATCAGCCAGCTAATCCTTAATCCATGTTCAGAAGTGAACAAGAGGATATTCCTAAAATTGAAACTTCAAATTGCCCGAAGAATATATGTCACAGATAAGGTAGCAAGCAGCGTCTATTGAGATCCCCAAAAAAGTCTTATCATACCAAGACAACTTCGCCATTCCTTAAAACTAATTCTTCCAAGAAACAAATGGTAAAAGGTTAAAAAAGATATGAAAAAACAGCGGCACTTCTGACCATATTGCGAAATGACGTTATATGTTTCACAAATAAGGGACAGAAAGCTGGAAAACCGGTTGCACAAAACAGCAGATATTGGTTTCACCGGCGACACATGCAAGCTTCGAACAGGTCTACATTTACTTAGCCAGGAAAACTGACCAGGTAGTGTGGCACTCAGACTTTATCAAATGACTTGCCAAAGGGTCAACAATAAGTAGCAACAGCAGGACATATCACAATTTCACAAGGTTATTGAAATACCTAAAAGTATTGACTAACTGGTTCAAGTTAGAGCATATATCTCGGCTACGCTGATACAAAATATTTACCAGGTTTAAATATATAATAGTGTTTAATATGTTCTGCAATAGCATTAAGGTGTCAATAATGGAAACTTGTCACTTAAGCCACAATATGGCTTCTATAGACAAATATCTCTGCAAGACAATGATGGAAAGCATTATCCTTAACAGTGCCAACAAATGAGATGCATTATAAAAAGAGTCAATGTAGCTTGCTTTCTTAAAAATATTCGGACAGAGACATACTGAATTAAAATGGGTTAGAATGCTGAGACAGAAGTTTCTGCTGAATTCTTAAAGAATACGTGTTGACAGATGACAGTTGATCCTGATCGACGGGTTGACAGATGCATGTATGAACTGCTTGGTGGATGGACTAATTCGTAGATGGACTGATGGGTGGATGGACTGATGGGTGGATAGACGGATGGGTGGACGGCGAAATGGATGATCGGATAGATTGATGGATGGTTGGAAGGGTAGATGGACTGACTGGTGGATAGAGAGATGGATGGATTGGTGGATGGAAAATTGAGCTACAAGTTAGAGAGTCCCCTAGTTTGCTAAAAATTATTAATATGGTAGGATAAATGCCCACTTTCTGATCATGCTTAGTTCTAGATTAAACAAAATTTAGAAGATTTTGGCTCCGTCAAAATTCATAAAACAAAACTCAAAGAAAAACATGGTAAACCTAATTTTCTTTGGCGCTTTAGGAGTTAGAAAACCGATCGCTGACAAAAGAGATAGATAGGATTTAAATACTGTGGTTTGCAAAGCTTTATCGGTTAATCACATTCATCGGTAATTTTCAGCTTAGGAGTTATGGGTTTTTTATGCACAACTTTTCTGTAAATAACATTGACGTTCTTGACGATGGCGCTCTAGCTACGTCTCATAAACAGAGCAGACCACGTCTCATAAAATGACAGACAGTTCAACAGAAGGCAAATAATTATTGTAAATTCATTTACAAAAATAATGAGTATCATAAACAAAATAGGCAATAGTTATAAAGTGCAAATATGCTAATAGCTTCTCGCAAATGATTCTGGAGAATAACATAGAGTCTGAAATTCAATTTGTTGCTTTCTATCATGAACCAAATAACTAATTTTGTAAACAATTTGTAAACAAAGGGCTGTGTCTACCCAAAGGGCATTAACATATATATATACACATAAATATAAAAATAGGAAATGAAAATAAAAATACGTTACAGAAAAAAAATGGTTACGTGGTGTACATTTTAAATTGAAACAACATTCAAACTGGGTAGTATTGCGGATGAATTGTAGAGTCGAGTTGAGATTGTTTCTATTGACGCCATAAGGAAAATTTTCATTGCCATATAGTAAAAGCTGAGTTAGAGCCTTATCTGACAGGTTTGTAGGTCCAAGAGGTCGTAATATGTCAAAGACTCCAGCAAGAAGATCTTGTCATTGAGCAGCGAAAGAAGGGCAAAGAAACAAGAAATGTTCGGCATCCTCAATGCCACCATTCGAAGGGCACATTGGGTTTTTAAATATCCCTAAAACTGTGTTTGAATTTGTGAAAGTTTAATTTGCTTAGATCAACTCTAAGTTGAGTAAGACGGGATAAACCTATTGGGTCATGAATTCCGAAGACAGACTTTGCGGATAATTGACAAAAAATTTTCCTTGAAAATTAGCAACAGATGGTGCAAGTCTAAGCTCTGGTTCAAAATTGTTCCATTCAGATAAACAGTGAGGATAAAAACTAGATTTGAATTTTTCTGTTCTCAATTAACCAGACTACAACCTTTTATAATTAATACTTATATACTTGAAACATGCTACATGATTTAAACACTTTTTCCAAACACCCCAATACCCTAAATTGTTTTTCAACCCAATCAATGGATGGACAAACATGTCCCCTGTGTAGAATGGACTAAAAAGTAGTCTCAAACAACATCCTCAAACAAAAGTTTCCCTTTCAACAGAAACATGGAAATTAAGACCCCTTTCTCTCTATGCCCTCTCTAACTAACACAGCATATTACAAATCAGTGCTACAGGGTAACTGCGGATTGAAGGAAAATCCATGATTCTAGTGCATGATAAGTTACATGAAAAATTACAGAATATGTCAGAAGACTGTATCCTAAACCTGACAGTTTAATTATTTATTTATCTATTTTCAACAAACAGGTTTAAAAACCTAGGTAAATATTTAAAAAAACATTTCTCTCTTAGTAGCTTATTTTTCAAGACATTTGTTGACCCCTGGTTATAAGGCAAACAACAAACAAGTTTTGTTTAAGGATAATACAAAGAGGCACTAAGACTAGTAACCAATTATAAATGTAATCAGGCAAACAAATAAAACAAGCAAGAAAACAACCAAATAAATAAGCAAACAGGCAAGCAAACAGGCAAGCAAGCAGGCAAGCAAGCAAGCAAGCAAGCAAGCAAGCAAGCAAGCAAGCAAGCAAGAAAGCAAGCAAAAAAGCAAGCAAGCAAGCAAGAAAGCAAGCAAGCAAGCAAGCAAGCAAGCAAGCAAGCAAGCAAGCAAGCAAGCAAGCAAGCAAGCAAACAAGCAAGCAAGCAAGCAAGCAAACAAACATATACCTTCAGATCAAGGTGAACCACATGGTGATCATGCAAATACATTGCTGCTTGGACAATTTGATAAATCAAAGAGCATATTTCCTTCTCTGTACGAACAGACTCCACTTCAAGGCAGTGCTTGTGCAAATCGCCACCAGCAGCACTGCAAAGAAATTTCAAAGTGTGATATAAATCAATATTTACAATCAAAAATAATGTTGACTGGTCTGTAATACAGTGATCAATGCTGCAAAGGCAGAGCTGTACCCACTTGTAAACAAAGTCTTTGAGACCCTGAGGTTTTTCAGCCAAGCCCTGCTATGCTGCTCCTTGTTTTAACATGGTAATTTACCATCAAAATGGAGAAATATGACCACATATTTTAGTCATCAAAATATCTTTCTTGAACAATCTAATCTGCATATCAGCATTTCACCTACCCTTTTTAGATCCTATAAGACTTCATTTGAAGGGAGCAAAGAATATCCTGGCCTTTCAGCAAGTTTATTCATTAAGATATATCTTATACATGTAATATGTTTTATATAATATATATATATACATATATATATATATATATATACTTATTATATATATATATATATATATATATATATTATAATATATATAGTATATATATAACATATAATATATATATCAGTTTCTTCTGTGGTATGTTGTCTTGTGTACTTCTTGCTGCTTTTTATTATGAGTTGAAGAAAACTTGGTGCTTCTGTTGTACATATATATATAATTTATTCTATTTAAATAAAAAAATGACCCAAGAACACCAATTTTAGGTGAAAGCACCAATATTTGATGGACTTTTTTCATGATATTATTAGCATGTTTGGCTATTTCTCCAACTCACATGACAGATTAACAGTTACATATACAATTTCATAATTTGGGATATTCAAATATTCAAAAATAAAGGTTCTCCTGTGTAGATTTTTATAGATTTTTATTTTTATAGAATTCATACTTAAGTGTGGATCATAAATATGAATATATAGTGACTTTAAAGGCAGACAATCATTGCTTTACACTCATGTCCAGTAATTTAGAAAAGAATGCAATATAAATTACTTTTAACTATGCAGACAGTCAACCAAGTTTTCTTCTTGGGTCACTTGCCTTAATCAAGCAAAATATACAATTTATAGAAAGAAAGGACTTTAACAATATCCAGATAAAGAATCTGAGTGAGTGACACCATAAGAGCAGGAGACCAGTTGCAGTGCATGTGCTTTTGCACTACTAACGTAGCTGCCAGATTAAAACATCATTTTAGGTTTCATTGCAAAACCCCTAAAGAGCATTCTTCATTTTGGAATTACAGAGCAATTGGCCTGAATTAGAATGTGATATTATTTAAGAGCAGCAAATGTTGAATAAATTAATAAATGACAAAAATAGTAACTATTATAATGAAAATGACAATAAAGTTTAGAGCATTAAACTCAAAGAGCACATACTCTTTAGCCATGGGAATTGGAGGTCCTGGCAGATTGTTTACAAATTATAAATATATATATATATTGAATATATATTTTAATGTATCAAAGAGAAAACTTAGAAAGTGGTGAGATTTAAATATAAGTTTCACCACTTTCTGCATTTTCTCTTTACATTTAAAAGGGAAAACTGGAGTTTAAAAGAACACAATCAAGACAACCATAGGCATAGGGGACATAGGGGCTTGGGGCTGCAGTCCCCAAATCAGGTTGAATTCTATCAAATTTGAGGTCCACTCAGGCAATTTTATCTAAAGGAAGCAGCAATATTCAAGGCAAGACCCATACTAGGCCCCCCCCCCCTTAACGTTTAGCCTCCGCTATACCTAACTGCCAAAGTCACAAATATTGTAAAGTCTAAAAAACTTACTACTCCAAAATAAGTATCATTTCACTTCTTGTTTCAAAAACATCATAGAGTTTCACCATTTTTGGGTGATCTGAAGTATGCAGTATGTCTATTTCTAATAACAACTGCTCTCTGCCTCTGCGACCAGCTCTTGCCTTTCGTATGCACTTTGCTGCAAACACTTCTCCAGTAGAGATTTTTAAACATCTTTTCACAACTGCAAACCTTCCTCTACAAAGTAGAATTTTTCAAATTAATTTTGAACATAACAATACTGGGTAACAAGTAACAATTTCTTTGTGCTCAAGGCTGAAAAGAAAATCTAACTGGTATGATTTTTAGGGTTAACAGATCTTGCCTTCAAACCTTTTTTGAACCTGTCTTAAATGAGTGAGTGCCAGCCAAGGGTTACTGATATACATCACACTTTTTGACAGGGAGAAGCAAATAAAAAGCCCCCACCCCCCTTGAATTAGATAATGGTCAATTTCAAATTTCCAAAATTTCAAAAAAGTCTGGGCAAAAGCTACTACACAAGAAGGTTCAGGTCTGTACTTTTGTACTCTTTCTTCTGTGTGACACTAATCATCATTCCTATTTGATCTTGTCATGATTGAGCTCAGGTATGAGTTTTAAGCTTCTAATGCTTAAAAGCCTTAGGTTCCCCTCAAAAATGAACCTTTTGTTTCCCCTTTTCACCACATGAATTCCCTGCTTTCCACACAACAAGGTCTCTTGTCCCTTCCTCAAAAAAATTTGTCATACATTCTAATATTGTTTATGTATTCCTTTTGATTTGCAAGTGGTTCCAACTTATCCATGCATCACCCCAAAATGGTTGCTCCATTGTTGACTGATGTATTCCACACCCTTTTTCATTATGAGCAATAAAGTTGGAGATTTTCAGAGTCTTTGTTGATGGAAATGAACAATCCAGTCCCTTAAAGCACCAAGCGTGTGTTTTAGCAGTAAAAGAGGGAGTGCTTTTTTATTTAGGATAACTGAAATTGTTAAAGTGTTGTTGATTTAGGATAAGATTTGAGATAACCAAAAGATTCAATAGAAAAGAAGTTGAAGTGCAATGGTGTCCAAATATTGTAGACAAAGTCTAAAGAACATCTCTACGTGAATATCTGGCTTTGTTAAAAAAGCTTTCATTTCATCATCTTTTTAGGATGAAAAAACGTCCTCAATTTTATTTCTAACAACGCCCATTATGCTTGGGACACACCCATTTTATCAAGTGTGGTTGAAACTTCCCAAATTTTCTCTGATGCGCAGTTGCCATTTTTTCCATACAGGGTCGTGGTATTCAAGTTGAAAGGTCAGTATCATTATCTCGGTATCATGTTCTACTCCCCCTGAAAGACAAGAGATCTACGCGACCTAATCTCGAAAACGCACAAAAGACGGAGGTTATATGATTTATAATGGACTGTTTGTTTCCTTGTTTGTTTAAAAGAATTTGGCTTAGGCCATATAATCCTTTCTTCTGTCTCAATGAATAATCACTACCCACTACCTAAAAATTCACAGCTAGGAATTAAAAAAAAGTTTATAAAACCTTTTCTCCTAGCAGAGATTTCTCAAGGGATAATGAGTATAAAAATACCAACGCCCGATCTCTGATTGGAAATTCCATCTGTGGTTCAGGGTCAAAACCTGCATCGCGAGAATTAAAAAATATCAAGCTGTCTTACTAAAAGAATCTGAGCTTTTATTTTGGTAAAGCTATTTAAATTGTTTTCGCACTCGTCAATCAAAATTTGGTCAATCAAATCGGCAAATGCACCCTCCCTATCTGTTGAAAGAAGTTTGATGTTATGGAAGCATTTTACAGCAGACCTCAGTTCGTTACAGTGATGGAAGGAAATCATGGAAAAAACATGCCAAAATCTTGACGAAATATTGGCAAAATCGAACTAGGTTGAGATTATGATGAAACTAGCTCTGGGTTGGACGAAGGCTTACAAAATTTTAAGCCAATGGCGTGGCTAAACCTACCTCCCTAACTCTTCTTTGACTTCGTAATAGTCTGTGAGTGGCTCTGTTCTGATCAGTGCCATTTCAAATGCTCAAACAGTCAACGATCCATGGTTAAATCTGATGGGCATTACCTTGAATGGGTGTTCTACTGTACAGATCGGCCTAAACGCTTTCGATAGTCATTTCCGACTTTCCTCTACGGAGCAGGACGAAATGGAGTCGATATGATTGATAATAAATCCTGCTGTGCCCTGTGTTTGAAGTGATCGAAATTCAATACAAAACAAAAGAGCCATGTCAAGTTGATTAACTTTATTTCTATCAGCACATAGTCATACTTCAACCATTTAAACAAAGAAGTCTGTCTTGATGCTCATTCTATGGTAATCACCTTTCATTTTTGTGGCTTCCTCGTCCGACTCCTCCTTTCTAAGGACAATGTACGCTAATGTTTGTCCAAAGCCATGAAGGAGACAAGGGCCTGGGCGTAACAATCCATTAAAGGCAATAAAAAGAAACACATCCATTCTTTCTAGTGTAAAACATTGACGTTTGAAACTTGCAACATTTTTATTACCTAAGGCACAAGCTCGTTTGTAAATCAAATGAAAAAGGGTAAATTTCATAGCCAAAAATTAACTCGCTAGATTTAGTCGGGGGAATCTACTGGGGTTGTTGGGACATCATCAACCCCCTATCCCCCCTACAAGCAAGAATGATGCAGTTATCGAGACATTTCGAAACTCTGTTCGGGCAATCATGGGCTCCGACAAAGGTTGAAATATGGAGGGGGGCAAGGGAAAACTTAACACCCATAGCAAAAGATTTTGAAAAAAAGCTCTATTGTTTTGCAAAAAAGTGGGGGGGGGAGCCAAGTCCCCCCGCCCCCCCTTCGTTGGAGGCCCTGGCAATACCTTTGGTCGACTTCTAACTTTCAAAATGGATAGTAGCTTTCTGTAAATAAAAGCATTGCAGTAGCTGCGAACAGGGGTGCAAATTAAATCATTTTCGGGGGCTCCACACTTTTCTATAAGAATACTTAATTTCTTGCTGAGCCTCGCTTATTTCAAAACATTACACACTTTTTTACAGGAATACCCGAGCCTCGATATTCTTAAATGTTTTTTATTTTGAGCCGAAAATTATTCCTAAATTATTCTTATAGACTATATTCTTATAAAAAGTGTGTATGTGTCAGGAAAAGTTAGAGCAAGTCGGATACGAAAAGGAACGACTCTTAAAAACGAATCTAAGCAGACAAGCAAAATGAAAATGTCTCAAGAATACATATGAGGAAATGACAAGACACCCCAGTGGATCACTTGAACTTTTTATATTAATCATGGTACATCTGATAATCATGGGTAAGAACTTTCCTTGGGTACTTGCAGTGCTGAGGAGAGGGGGGTCAGGGGATCACTGACCCGGGGGCCCTTGGCTATAGGGCCCATAATTAATGACTCAATTTAAAAAATTTCTAAGTAATAAGCCAGCCTCTCCATTACCACAAACTGTCATTATTAAAGACAATAATGACAAAAGTCTATGAATGAATTAAGGTAGAAGCAGTTTGAGTCTTTCATTACCTGAGTGTTGAAAATATTTTTGTTAATAATTTCTCATCTTTGTGAGCTTGGGCTAAAGAAGTTGAAAAGCTTCTGAATGTTGCCAAAAAATGTGATTGCAACAGGCAACCTACAGCAATATGCATGCTATGCAAATTTACACTATTGCATGCGCATCTATTTGCAACAGTGTGTCGGTTGTGATAAATTAGTTAACAAATTAATCATTTTCCATTTTATAAGACTTTAAAATTTCTAAGAAATTTTCATTTTTATGCATTATGGTGTTTAAATATCAGTTATGCTTAAATTTTATAAAATAGAAACAGAAGTAAAAGCCACCAGACAATGGCCTAGATAGAAAAATTCATAGGAGGGGTGAGAAACTTTAACAGGCATTAATACTATTTTCATAAATTTTAATATGACATAACGACATCGGAACAGAAATAAATAAATGTTTTGATATATTCAGATATTCATATGTTTATTCAACCTTAAATTCTTTCCTATCAAAACATAGCAATTGAAGAAACATAGAACAACCATCTTAAATTTCCGACAAGACCAGAGGATTTCCGAAAAAATAGCAGTTTAGCTCTACAGGGGGGTTTTTGCCCCCTCTGACTCCCTTCTATCTACGCCACTGCCACCAGAGCAGTTTAGTCACCACAGCAACTTTAGCAACCGAAATAGCCGCCAAGCCAATTTTAGCAACCAAAATAGCCACCATGGCAATTTAAGCAACCATCATTTTCAAAAATTCCTGGGGGAGCATTCCCCATGCCCCTAGAAACATATGCCTTAGACAAGTTTTCCCATTTATCTTTCGTCCTGACCCGGGGCCCATAAATCCTCTCCGCAGCTCTGGGTACTTGACTCAACAATATACCATTTTGCTACTGATAGGTTCCACCGACACAAAACAAAATCAAAAACACGAAGAAAAGGGTGAGTATTTTTCATCAGAAGCAAACCGAATGCATCTACGGGATCTGCATACGTTCATGCATCTCTCTTCTTACTCTGGGCATCAGACCAGTGCCACATAACTTCTAGCGAGGAGATAGAAGTGGAGAAGCGGAAGATCATAGGACGCATACGTCCCCCAAATACGTCCCCCACATACGTCCCCCACATACGTCCTCCACATACGTCCTCCACAGATAAACATTTTAAGATCTCACGCTGTGATAAAGTGAGGAATTCATTCTATTTGAAACTGAAACTGAAACGATGTTCAGGAGGCTGGGGGCAGCCCCACTTGTTAAATATTCAAAAAACGAATTTTTTAAAATTTTATCGGCAGTTTAAGCTTGTTTTATGGTATTATGTTTCATTTGCAAATATATTTTCACAATAAAAAACATAGAAGCAAGAATTTAAACTTCTCTCACAATTCTTTCCAAATCTACACGTCATGTTGATTTAGAATTATTTTAGAATTAAGGCTCAGAATAAAAGGGTGCTCGGGCTATTCACAAACTATTCAGTTTGAACGAATGATAAGTAAAAGCATCAAATAGCTCGTTTTGATTGGATCAAAATAGAGTTATGTATTCTTTAAAAGCTAGATGCTGAAACGCTTGACAAGGATTTTGAAGATTTATTTCTAGGAGAATGGACTTAGTTTGAAGCTTTTGAATACTGTTCTTCATTTTTTAAATATTTGCTTACCACAAAAAAGCCAACCACAAAATGATAGCTAATTTCAAACACATTTAAAAATGGTGCGTTTTCCCAAAATCTTTATGGTGTGGTATGAAAAAATTGTCCCCGGGGGGTACAACCCCAGATCCACTCATGTCGTTCTTTGCCCCTCTGATCATCCCATCCTGGGCATGCATCCTGGACACGCATCATGGGTACGCATCCTGGGTACGCATCCTGGGTACGCGATTAAACCATGATAGATGAAGTTTTTACACCTGAGTCGAATGAAATTCTAAAGTCTGGAGTAATACACAACAGCTTAAGTGATCATGCATTGGTTTCTTGCATTATACCAACCAAGATCCCAAAGCCAAAGGCAGTGTACAATTATGCACGCTCATTTTGTTACCTAAACTTGAACAAGTATAAGGAGAATATTTTAAAAGCTAATTGCAAAGAAATTTATAAGAAACAAATATCACTCAAGCTGTGACTTGCTGGAATAAGACATTCCTTGACATCTTAGACAAGCGTGTACCACTGAAAAATGTAAAGATTGAGAAAACATCCAAACCATGGTTTAACGATTCACTAAAACTATTGATGAATCACAGAGACCAACTGCAAAGCAAGGGGAAAACATCAGGCCTAGGCAATGACTGGGAAACATACAAAACCTGGAACCTAAAAGTGAAAAAAGCTGTAAAAGATACCAAAGATGCTTTTTTTCCAAACCTGATAAATGAAAACGTAAAATGATGATTTAATGAAATTTAATCAGAGTTGATTTCTCGAGGGGCTTTTGCATTGGCTGTTACTCCTGAGTTGATTATTGACTGTTATTCATATTTTTGGTCTCATGTGCCACGCTTTCTCGTGGTTCTCTTGCATTTGCGTTACTCGTTTATTGGTATTGCGAAGTAGTCTTGGCCTCCGGGGGATTTGTTTAGTAATGCTAGGGCAAGATTTATGGCTCATGGCGGTTTTCATTCCCTAGGTTATTCTTGGGGGTATTTAAGGTTTTTGGCGTAGTGTTGGTTTCTCTTTGCTTAGTGAAAGGCGACATATAGTGTGCTGTTTATTTTCCCGCCCCCCTCCCTTTTTCTTTTATCTTGATGCCTTCAATAAAATTTCTCGTACCTTTAGGCATTCCTTTATGCTGTTAGCATTTATTTGGATGCTATTAGGTAGGACTGGTGCATCGGCTGTTAGTGGGGAAAAGAGTCTTTTCTTGTCCATTCCCTCCCCTTTATCAATTAAATTTGGGGGTTACTATGGGAAATTCCAAAGTAACCTCTTCCTGTTTAAATCATGGCAAATCAATAAACAGTTATGGAAAACAATCTCCAGAATACTACCCAAGAAGAAACAAGCTAACCTTCCATCATACTCGAACAAAATAAATCTTGCAAATGAGTTTAACAATCATTTTGCATGCATCGGTACACAAACAAAACGCAAAGTCAACTTAGAAAAGCCAAGAAGAGCCTTATAATTTATTTTCAATGGATCCAAAGACGACATTGCTAATTACAGGCCTATCTCACTACTTTCATTGCTCTCCAAGATACAAGAGAAAGCCGTCTGTTATCAGATTATGAAGTACCTTCAGAGCAACAGTCTGATTAATAACTTTTCTGGGTATAAAGATTTCATTCCACCACAACTGCCTTAATTAAGATCACAGATGGCATTCTAAGGAATATGGAAAGAGGTCTTGTTACTTCACTTATACTCACAGACCTTAGTAAAGCTTTTGATACAGTTGACCACAACAAATTGCTTATCAAACTATCAAAGTACGGTTTTGATTACCATTCATTTTTCTGGTTCAAAATGAAAGATTAGGTTATCTATCATGTCGAGTTTAACATGTTAAGATGGATGGCACACCTTTTAGGGAATCACACTTACAATGTGGTGTCCCCCAAGGAGCTGTTCTAGGTCCAGTTCTTTTTATGATTTATCTCAATGACTTACCATTAGCACTTGCGGAAAAATACAAGGCCTTCAACATTTCCAACCCATCTCCATGGATATGCTGATGATACCCAGTTGTACAATGCTGAACCTGCAGATCTGATTTCGGCAGCACATAAGCAGATCCAGGATGATGTACAATGCCTGCCAAAAGTACTTGGAACACCCACCAATTTACGCTGCATTTGATATCTTTCATTCCTTTCATGAAAAAAATGCTACTTCCGCCCCTTTCCCCCTAAAACAATGTTGATGATTTAGAGAGATATCATAAAAGAAGCGCAAAAGAAAGTGCTTCCTAAAATCCTAACCCGTTTGATAGTAAACCAACATTGTTCCGTGGGGGAGAGGGGGATGATTGGTTTTGACCTTGGAAATTGATGTCAGTGTTCCAAGACTTTTGGCAGGCATTGTACATATTCTCATATAATGGCTTACTCACAACAAGTTAAAAGCCAATTCAGAGAAGTTTAAGTACATGCTGATCGGTACAACAGCCATGCTAAGGAAAATTCCTAAAGAGTTTTCCAAACTTGAAACAGATAGCGACATTTTGACCAGGGCAAAAGTAGTAAAAAACCTGGGACTTACTGTTCATCAGAAACTTAAATAGGATACACACATAAAAAGTATAACAAACAAATGTGATGGAAAGCTCATACAATTGACTAAGATTAAGAAATGCATGAATCTGGAAACAGTTAAAGTATCCTTTTCATCAACACTTGGCTATTGTGAAATAGTTTATGGAAATGCCAGCAAGAATGAGCTTCAACGAGTACAAAGATCTCAGAACTTTACTGTCAGAGTTGTCACAAAGAAGCGAAAGTATGATAGTATTTCATCAACTATCAGTGAACTGGGCTGGCTATGGATAAGAGGCAATTTGTACAGAGTAAATCAGATTCACAAATTCTTGCAAGGAAACGCTCCACAACATCTTACGGAAACTCTAATAATAAATAGCAACGTTCATGAATATTGTTCACGTCAGTCCAACGAGTTACACTTACCATCAGCTAAAACTAACAGCATGAAGAGAACATTTCAGTACATGGGATCTGCGGACTTTAATTCTCTGCCTACCTTAGCTCAACGTACAACTAATATAAATAGATTTTTAGCCCAAGTTAATTCCTTACTTTGACACTTTTTCAAACTAACTATTTTCTTTACCTCCAAAAGTTATAAGGTTTCATGTAATAAGGTATTATGTAACAATCTTATCATTTGTATTTAAAAAAATATTTTCAATGCGTTATTTTAAATTGTAGATTTAGATACCATTATGAAAAACCATGTAAATTGATAGTGTCTTATTATCATATTATCATATAACTGCATCTTTTCCTTTTCCCGGCACAGGTATACCCATTGAAGATACTTTTTCAGGGCAGGTTAGATTTTCAATGAAAATGAAATTTTATTGCAAAATCTACAAAATGTATAATCATTGAAATTACTTTTAGGCGAACCATCTGTTTTTTAATTGGATTCTGATTTGAAAGAACAAGTATCCTTTTTGAGAATTTTACTTATACTTTCATGTTTTCATAGTTTTATCCCAGAACTGGGTCGAAAGTGTTTTAGCAGGCATTTCCACGATCTCAAATCAATTTAAATGCTTTTAGTACACAATAAAAGGGTTATTATGTATAAATAATCATCACCAAATCAAATCGAAATGAAGCCTTCAGTCCGTCTGGGCATTCCAAAATTGTCATTTTTCTTAAAACGCAGCCGATGTTTCACGTGTTTTGTTTTTTGGTAATGGCTCTCATGCTTTCGTACCCATGTACCTAACCCTCGTGTTCTGTGGCACTTCTATCAACTCCAAGGTATCCGTTGACCAAAGCATTTTTGGCCTCGAGCTCTGCATGAAGGAATTCGCTGGGTAGCATTACTATAAGTATGTTTACTGGTATGTTTTTCGTACAAAAAGTATAGTACCATCAATGCTGTTTACTGTGACAAAATTCAGTTTTCTAAATTTGGAAGTTATGCATAGACAGGCGATAATTATACCATTCCAACTTTTCTCTCTCATACTTCAATAGTAACCCTCGTTTTACGATATTCCCTCGGTTTTAAAATTTGCAATTTTTAGTAACTCATGGCTATTTCTTAATAGAAATCAAGAGTTTCTACAAAACATGTGTCGAGTACCTTTGACGAGTCGGTTTTGCATCAATGTCTGATTTTCATGAGAGTTCTGATGGCATTACGTCCCGACGCATTTTGCTGGCCATTCAATTTACCTATTGGTTGAACTACACAATAGACCTATTTTTACGTATCCAATCGGCGAATTCTTAAGTTTTATCAGTAATAAAACATTGCCATGTCTATTTTTTACTCTGAACGGTTGACTCAAGGGGCATAAATTAAGTACCAAGAAATCCGGTGCCAAAAACTTCAATAGATTAATTTTCGGTGGAAAAAATGTTTATATTTTTAAAATTCCGGTGTAAACTTCGATGAGAATTTGAAAAATTTGGATGAAAGAAAACATTTCGGCGAGTGAGTACAGAAATGAAACACTTTTTGTAAGTTATTTTTATCTTTAACATAAATTATCTGGAACAAAATCATGAAAGTTATAAAAATTGAATATCACCCCAAAAATGTCTTTTTTATTACATTTTTCATAACCTATGAGGAAAATTGATTGGAAAAGTTTACAGTTAGCAATATTTTTTTTTTCAGAAATTATCTGGAACGTTAAATAGAAATCTTCGGCACTCAATGTAGTGCCTTTAAATTGAATTATCACTTAATCGGACATGCCTGTAAGTTTGGAAAGATACGGGACCACGGAGTTCTAATTGATTTTTAAATCTAAAAATTCAACCTTAATCCCGAAATTGAATGCCCAGAGTATTGCTTTCCAAGCGGTGCGTGCAGGCAAATAAGATTATTATTATTATTTTATTATTCTCGAATATTTATACAGGATAATACTTCAGTGGTGATATGCATATATACATATTTACACTGTTTTCCTAGTAGTCCTGGTAAAATAAACAAACAAACAAAGATAAGATTAAAAAATCATTTACAATCAGCATTTATAAAATACAATTTGAAAGCGGAAAACAACTCGGACAAAGGGGAGGAAGTAGAATTGTATAAAAGAGAATAAGAAAACACATTGATGTTCTTTTTCATACTAAGTAATCACAAATTAACTTTTGAAAAAATGAAACAGGAATTAAACTTGACATGTCAGTACAATTGAGCGTCTTTCCTGCAGTGGGGAAGCTTTGCCATTCTGAAGATGACGAGGAATCTCAGCTGCAAGGCAATGTGGATCGTACTTTTGCGAGCTGCAATGTTTTTTCGTCTCTTCCACCAACTGTCCAGTGCTTTTTATTTAACCAGAATAACAGAATAACATAATCTTGCTATTATTTTAAAATTACTGTCTGCTGATTGGTTCTAATCAAATCGACGACCTATAGAAGCTCTACACGTAAACAAAGCTAGGGGTCTAAGACTTAAAGTTCTAGATAAGATACCTGCTTTGTCGATGGCTCTCAATATTTCCAAGACGGATCTTTGACAGGAAATCTGAAGATGAAATTATAAGTTATAAAAAATAACTGAACTTACATTACTTTAGAAACTAGCCATGGATCGTCGATATTAAGGAAGGGGGACTTCGGAGCATGCTGTCTACTAAATAAATAGTTCACTTGGTTCACTTAAAACGTATCAACTTCTATAGCAATGCTGTGACACAGCTTCGGCAATGGAAAATCAATGAGACCTTTGAAACGTGAAGACACAAGGGTAAAAAAGAATCGATGAAAAAAGATGGGGATGGGTATTTGCGAGTGAGAATACTGGGCAAGGTATCAAGGGTCGAGAGCGTTTACACCTTTTCATGGAAGTACTGGAGGATCATCAAGCCTTAATACTGTATATGTCTCAATCGCGTTCAAAATTCCCAATTGTTAATGGCCAACAGTAGTGTGTTTTTGGTCTTCACAACAGCTGGTATAGCAGTTGTTAAGGCACTGCGTCCTTATAGCAATGGGAAGACCGTCTAGCGACTATCACTAACATATTATATTAGAAAAATACCATCAAGACTACTGGATTCTCCTTTCAACGTTTCCTATGCTCCTCAGAGCTATTTCAATGTTACCTCGATGCAAACTTACGCAATGAAGATTCTCCTACTGCTACTTACGTAAACGGAATACTGCAAACTAACTACACAAGAGAGTGAATTATTTAAATGAAACCGAGATGTTTTAGAGCATGGTCCGGAGTGCAGAGGTTGCCATGAAATGATAGTTACCAATTTAAGCACATAAAATCATTTTTATCAAGTCAGGAAAACCACTTTACTAAATTTTGAACAGGAAATAAGGGCTATGGGTAGGGGAGGTGAGGGGAAACGAAAACTAATTCACGATCCCTGGCTAGTTCTGATGAGAATATTAAAAGCTGTAATAACTAAAGAAACTCCGTAATTAAATGTGTAACGCAAAATTACATTTGTAGTACGTAGTTTAACAATACACAAGCAAAATGCGTAACTTAAATGTTACTGAAAAAATATCAGAAGGGTAAAGGGTATTCAAAACATAGAAACATTTCATTGCATGTTGAACAAAACTAAACTGAGCTTATTAATATGGAAAAATTAATTATAAATTACAGATAACCTAGTACAACGGAATGCAACTGTTTAGTCAAGGAGAACAAACAGTATTGGACTGCTCAAGACTATTTGATTTTTAAATACTGCTCGCAAAAAGAGGTGTAAAAAATGTTAGGCAAAGAAAGGGCCATAGAGAGATTTTTAAAGGTACTGGGCTTGCTATCTTATACGACGACCACATAACCATAAAAAAGAGAACCCTCTCTGCATTTCATTACCTTCTACGTTGCCATGGCAAAGAAACATGGCTCGTAATGATTGATGATTACGCATAATTTTGAGGCAGGAAAGAACTACATGGAAAAAAAACAAACGCATACGGAAAAAATCAAGTGAAAAGTCTGGTGTATCAAGTTTAGCATACATTTAAAGGAAGAAATTAAAGAAAGCATTGCTATCAATCGTAGTCAAAATAGTTTGAGACGAACAAGGCATTGGGTCTCTGCCTGGAGCAATATCATGCTTGAAGATGTAGAATGTCTGTTTCACACAAACCTCCGGAAAAGTTTCATAGGCATTATTGAATATCTTAACAAATTGGATTTTGCGATACAAATGTTAATTTAAGTGGACATATAGCAAGAGCTGAGAGTAAACATGTTTACACGTTTTAATAGGTTCCTAAACCTTTATAATTAAAAAAACGCCTTAGGAAACTAAAATATCACCAGAATGGAACGAGTACAGTTCGAATGGCACAAATTTACTACCTTTCAAATTACATTAATTTTTAGATTTAAAAAGTGTCAGCCGTTGAAAAAAATACCAATTTTTCAAAACATAATCGAAAATATTCAAGTTTAAATACACATGTATTTTGAACTCGATAATCCATTTGCTAGAGCTGAAATTCAATTAATGATCTAAACATGAGTGGAAAGCGTCACCGTTTTAGGTGGCTCAGCATGATTATGAATGGTAACAGGATTTGAGGATATTAAAACAAAATATTACATCAGTATAAAGTGTGAACTCTTCCCTGCAATCAAACGTAGGCTAAAACTGAAAATGCCTTGTGACGCAAAATTAGTATTATCAGCTAATATTATCTAAACTTAGCATTAAGTATTCTAGCGAAATGGCTAAAAGGAAAAGAAGGCTAAAATGAAATTGATTTACTGGATCATCAGTCAAAGGTATAAAACCACACAGATTCACCCTTCACTTTTGCGTTTCTATCTCCTCAGGAAAAACCCATCAAATCGAACAAATTTCCTACAATTTAAGAAGCCTTACACAGTCTAGAAATACTGGCAGCATCGACCTCTCAACCCTAACCCGAGCAAGCACATGTCGGTCGGACCTACTATCTGTGTTGCAGTTGATGTCTTTCTGCTACTATGCACGAAAAGCAATTATTTTTATCTTATCTATTCAACTTGAAAACGTATCATTTTGATTGTACATTACAAATTACTATACATGGTTTAAAAAGCTAGGCTAATTAGGCTAGGCTAGGTTTAATAAGTAAAAAGAGTGATCATTTTATGTCATAGACAGGTCTAAACGATAAAAATAAGCTTAAAATAATCATGTTATACTAGATACAGATCAGTTACAAAAAGACACACGGCTGCACTTATCAGAAGATTTCCAAAATATTTTGTTTAGGTAGGGCAGAGCATGTATGGGATAAATATCCTCAAAAATGCTTTGCTGAATACAACCGTATAAACGTAATATGTTTGGTCCAAATTCAAACAAACATGAAACTGAATAATGGATATGTGAAAACCATCATTTGTGTAAGTATGCTAACTACATCGAATCCTAATTCAAACGGAGTTTAACCGGATAACGGCCTTAGAATAGAAACGGTAAACAATGGGCAATCTAAAAACTTAAAAAACAAGAATTTTTTTTGAAGCATCCATAAAAAAGGTATCCGAATCGCTGAGTAGCGCAGAGCCATTAATATCGCAAAGTTTATTCATAGGGCCGTAGCGTTTGACAGAATATGAAAAATGTATTTCCACAGTCACCTACCGTTTAAAAATATCAAACGAATAGACTGAATGTTTATTATTTTAGAGGCCAAAATTAGGGAGTTTTCTCGGTTGTTTAAACACTTATGGATGACTGAACAAAGCAAACTATCCAGGAATATTGGCTAGCTAAATTAGGCAGTTACAGTCCATTAATTTAGCACTAATAATACTCACTGGCTTTCATAATAATCCTGACTATGCAGGTGGCAAAGCATACTCATTTATCTACAGTTTTTAGGTTAACATTTCATAAATTATATTGGCAAATGTTTATTATCACACGAAAAGCAATAGAGATCAGTCAACTGTACAGTAAGACGAACAACATAAACAATGCATATAAAACACACAAAGGACTAAATTGCAAAGCACCTATCGCCCCTTTCAGTTACCTTGATACAAATTGCAAAAATTCGCAGCTCTATGTCTCCATTTAGATATGGAAAGGAAGGACAGAGCCACTCACATATTTCAACGAAAAACTAAGATTTAACTTCCTATTGCTTAAGATTTATAGAATTTTTCTAAAAAAGGCATAACTTACAATAGAATAAATTGCCTGGAAATATTCATACTTTGAGTTGAGATGATGCTGATAATGTTATCTGTACGATCATTGTGATATTTAGAACTGCAGAGATTTAAAGGCCACACCAGGGATTACGAACGCTTGGAGATGATTCACCCCATTATTAAAGAATCTAAAAATTCTCCTTTAAATTATTTGCAATTCACGATTACGTTTCCCACTTTTGATGTAAAACTATTTGTTTAAATGAAAAAGCAGAAGGCAACATAAGTCAAGTTTACTTAAAAATAAACAAGAACGTCGGTGTGTGTGTATAGACCCCTACAATCGCCAAAGGATTATAATAGTGTAAGGTTACTAACGTATCTTAAAAAGCAATATTTTATCTAGCAATTCACATGAACTCAAAAAGCTCTTATCACCATTGAGACAAGAAGCTTTTACAAACTAAAATGGCAACTCATTTGACGATCTTTAACAACTTTCTGATCTTTAACAAATTATATGAAAACAACATAAGAAACACCACCAATTTTTTGGTAATTGTACACTGAATATAACTGGGCTATTCATAAACTGTGAATAATGCATTGTCGAACAAATAATAGCTGAATTAGGTGCAGGAGTTCAATGTATTTTTCGGACATTACATGCTTGCTGGGACCATATTCCAAATCTGATGCATAAATGTTTTTCCATCAAAACAGATTAAACTAATGATGTATTTTAATATTACATCAGTGGTGTACATCTTAAATTCGCGAAAGTACAGTCATTTGTAGAACAAACTTTAAAAGGAATCGCAACAGCTACCAAGACGATAAAGCGAATCAGGGTTACTGGACCAGATCTAATAAGTATTGATTGCAGATAATTTATCCAAGAAAAAGAGAAAGCCATACTCTACGAATCTGCAAATGTTTCGTTAGTCAACACAAGTAGCAAAAAGAGGGGCTTTACCAGTTACAAAAAATCACCAAAAGGACCCTCCGATTCTTAATTACTAAAATGTTATCATTTTGTCAATTGGCTTAAAAGACTTCAAACAAAACCTATGACGATATATAAACAACAAGATGAATTGGTTTTCTGTAACATATTTAAAGACATAAAGTGTTAACTCTTTATCTAACAAATACTTCCAATAGATCGTTGTCTATGGACAATCTAGGAGAAACTCGCAAGAACTTTGCCACTAAATGATGAGCACATTCATCTGTACATTAACTTTATGCACTAGCTCTGTCTTTAATAAACTATATTTTCATGTAAACTAGGTCAAGTAATTTATAGATAACTTAGCTACTGGAGGAACTTAAGACTATTATTAAAACCTTAACTTAACCGTAGTGACTTTATAAATTGGAACCCTAAAAGGGGAATTTTTATCGTGAAACAAATTTTTCTTTCTCGATAAGCTTTAAGCAATGCTATTCGTCTATCACGGAAAATTATTTTGGATGCAAACAAACACCATTCGAAAATATCTATTTATGCAAAGATCCTTTTCTATTGTCGAAGGATATCTAGAGGGGTGGTGTGCGTCCATGCCATTCTAAAAAGTGGTACCCTTTGCCTTTGAAAAACAAAACAAAACTTAACTGTTTTTAACCCCTTTAAGGGTGATGTATATCCCTATAAATATTTTCCCAGGACTTGAAAATGGAACCCAGGACGCTTGAAGCTTAAGTTAAGGGACTCAAGAGTCGTGTCGAGATCTCGCCCTTTATCGCAAGATTAAGTCACCAATTTTGAATAGTGCTTTTGGATTTTAATTTGGAATCATCAATCGACAAACATAACCTCTGATATTTGCGCGTTTTAACCTCGAATACGGGCACCAACGAATCCTCTGCTAAAGCAAGATTCAATCATTGGATTCAAAATAATTCATTATGGCCAATCAGCGGAAAGTAACCTTAAAAAGAAACAACTGCCAGCGGCTCAATTGTGAAAAGCAGAAAATGAAAGATAAGCTGACAAGTTTAAAATAAAAAGTTTTTGTAGTGAAAATCAAACATTGCAATCATAATCTTTCCATCTCTAGGCGTTGCAACACAAGCAAAGGCGATAAGAAAAATGAACAATCAGTACGCCCTACAGGCAAAGTGTAAGCATGAAACAAGCCGACAGGCGTTTGAGTAGATGTCAATACACTTAAATCGCTTACCTTAGAACGAAAGGCTGCATCTATCAAACAGCTCAATGGCAATTTGAAACTACCAGACCATACCATATCCTATCAATCCTAAACATAAACTGTTCTGGAGCTCTCTAAACCATGCAATTCGCAATGCAAAATATCAAACCATCAAAAGCTTTTGACGTACCTTTAGCAGCTCTTCATCACACGAACTCTACAGTTATTTCATTTTCATCCACAACGGTTCTACAACAAAATTGCAACATAATTTAATCTAATTATACAACAAAACATAGTGCAAAAATGTTTTTTATGCGCGCGCATGCTGACGTGATTTACCTGCCCGCGAAAATTGTGTCGTTCTGTCCCGGATGCGATTGATATAAAAATATATGAGAAAACAAACTTTGAATTTTAACCTTACCTCTGCTTTATTTTTATGGAGTCAAATAGATAAATTATCTACTTAAGATACATTTATATCATTAAATTATGGCTTTAAAACCTTATTAATCTCTTCGTGGCCTATGCTTTACTGCCAAACTAAAGTATCCTATGCCTAGGCCTACTATTAGGCAAGAAGGGAAATATGAACAATTTAAAAAGTAAATTTTCAAGCGTTACCCAATTTTCCGCCTCTGAAGGAGACAATATACAAAAAAATTGAACTTTTGACTACAAGTATACAAAAATTCAGGATGCGGCATGGTGGAAATTTTTCACGATCGTTAATTCAAATATCGAACAAAACGTCCCATGTTGACCTTTCAAAATTTCGCTTTTGTTTGGTTTCCTACTCTTATAGAAAAATACCGAAGCGATTTCAAAATCGCGTTAAAAACAGCTACTTACATTCGTGACCAATCTATTTTAATGAAAAACTTCCATGAATATACCGCATATCCCAAAAAGTATGGCGGTTTTAAATCATCATTCAATCGCACCCATAAATTGACAATCCTAAAGTTAGGTATCTTTGCGGTGAAATTATGAACGTGACCCAATTTTCCAAATATGCCAACCAATATAATCTTATTTTTCGGGGCATGAAGATGAATCAATAAAAAAATCAGCGTGCGGCATGGTGCCGTTTTTGAGATAAAATAAATTTGAATTTTGAACTTTTTCTCCGTGGAACTGACAATATTTTAGGCATACTCACATGGTAAAATTTTGTATATAAAATGAGCCGATCAGGCTTTAAGTTCACTCCGCCATGCTCAGGTCTTTTGTGGTTGTGGTGACACAAAACCCTATAACATTGCACCTCCCAGGAGGCCTGGATCGGAATCAAAGTGTCACATGGTCGGTTGGCGGGAAAAATTTTGCGCGTCGCCATTTGGCCGCAGCTTGCAGGCGCAAAAGCTCTTTGCACAGCGGCTGCAAACATTTTTGCTCTATGTTATACAACAATACAACTAGAAAGGTGATACACAAATCCTAATGTTGTATCAATTGATATCGCGAATTTGTTGCCAAAATCAAATGGCAATGGTCCAACTTCTCTGGTGGGTTAATATCATGAAGAGAATCTGGGGATCGTTCATAACAGAAACAAAAAAAATAATTGATAAGAAGAAACACCGCAAAACGAGGGGAAGCAGTTTAATATAAGGGAAATAAATGAATAAAAATAGCAAAATGTAAGTTAACTCATGTTTCACCCCCCGTATACGGGGGGCTTCTTCAGAGCAAATGCAACGAACTTGCAAACAATTTAAAATGTTGGGTGAAGGTGGCGGATTGGTGGATACGGAGAGGTTTAAATGCAGCGCACCAACGAAGAGGTAGATTATGGAAGGAGATTAGGGAGGGGTGGTCTGTAATGTGGAGGAGTGTTGGTGTAGGTGCTGGAGTGTTTTGAATGTCACAAAACAGAGGGTGCAAAGTACGAATGGAAATGATGTTGTTGGTGTAGATGAGGGGGTCCAGATAGAGTTAGCTAATATGAATTATATAAAAATAACGATAATAAAAATAAAAATGGCCGAGAAATGATCAGGTTAATAATAATAATAATAATAATAATGATAGCGGTAAGGGTGATAATGATGACAATGAAAATAACAGTGATTATGATGATGCATAAAATAATTGAATGCCATTGCTGATGGCCTGCCGACTGAGTCGAGCTAGGCACAACAATTTCACTTGCATTTGTTTGTTCTTCAGCTATTGAAGTTGCATTCAACTGTCACTTAAATCATGAGAATATCTTCAAATCGTTCTAGCGAGGTTTTTAAGCGTGAGACCACTATACTGCTAGACACTCAAGTTTTTAGTTCTCCACAACATGCTTATATTACAAAAAGAAAAAAGTTGATTGGTGATACCTGTTGAAGCGTTTCTTACAGGCCATCGCATGCTCGGGTTTGAAATAAGTGACCAGTGCTTTATGCCGTGATCTTGAAATCTTCAAAAGCTAGATTAACAGAATTAAAGAGCATGTCAGGTTTGAGAGCAATAAAAGTTGCAGGACAGATTTTCATATCTTACAACAAGTTGACCAGGAGTCAAAACAACAAAAGGTTTGACCCCTGACTGATGAAGCAATCAAAGCAATGAAGACAAGATTTAAAGGAATTTCTACCTCAATCTTCCCAATTTCCGCCATAAGTGTTTTAAGCTTTCTCTCAGTTGTTGAAGATGATACGTTGGATATCATAACTCTGTTCTTTTCAGCTCTTGGCGTGGTAGCTGCATTGGCTTGGCGTTCACTGCTTTTCCTTGAATCACGTCGAGGCCGCCTTTGAGCTGAATCGGGGCTCGTTGTTCTTTGCTGAAGATTGAAAGAATTTTGATTAACATATTTGCAATACCATTTGTCACATATAATACATTTGCCTCCTCAACGGAGTATTATGGACCAAAATGACAGGATTCGAATAGAAATTGAATAAACCCCAACACAAATGATGGCAAACTTTTGAATAGACCCAAACAAAAAAGAGGAAAAACATTTGAATAAACTCAAATAAAAAAGTTAGAAAGGTTACATTATCTGCTGCACAATTATTAAGTGAAGAAAAAATCCAAGAATTAACATGTGACTGATAGTGATTAATGAGAAAACTAGTCGGGGAAAATGTGCACGTAATAAGAACAGGCATTTAGACAAACTGAGTGTGCTCCAGAAAACTCAAACGCTGCTTTTTGGATCTTCAATGAAACAGAATGCTCACTGTACATGTGACATTGATGAATACAAGTGATGTTGCTATTCTCTGATTCAACAAGTGTAGAAATGAGCTTGCTAAGAAACTAACCCTTGACGTGCTTGCTCTTGTTTCCTCTTCAAGCTCACCTTGCTCTCGGTCACGCTCATTACGACGCCTTTTTGTGGGTCGATCTTTCTCTATATCTTTTTCCATCCTTCTGTCATACTCTCTTTTTTCTTTCATGCCTCTGTTTTCTCTTGATGCTCTTTGATCACGTACATAGTCTCGCTGGTCTCTCTGCTCCCGTTGGTCTCTAGGCTCGCGCTGGTCTCTAGGCTCGCGCTGGTCTCTAGGCTCACGCTGGTCTCTAGGCTCGCGCTGGTCTCTCTGCTCCCGCTGGTCTCTTGGCTCCCGTTGCTCCCGCTGTTCTCTAGGTTCTCTCTGATCCCTTGCCTCTTTTTGTTCTCTCGGTTCCCTCTGATCACGAAACTCTCTTTGCTCTCTTGGTTCCCTTTGATCTCTTGGTTCTCTCTGATCTCTTGGTTCTCTCTGTTCTCTAAAGGCTCTCGGTTCTTTTAACTCTCTTGATTCGCGACGGTCCCTTGAAGACCCTTGGTGCTGCAGTCTTTGCCGATTATCTTCCCTTGGTGTTCTATCTTCACGAGGTCGACCCCGTGATCTTTCACGATCCCTGTCTCTACTTGCAGCCCGTTCTCTTTCTTTGTAGCCAGCTCTTTCTCTTGGACGCTCACGTGTTCTCTCTACTGAAGATCTGCTCATTTGAGGTCTATTCTCTCGATACCTTTCCCCTACTGGTTGGGGACGAACTTTCCCTCTTTGATCCCCGTCTCTATTTCCTCCAGGGGAAAACGACCTGGACCTAGATCTTGAACCAGAACGGGAAGCCCATGAACGAGAGGGTGACCTTGAAGCTGATCGGGATAAAGATCGGGAGACTGATCGAGACAACGACCGTGACTGTGACCGGGAGCGGGTCCAGGATCTTGAACGAGACCTTGAAACAGATCTTGACCTGCTACTGTATGGACTACCACTATCATCACTATACCGACGTCGTTTCTCTTTATGGAGGGCAGATGTGGTCTACAAGGTAGGTATCAACATTCTTAAAGGCAAACATTGGACAGCGAAGAGAAGAAACAACTACGATTTAATTTGATTTAAAACTTGAAGAATTAGCAAAATTGACCGTTTCTCCATCATCATTATCACTGTTTCTAAACTCCATGGCATACAAGTGTAGGTTGGTGTCAAATATGAGTTAAGTTGAAGTAATTCTAAATTATACTGAAAATTTACTCAGGATATAACTTCAATTTAGGCTTTGACCCCCCCCCCCTGAAATAGCAATAGAAAAAGTGAAACAGGAACAAAAACCCACGCACAATCTTTTACTTGAGATAAATTTAATGTTGGAAATATCGAAGAATAGATTTGATTTGAGTCTTTCTTGCAACTTTGGATGATGCTTTTGATTAGAAGTGTCGCTTTTTTCCTCTCCTGAGAAGACGCAGTATTCCATGTCACTTATTTCAGTTTTATCATATGAAACTGGAAAAAGTCTAAATTCTTCTGTAGATAGTTCCTCAAAACGATATTATTTTCTTCTCTAATATTTAGCAACTGTTTTTGAAGAGTAAGACAGGAAGAAAAATAGTCCCCGCTAAGGGCAAACTGGTTGACTAGGAAGGACACATTCCACTCCCCCAAAAGTTTGAAATAAAAAATGTTGCCCAGCTCATTAGCAATACGAGTTAAAGTGAGATAACATTCAAAGATACTTCTTCGTGAGCGTCCTCACTAAGGGATAACTTCTTACCCATCTCAGATCATAGAAATAACTGAAATCAATTAGTCTTAACTCTGGGCATGCTAAAAATAACAGCCAACCAGCATCGATTTTGAGATCTTGATTACTTGCTGAACTTTGTGCTGTTACTTTTTCAAACGACAGAGCAATTATTTGTGGGATATTAGGCGCCGTCTCACGATTCGATGAACACCGCAATACAATGGAGTAGGATTGTATAGCAACTCACAATTGCACGTTAGCAGTGTTTTTTGGAAGTTTCAACAACTGAGCTACTTTTAAAAAACTTGGCCTCGTAACCACCGTCATGTGTATTTAATAAAGATAGAAAAATTCCTACCGCTTTCTGCACAAGCATTTGTCTCGAGGGATCTTGCTGATGTTGCTGTTGTTGTTGCTGCTGCTGCCTCATTAGCTGTGCTTCGTACAATTTCCTTTGTTGTTGCTGTTGCTGTTGCTGTTGGGCTGCAGCAGCAGCAATCAAATCAGTTCCCTGCCCTGGGAAACCTGGCCTTATTTGCATATTGTTGGCAACTACATTTCCAGCATAAAGCATTCTTTGTTGTCCTTGAGGGACAGACTGAATTCCAGCCCCAGGACGCACAGTTGCTGCTTGAGCCATGGAGCCTAACTGAGAAGCTTGTAAGGCGGCCTGATCTGAGCCCTGCATGCCGGCTGCAGCTAATAACTGACCCGGTTGCTGCATAATTACTTGCCCATTTGGGCCGCGAACCATTTGTAACTGGGTGCCTGCCAGTGGCGCTGCCTGACGTTGAACCATTGCCTGGTTTGGCAACTGTGATTGCACCATTGCAGCCTGCGTCTGGTTGGGAAGGCCTTGCTGAAGCTGCAATGCCTGGACAGCTTGCTGTTGTCGTTGCTGTTGTTGCAGCTGCTGCAGTCGCAGCATCTGAAGTTGCTGTTGTTGCTGAGCTTGTTGCTGTTGAGCATGTTGCTGCTGAGCTTGTTGCTGCTGCAGGGCCTGTTGTGCGCGAATGATTTGCTGTTGTTGAAGTTGCTGTTGCTGCAATTGCTGCTGTTGAAGTTGTTGTTGCTGCATTTGATGGGGTGATATCTGAGCCTATGAAAAGAGTCAATATCACGTATGCAGTGTAGGCTTTGCTTAACATTAATTTATACGATCTTAACTTAACACTGATTTGTGGCACTTTAAAGTAATCAGTGAAATTTTTTCAATCTAACTACAATTAACAGTTGCAAATGGGTTGGTTAGAAGAAACTTACTCTGGCGTTGGCACCAATCATTTGAGCACCAGGCGCTACAGCAGATTGATGTACAATACCAGGCTGTCGTACCATTGTCATTGCTGACGGGTTTTGATGTAATCCAGAATTTGAAACCATCGATACTCCAGGGCGCTGAGCGAGACCTAGTTGTTCTGGAGTCATAGGAGCGACTTGGGGTGGAAGCCCTGGTCGGAGAGGCGTGCCAGCCATTTGCATTTGAGTAGGCCCTATACCTGTGGGGCCAGGAGGGTGTTGTCGCAGTATCTGGCCTGCAACGAAACAACAATATAAATCTATAGTAGCTTTGTTATATTCGTTTTATTAGGGAGGCCATTTAGAATTTCTTTGGAGACTTGAAGGTATTCTGAATAAAAATTATATTTTTGCCATTATGTCTGGTTACTTCTACGGACCTTATCCAATTAATGTTGAATAACTTTATTTAATGCATTGTTCATAACTTAAATCAGGCTAAATCCCTTATCCAATCAAGTAAGTATGCATTAAAAACCCTGAGACACGTGACAAATTTGCATCTTAGCATTCTGCGGACCAACACTATTCCTTATATGCTCGATCATATACACTGCCTAGAGTATCATTCATATCCTGTGGGCCTGTTTAGATACGATGCAAAAAAGTAAACAAAAAATTGAATAACAGAAATCTACAATCCCCTTTATGACGTTGTTTGTGCATCAAGACAAATCAGGATTTTTAGACAATGTACATTTCATTTTAAGAAAACCTTGGCAGGGCAATAATAGAGCGAGTGAACGAGTGGAATACATGGTGGCGTGCGAAAATCTAAATTCTCCCGTGCATTATGGATGTGCCCTTCCAGATATCGAAAGTCATTCGGCTCTCCCCTGAATCGATTGAGAAATCTCAGAATCGAATCTAGGAAAGGATCACTCACACTGAAAAAGTTATTCAAGACACGTTCCAGCTTTAGCTTTGATACCGTTCGAACTGATGACAGGTATTTTTACACAATGAGGCTTCTGAAACAACCCATCTCGTCATAAGACTCATCATTTAAGACAAGAATAATAACGACAATGCAAAGTGTTGGCAAGAGACTGCCAATTTGTTAATGCAGTATTTGTAAGACTTTACAGGAGCAATAAATTCTGAGATGTGATAATTTACAACCAAATTGCAGAAAGAAGATGGCACTAAAGAAAATTGTTCTAGAAGTTCATAATCTGATGCTCCAGAGCCTTATTATTCTATTCTTTCCACAAATTTACAAACTATTGATACTTTTTAATACTATTAATACGTTTTTCTCCTAGTAAATGTTGCATCGAAAGAAAGATCATGTTCGAAACTGATAAAGACATATCTAAGATCTTCGATGTCACAGAAGAGATTGATGATATAGCAATGTTGTCAATTAAGATGAGGAAGCATGTAAAATTGATAAAACAAAGCTTATATTGGACTGAACAAGAGAACAGACTAGCATACTGTGACATTACTCTATGTTTCAGATTCTGCTTATAAACTACCGTCTTTGTTTACATAGACAGCCATCATCTTTATAGGGAGAACCCTTTACTGCCCATGCACCTCTTGCACTAACCTTATCGGCAGAAACTTTAAACATAGTTTTTAAGCCGAAGAACCTGCAATGGATGACATTTTTCTTCCGTACAGGACGGTGCCTTCAGAACCTTCTAAACGACAATACTATCAGCATACTATCATATTTCGTTAAGTCTTTTCTTCAGACATCATATGATTCAATACTCAAGGCAAGAACCTCATCTTACTAAATTATTTGGAACTGAATTAGCAAAAGATGCTTTTCGAATCATATCAAAACGGGTTTACATTTTTTCTTAATGACATACATAAAACTAACATGAAAAATCTTCAATATCAAATATTTGATACTTACCAGGAAGTGCTTGCATGCCGGGGGGAGGGATTCCTTGCGGTATCCCACCCATAGGTAACGGTGGCCTTTGCAGGTCCATTCTAGGAGGTTGTGTCATCATCTGAGGTCGCATTTGAGCCCTTTGCGCTTGTTGATTCGGAATTTGACCGAACTGCTGCGCAGGCACGATAAATCTTTGCTGGTCAGGGGGTGGCATCCTTTGCATCCCACCAGGTCCAAGAAAAGGCGGTCTTTGTGCCATGTTATTTGGCGGCATGCCTGGAGGCATCCCCATTGGTCTGTGCATACCAGGAGCACCAGCCTGTCTGGGCTGGAAGTCTTGGCGTCCCGAATGCATAGAGACTTGAGGCCTACCGGGAATGCGCGAGATCACAAATGATTAATTACAACTTAAAGAGCAATTCCGTCCCTTTTGAATGAATAGAAAGCAAAATTAATGCCGCAACTGATTTTGACTAACTTTATTCTGATTAATACACTCAAATACTTTTAGAAATTTTATTTAGTTAAATTTTTGACAAATTTGTGGAGATTTGACAAGTTGGGTAACATGGAGATTATACGATAATATAACAACACAAAAATTAAAAAAACATTTGGAGAAAATAGCTTTAAGGAAGTTGAGGGGAACCACCATAAGTTTCACCTGCAGAACAAAGGGGAGGTTAAATTTTAGATAAATTTACTAAAACGAACAATCTATTTAAAATTCTTTCTATATATACATATGAAACATGTGTTTTTTTCATAATGCAATGAAACATAAGATGAAGGACTGAGGGGTTTTACAAAACCGCTATTTTGAGAATGTTCAAAGATGTTATATATATATATATATATATATATATATATACCTTATATCTCCGGGCCCTCTTGCCTGAGCTACAAAGTAGAAAAAAGCATCGACGTCATCCAATATTTTTTCAAATTGTATTAATATTTTAAACACGACAAAGAAGTTTAACAAGACTGTCAATCGGATGGATAAGTATGATTTCGGCTCCGCTCGATTTGGAAGAGAAATTCTAAACAAAAAACTCCATGTGTAGCATCAAAATTCACTAGTAAGAGAACAGAACTCTACAACTAGTTTCTTGACATAAAAACATAATGGTTCCATCAACAGAGATGACTGACTACAGACGTATCATATTTTCTTAAAAATACGTATTAGGTAATGTTCTATTTAAATACTAACGGGAAAAATATATAAATATTCGACTAATTGGAAAAACACACAATCGAGAGCTTTCATACATGAAAAGTGAGTGTAACACTTACATCCCATCTTTTCCCCATTTTCCTTTCTTCCTTGTTTATTGTCTTTCTCTTTTCCAGCCTCGCTCGTATCTGTGCTTTCGTCTTCGTCATCGTCGTCGTCTTCTTCCCCAGAATCATCTTCATCTAAAGAGTATTTACAGGACCAATTTATAATAACTTTTGTTAATTTCAAAAAAATATCTGGCCAGTCACTTGTGATGAATGTGCAATCGATAATCTGAATATTTCAACTGATAGTTTAGTTCTTTTATAATAAAAAAAGTGGATGGCCATGACCTCCCTGCTTATTGCCAGATCCTGCCGCCTATTCCCAAACTAGAGTATGAGTTATTGGAAGCAAATATACCTTCATCTTCCTCGCCTGATTCTTCTTCTCCAGATTCTTCTTCTTCATCTCCCTCTTCGTCCCCCTCTTCGTCACTAAGCCACAACAAGAAACACCACTGTTAATCCATGTATTTAAAGAGTTGTAACAGGAGAAAGTTCAAACGAAGAAAAACTGAATTAAAAGATTTGATTTTCAAAACAAGAAGTGGTTGATTGATATAAAAAGGAGCATACCTTTGTTCTTCCTCAGCCTCCTGAAAGAAATTAACAAAATTTCAACGCTTGGAAAAATTATTGAAACCATTAATAGGGTTATGTCTAAATCAGCACAAGTTTTTAGATACGAATAAACTAAGCATTGAAATCTTTGATCGAAGCTGTTGCCTGACGTATAAGCAAGTCAAAAGAAAGTAACTTCAACAGAGACTTTTGCTTTGTCAACAAATCTAATAAATTTGAATAAAAGAAATAAAAACTACTAACAGTTTTACACTGGAAGATTCTACTATTTCTATCCACTGGCGTAAACTATTGAGCCAGGGGAAATTTCCTGTAACTACTTTCTGTAACTAAAACGATTTCTTGTAGCTACTTAATAAGTTCTTCTGTAGGAATGAAAAGCCTTTGTTAACTTTAAAATGTTCTTAGTTTTCTAAAACATTCGAAGTTAGTTTATTATTCCAAGATCATCATGTTTCAAAAATCATAAAAAGCAGAAAACAAAAAATAATCTATGAAATTCAGAACTGTAGAAATAAACATATGGTGGTGAAATATACCCCTTCTTTTACATTGCAGAATAAGCAATAGAAAATTGTAGGCAACAAAACTTTATAGGTGGTAAAGGTGTTACCTCATCGGCTTTAGCATTCAAACCATCATCCTAAAAGAGACAAAATAAAGATACAATACCGAAGTTGCGTAAAATTATAGTTTTCGTAAAATTAACAGCATTAACAGCATAATGTATACGGAAGCAGTCTCGACGCACCGTGGTTGCATTTTCTGCTTCATCTTCTGGCTTGTCTTTGCTCTCTTTGTCCTCATCGACCACCTTCTTCACTTGCCTAAAAAGCATGAAGAATAAAAAATAGAACCAAAAGCCACTCGGCCATTTACAAAAATATTAAAAGTTTAAATACGAAATATTAGGCAGCTTTGGCAATTAGCATGAAAAGGAAAGAAACAAACATGGAAAGGTACAAACAAGGACAAATTCCTAGAAGAACTTGGCAGGAAAACGCTCAGTAGCAGAAGATGGTAGAACAGGTGATTTTTATAAACTAGTAAATAATCAAACTCCCAAATGTTTGCGTGAAAGTATCCCCGACAAGAAAGAGAATAATTATCAATTACGGCAGACTAATATTTTAAGCACAACAATTTTTCCTCACAAAGGTACTCGAAAAACTTCTTTCTCTTCTACGTGAACGAATGGAAAAAACTTGATTTTTAAACCGTCAAATAAATATTTAACATGGAATGTCTAACAGGCGTCATTCAGCATTTACAACAAGGCTTCGAGCTTATTCCAGCGATTTAAATTAGCATAGGCACGACCATAACTTTTCCCGTGAAAGTCCCCTTTATAATTATAAAGAAGGAGTAAATCCAAAGTTTATTTTTTCCTGCCCACTCTACTTGATCCAGAAGAATAACCTGCTTTGTGAAGTATCAGATATACTTAAAAATGAATGCAACTTTAAATGTAACTGTAAATATACTTTTCATTTAGTTTAAATCTATTCCTTTAAATTAAAATGTTGTGTTGAAATGACTATATAACGCATGTTTTTCACCTCTAATCCGTCATATTAATATTCAACTTTTACTTAATGTTTTTTTTGTTATATACTTTATCATGAAAAAAATTGTTTGCGAAATTTGTTAACATCAACGTCATCATAAGTGCATATAACAGCAACAGTACACCTGGTTGCATTGTGTATAACTGCTAGAAATGATATAAATATCACATGCTCTGCACTTCCATTACTACTTGAGTGCAGAACTTCTACGTCCCAAGACAAAGAGATGTTAGTAAAGTAGAACCATGGAATTGGACTTTCCACAAATTAACATCAGTTTCTCTGTATGAATAGAGCACTTATAGCTGAATGTTTCTTAAATAGATACGCACTGACAACTATATGTAGAAACTTACGCTGACTTTCCCTTCTTTTTCTTTGATGTTTTCTGCTTTTGCTGTTTTGTCGATTTTCCTTTCTGGTTCTTATCTTTCTGTATGAAACCAGATGGATGTTGATCGTTGGCAGCTCCAAACTGACGGCCTCTCATTTCTCTGTCATGTGGTCTACGCCTGTCACCTCGCTGAGGACCACGCATGTCAGGAGGACCATGAAAGTTATCTGGAGGACCAAACATATCAGGGGGAGGGCCACGTGGTGGGCCCCTCATTCTAGAACCACGGAACATATCTGGTGGCCCTCTCATGTCAAAAGGAGGTCCCCGCATATCAGGTGGAGGCCCCCTCATGTCGAATGGAGGACCCCTTCTCATGTCTGGTGGACCGAATTCGTCATCCATACCGTATCCATCATCTGGACCAAATCCATCATCAGGACCATAGCCGTCATCAAACATATCTCGAGGAGGCCCACGCATTCCTCTTGGTCGACCCCTCATGTCAGGGGGTGGTCCGAAATCATCATCTGGGCCAAACATGTAATCTGGAGGAGGTCCGCGGAAAGGTGGTCCCCTCATATCTCTTGGTGGCCCACGCATATGCGGTGGTCCTCTCATATCACGGGGCGGACCGCGCATGTCTGGTGGTGGTCCGCGAAACGGACCAGGGCCATGGCGCCCAAAAGGCATAGGATTTTTTTGCATGAGAGGCTCAGGTCCTTGGCCTCTGGACATTTTCCCGCTTGATTACTTGTTGCTTTCCGTTTTATAATCTAAAAAAAGGTGTGTTCTAATTCATTTTTTCCAGAAAACTATAAAAAGTCAAAGTTTATCTAACAAATAATTATCTGCACAGGTCTTGCGGAGAACATTGAGCACCATTTACTTTTCAGGGAACAGTTGAATTCGGAGGGAAACTTTTTGTCTCCATTCAATAGCTTAACAGTTTAATCAGTCGTCAAAAGGTCATTCCATGTCAAATCACCAAGGCCAAGAAAGTTACCATTTTGGATTTTCCAACTTTCAAACACTGTAAAGTAATTAATTAGAGAAAAGAGATTCTGAAAATTTTCGATCATTGTCTTTAATGTTTTGTGAGAATATTAAAGAATTCAGAGGTCAAAAATCTAAAAATTCGACAGTTTGAATTTTCATAAACATAAAGACAACAAGACAATATCTGAAAAGTAAATGACTAGAAAGAGCATGTCAAATTTGAAATAGAGAAATGAATTCAGCTACGGAAACTGACAATGAAATCAAATACATGCAAGCCAAAGAATTAAGATTCTACTAATAGAAAGAACACCGGAGGTTGTAAAACTGCAAGACTCTGACAAGACATTGGTGTCCCAGTCATTTTGTCATTTCGCTATGCAATTTGCTTTGAGACTTTTAAGTTCCAAAAATTTTGAATTTGTGTTTCTACTCATTCCAGGGTTATAAGAATTTAAATGAATGCACAATATTGTAAATTTCTAGATGTCAATTTATTTATAAATGTTATCTGTTTTACTACATTAAAACTGACAGTATTTGACGTTTAACAAATACCATAAATTCTATTTTAAGCCCCTCTTTCAATTAAGCCCCCTGTTATAACCCCCTTTTTAGAAGGTAAACTAAAGTAATAAGCTCCCCACTCAATGTAGCCCCTTCCAAAATTTCGCTAATGCCAAAATAATAAACTTGAGAAAAAACCATGAGAGATTTTCATATACTTCTCATCAAATCAAAATTCAAAGCATGTTTCTTTCGGTCTCGACGGTTTCGAAGACCAAGTTTTAATGTGCACGTTTACGTTAGGGTTATGGTAAACGTTTTTGACACAATATTGGGTTTTCTCTCCCTGAAAGCCAAATTAATAATGGAATCAGATAAAACTATATATATATATATCATTTGATGCACAAGATTGTGGTGATTCCAACCAAATCAAAATAATTGGCAAATATTGAAGAATGATACTTTCATGGCAAATTTATTGCTCCAATGAGTTCACCACCTTCAAAAGCTATTTTGTATCCTTGCGTTTGAGGTAACAAAATCTGACTTATTTCAGCAGAAAGCGCAGATCCTTAGCTACCAAAGTATATATGTTTCAGATTTTTCAAATTCTTCCTTCCCTAGAAACTATATCCTATCAAGAATTAGCAAACAATTTTTCTTCCTTCTCATAGCTTCCTTCTCAAAAAAAGACGGATCAGAGCAAATACAAAAATTTTGTGACACCCTTTGCTTACCCGACATCTGCACTGGTAGTGTGCAAATTTTTGAGCCATTTGATTGGCTCCTTGGGTACAAAATAGCTTTTTCCTAACTGTATGTAGAGGAATTTTGAGTCTGGAGAAAACGGGACTTTACTGATTGCACTTGCAAGGTACACTCGTAAACCACAGTGTAAGTCACTTGAAGCTTCAAGATCAATAATCCTGTTTAAATAAACAGCCCTAGTGGCCCTAGACGTACTGATTTCTGACATAAAACTCAATATCTTTGTCAAAGTGGAAAATCCATAATACTTTTTCAAGTTTGAAAAAGATAATCCGATTTCTGTTTGAAGTTCGAGCCTGCTGCAGTTTGTCTGTGAAGTGGTTGTTTGCTGTTAGGCTAATGTAATGTGATTTGACTTTGGGTATTCTGTGGCACCAGAAAAATGCGTTAATTGCAAATCATTTCCTTTTTCCAGAGCTGGTCCTGGCAGGTCCACGCAACATTTTAAGGATTAGTGAATTTGGTACAGTAGCAATTTGGGTGGCCGCAATGGAAAATCAGCATTTGCTTACTGACAGACTTAACCCCTTTTCTCTATGAACAATAGAGATTAAGTGTATCAGAAGTTCTTCCTGAAATCTTGTTAGGTGCAACCCGCAAAGTAACGATAATCAGCTTAACAGGTCAAGAAATTTTCAGACCTTGACTAAAAGTTTTGATAAAGAAATTATGGAAACCTTCGTTCACATGGGATTTTTTCCATTTCAAAATTTTTCGTTAGTTTCGAATTTGGTAATATTGTGTGCCTTGAAAGTTTGGCTACTGGAATGTGAAAAAATCGAAAAATGAATGGTTTAATCCAGAAAACATTTACCGTAACCTTAAGCACAAGCCATGCGAGAGTCTTTTACCAAAATTACAGGTCGTTGATACTCAGAGGGATGAAGTTGACCTTTTCAAAGGCTCAACTTCAGAAGACGACATGGGCCAAGAACATATTTTAAAATTAATAATTCATTACAATGATAATATTGCTGAGGTAGAAGCTTGATTTGATGTTCTTTTATTGGCAAATAACACTGAAAATAGTTTTTTATTGCAACATATTTTTTGTTACATATCACTTTTCACAGTGGATAATGACCAGACCTACTTAGGGTCTTACTAAACTATTCATGAAAAAGAGATAAAAATTTAATATTTTATCATTTATCTTTTGGTGACTGTTGAAGGTAGATATCTTGTAGAGAAAGACATAAATTTCTAGTACAAGGAAATTTTCTCTCAAATGAATAAGCAAAACAAAATAAGGAAAAGGTACATCTATAAAAGGAAAAGATATGCCTAATTAGCAAACCCTAGCTGAAATTCAATTAGCCAAAAGTTTTATCCCAAGACTCATTCTCGTGGTTGGTTGTTTTAGTTTCCCTCATATGCCATCACAAGGTGACTTGGCAGGACTTGTGCCAAAAAAAACCAACTGCATCTAAACCTAAAACATTCTTCATGATTACAAATTTTAAAGAAGTTTTTGAATTTTTTTAATTGTGCCACAAAAGTTTTCCTAATACTGGCAGGAAGATCTTGTTGAACACAAATTTTGTTTTTTCACAATATTGAACTTAAACTCTTTTTCAGGATTTAAATCATATGATATATATAAAACATATAATTTAATCAAATGGTTACTTGAATTGCTGATTTAAAATTTTGAAAATGGAATATTTGAATTTATGCTTCATTGAATTTGCAGTTTTATTGGTGCGCCATTGGCTGATTAAACAATAGCTTAATCAGACAATAAGAAAATTTATTGCGTGCTCCACCATTAATCCCCTTTGCAGGTGTTCCAAAATTTTTGTCCTGGTAGCATACATTCAAAAGTAAATATGTTTTGTGGTCACCCCATTGCCCAAATGGTTTTTTAGGACCGAAGTTTTGATCGAAGATTTCTAGGATCAAAGACCTGAGTGATTAGCAATTAACGCATTTTTCTGGTGCCACAGAATACCCAAAGTCAAATCATTCTTTGTTTTAAACCACATTACATTAGCCTAACAGCAAAAAACCACTTCACACACGAACTGCAGCCTGCTCGAACTTCCAAACAGAAATTGGATTATCTTTTTCAAACTTGAAAAAGTATTATGGATTTTCCACTTTGACAAAGATATTGAGTTTTATGTCAGAAATCTTTCTATTGTTTATTGGCATATGGCTGGCGTGTCCACACTGGCTGTGAAAGCACTACAATTTAGCCAATGAAAAATGATTGATTTTGAAAAGCTATTTAGTAAAACTAAGTGAATCCAAAAGCAACAGAAAACATTGAAACCTTGATTTGTACCTATTTATGATATTCAGAACATTTAGGTAGGCAATACATTTATGTGAAATTTTAAAGCTTTATTGCAAAGTCTGAGAACGTACCTTTCTTGTCAAAAAATATATTGTTGCAAAATATACTTTTTAAGGTTTGACATTCAAATGGTATTATTACTTTGTCAAACAACTAGGAATGACAATAATGAACTTTAGTAAGTGGAATGAGTGGTACTGTAACGGAACCATCGTTCCTTATTCAATGCCTTTCTCCATGAAGTCATAATTCTCAAACTTGGGACAACACCTTCTTGGCAGCATTAACTAGATTGAACAGGTTCTGCCTTGTGCAGTTTTAGGTAGATAAGAATGAAGCGAATGGGTAAATGCACGGGGCAATTTAACAACAAACAGACAAAAGACAAAACAAAGCCAATTTACAAAAATATCTGTTTGCAGACAAATACACTGTATTATATTCTTATGCGAAGGGAAATTCCCTGAAAGAACGCAGATTCCCTGGCAGGTCGACAACAATCCAGAAATTTCACTCTCATAATGTTCTTTCCTTCCTGATAACATACAGCACTTTGTAACGTTCACACACGGCTAGGCCTTGTGGGATCATACGTACGTTTTTCAAATGCTGAACTATGGATTTGCATTTCCCTTCGACAGTCACAGTTAATTAGTGAAAGAAAACAGCACAAGGTTAAAAAAGCATGTCCCGAACTTACCCTCAGCTGTCTGTAAACGAAGTCTATCGTAGTCGGCCTACTAGCACCACACTTTCACCTTCATGCGGGCGAGCTATTCGTAATTACCCACAATGCACCATCAAATTAAATTGATTGCTGTTGTCGTTGTCGCACTTTCTTGCAGTTGCAGTTGTTCTATTGCTTGGGTGTAAACAATCTATCGTATCTGCGGGAGTAATTGATCCCGATAAAACTGTAAATAACAAAAATCTTTAAAAGTGATTTAATTCACCTGTATCTTTGTATAATATAGCACAACGTGAATATGAATTTAGACTTTAAGTAGGCCTTCAGCTGGGGTGCGGTCCTACAATGTTTAGAAAGGGATGGGTCATACTGTAGGCAACTTCTAAAAGCCTCACCCAATGCCACACTTATGGGCACATCCTACAAAACAGCATTAAGATTATTTCTTGTGTATGTAGAATCATTTGAAACTATCTAACAGCTCTCAAAGGTTAAATGCTCACATTGAAGATCAATACCATAATAAAAAGCTTGTACACTTTGCCAAGAAAGGTACGTATTAGCAACCAAACATATACTGACTTGTTACATGAGGCTAACCTAGAATCCCCTAAAATCTCTCTAAATTTTGACAAGGGGGCTTAGTTCCTATACTCTCCTCCGACTCGGAGGAGGCTTCGACTCCGATTGCTATCGAGATTTGCAGATTAGAACTCCAAATTTTGGAAAGGCAACGAACTGCGAACCACAATTTGTTTACAGAACATATTTTGCTGAGAACAACTTGATATTAAAAAGGGGAGAAAGAAAACGCAATTCTGTAAAAAAGGATACAGTTACATTAAGATTTAACCAGTTTCAATCAGTGGCGTACCCAGGGCTGCAGCAGTGTAGGGGTCTTGGGCACAGCCCCAAGAAATTTTTCAGACCACGCCCTTCAGACACTCGCAAATGCGGGGAAACGCCCTTTTTGCAAAATTTACCCCTATTATTTGAATCATGTTAGCTACGGTAAATAGCAAAGTATTTTACAATTGTTATTGACACAAGCATACAGTATACTACACCCCTCCAATGAATTTTACATCGTTTTTGGACAAATCTCGATGATCATATTTTAGAAAACTAGGGGGTCCGGACCCCCCCCCTTATTTCCCCCCCTTGGGTACGCCACTTGTTTCAATACATTCAACTGCTTCCCATTACAGATCCTTGAAGACATGCTTGACAGTGAAGATTGCAGATATTTTGCAGTAGGTAAAATATTTGGATGGTCTGGTTCCTAAGACTGGCCAAGGCAAATTGGTCAAACCATGCCTGTTTAGACACAAGAAAAAAAAGTTTTGCAAAGAATTGAAATGCACCGTGTTTCTGTGAAAATAGACTCTCAACTTTCCATATTGATATTTTTTGGATTTAGATGAAATCATGAAAATTGTACAGGTTCCATGACGCAAAATGCATTTTGAAAGAAAATGGGAATGGAATAAGCTTTTCTAATCACTTATCAACTTTTTAAGAAAAGAAATCATGGAGTCTAAAAGTGTAAGCTCTTTTTCTTAATCAGAAAATGTAATGCGTGTTTAAAATTTATTTCTAAGTTGATCGAAAATATAGACTTTTAGCCTGTGGCAGTTTTGTGGATTAGGGTGCGGACTAAAAGTCCCTGCCTCTTTAGATACTATTTAGTACATAATTAGTCAAAAAGAACGATTCTTTTTGAACGACGATTCTTATTTAAAGAAGTATACATATTAGAGAGAATGGTAGATAGCAAGCAACATGGATGGAAAGAGTTACAGGTGTGAAAGTAGTTGATGATACTGAATGACGTGCCCCCATGTTGTGTATTTCGAATTATCCTAGTTGAAGACTACATTGCTTTGAAAATACTACATTGCTTTAAGATAAAACTATCTTATAATTACTTGCTGTCTGTTATATTTTCAGCTTAACAACTAACATTTAATGGCTCAAAATTTCAAAGACTTCGATATGACGTATCATTGAAAGAATGTGCTAAAATGACTTCAAGGCAGGACGCAAGGGAAGTAGAGACCCGGAAACTAATATCTTGTTTGACGTCATATTATTGCTTAAACCTGAGCACATTTTTTACCAGACGAAGGATCTTCTTGCAAGATAGACAATGCCTATTGCTCCAGATAATTGTTTGTTTTCAGGCAAACAGATCTGCCAAAATATAATGTCAGTAACAACAGAAACAAAAATTTTTGTCTCCGGGATTGTTGCTGGAGCTGTTGGGGCCAGTCTTTACTATGCAATTAGAAGTTACCACGGCGGGAAGCATATCGATAGAAGAGTCTCCATTATTGAACCAAAGGATGTTCAGACTGAAGAGGACTCAGCTGAAAATTTAAAAATCGATTTGCAGTCTTTGGCTAGTGAATCAGAAGCAAGCATACCATCAAAGCAAAATAGAGAGCAGTTTTGTGACTCTACAGACTTGTTCAATGTAATAGAGATGCCTCTAGATATAAAAGCGCTATTAGAAAATAATCAGAAAATTGTATTGCAGATCAGAGCTATTGAAATGAAAAGTGGTTTACAACCAAATAAATCAATACATAGTAAACTGTCTTATGATGGTTACCACCGACAGCAAAGCATTGCATCAGAAATGTTCCCAACTGGTGGTCTACGAAATCAGTCTTTAAATCAGTTTATTGAAGGAATTGGTGCAGACGGTAATGAGATGTTCGAATCAGAATCAATTCGCCGCCTTGATGGAGCAATTGGTGAGGTTAACTACATGTTGCAAAGACTCGGAAGCATGCTTGAACGAACAAGAATTGACATTTCAAGTAGAAGGTCAAGTGTTGACGCAAGCACACATGGTACAGATAAGCGACCCAGCATGTGAAATAGCAGATACAAACTTCATTTCAATAACCTTGCAATAGTGTAATTTTGAAAAATGTATTATCTTACTGTATTAACGGAATTCCAAGTATTCATAAAAGATATCTAAAACCATTGAAGCGTCTTGATTTTTGGTTAACTTTTACAGCTTTGAATAAGAATTAATTGAAATAAAAATAAAGCTAAACTTTGCATCAAATGTTCCCCACAAATGTACTCCCCATTCTAATAAACATGATAATAGTAACGAAGCATAACTTTGCATTCTTTATAAGCATTTTACATAGTGTAATGTTTATATAAATAAAGAAATAAGAACAGTGTTGAGCATTGATTTACTTCTAGATATTCTATCTTTAAGATATAAGATATAGTTTTTCAAGGCTACTGTCGTCCTTTACGACCTCTTAGCCAGGTGCAAATACAGAAAGTCGTCTTAACATCGCTCAAAAAGGCGATTCAAAAATATTAGGAAACTTGTCCCTCAACTTGTCAATTTTTTAAAAGAATTTGACAGGTTATTTCTGACCATTTGTGTGCAGACCATCTACTCTAAACAATAGCAGTCCCAATTCTTGAATTAAGAAAATGATCGATTTGCTTATATAATCACTTAATCACCCAAGCTTTGAAAAATTAAGGAATAGAATCAAGGGAGGTTTGAAATTGTCTTAAATGATCTTTGCAATAGAAATTTTGATATCTGAAAAAACACACCCATGTGCAAACAAGCATTTGTGCAAACAATCATTTAAGCCCTGATTGGAACGGAATTTCCTGGAAAGGATTAGAGCGAAAGAATACCCATACAATGTTAAACCCACCAAAGCCAGCAAATGGAAGACCAAATCCAGCCCTCGTAAAAAATTTTCTTATTGACGGTTTCTTTAACCTGACAACACACTAGCTCATTACGTACTGAGACAAGGGCAAGTAACTGAATTTATAGAAATATTCACGAATGGAAGTTTTGGTGAACAAATGTGAAAGTTAGATTGTCTTTCGCTACTAGCGAAACAAATTTGTCCAAAAAAGTATTTAATTGTTAATAATTATTTAGGATGTTCTGGGTTAGCATACTTGGACCTCTATGGACCTAAAAGCAAAATCGATTAGTCGACACTGCGCACAGTGCTTTGCGTAAACTCTTTTTGAATGCAGGAACTGACACTGCAAGATAGCAGAATATGTCTGATAGAACAATGGTATTCCATATTACAGCACTGCAATGAATAGTTAAGAAAAGCGAAATGAGAAATTTCCTAAGAATATGATAGTGTCAATGCTCCAAAGTAAAGGCTCATTAGCAAAGCATTAACTAAACGTAGCTTTCAGTTGATAAAAACGTCTATAGCAGAGAAAGACTTTTTTCTATCATCCTGTAATGCTATCAAACTTTAGTTGTTGCAAACGGAGGAAATCCCACAAAACATGCTGAAATTGCCGCTAGACAGTTTGAGTAGGATTATAAGACAACATTTGCAACCAGATCTTCTTTTTACTTTGTCTTCAATTTCATTACAAAGTATATCTCCCTTTTTCTTCTATGATTTGATTTTTATTCTATGGATTTTTTCCCCGATGGTTCTGCAACGTTTCATTCCTTCGCCTCTCAAGAAAACAATCATTCGCCGGTTGAACAGGAATAGAATCTTGCACGACAGAGCAATCAACGATGGGTTTCAAACTGATTTTCACATCGAGGATCTTCGTAACCCATAAGTTGAAAGCTTTTACACTAAACACACCAACAAGTGTATCAACTTTTCATAATTATGTAAGACAACCGACGGTTAGCGCATAGCAGTGCATAAAAAGTAGGATACCTTATAGAAGATTTTGAAGATTTTGTCCTCTTTTATGTTTACCGACCTATCTGGTACTTTTTCTAAGCCCTTTACCCCAGTAATCATCAAACATTATCAAAAGATCAAGCTAAAAATTATGAATCATTTTGGCAGTGTCATTTCCCAATATCCACCATTAATTTCTGTATTTTATCAGAATCAACGCTTTCAAAATAAAGACAGATTGCTTCTCGAGGAATGCATATTGTGCTGTATTCAGTGTCACAAAAACCTAAACCTCATTTTTATTCTTTATGACTACATTTTGATGCATCATAAAACTATGACTGTGTCTCTACAGCGTTCTATTTTCCTTTTTCTCAACTTTGAAATATCATCGTGCGGTTTGTCGCATGAAACACATCAACACAGCTGTTTATTCAGCAATAGAAAATTTTGAGATCGTTCCTATCCTACCATCTACCGTCTTTGCCAAAGTTTTCATTATATGAAAGTTTGGATAAGAATTTTTCACAAATTATTTGATGCGAATTAAATTTCTAGTGCAAGATAGGACTACATTATATTTTATCTGAACGCTAAGGTTTGATTAAGTTTCAAAGTTATCTGAATTTCAAAATTATCTAGATATTAATCTTTGCTCCAAAATGTTTAAGGGCAAGCAGTCTTTTTGTAAAGCCTGAACCATTCAATGCATTCTTTGTGCATTCTTTGATGAAATCTAATAAAATAATAATCTTGTTAGCAGAAATAGATATTGTACTGTCACCTGAAAAATTGTAGAGGGACCCATTACTTTTACAAAGATATTAAACAGATGAGGAATAAGTATCAATCCTTGTGATACACCTTATTCTAAGCTTGTCCAGTAGCTATAACCTCCTTTAAATTTGACTTTTTGTTTTTTGATTGGCAATTATTGTGCATAAATAGAAAGGATTTAGTGAAATTAGAGCTGGACTTAAGGATTTGCTAGACAATTGTTTGCTAGACAGTCGATTGGAAGATGGGGATAAGAATAGCTATAATGAGTTTATTATTTCTTAATCCATTTTCCACTCTTTGATGCGCCTCACAATAGCATTTTAGCAAGATACATCTTTCTAATAAGCACCTAAATACTTTGAGGACTTCTGTTCTAAGAATGAAGAAAGCTATTTTTCAATGGCCTTTCCAAAAAAATTGGGAAGATGATAAGTGAACTTATGATTCTATAGCGTTTCTTGTTGAAAATACCTTTTTCTTGTGATAATGAATTACTACTGTTTTTAAAAAAAAACGCTCAAACGCAGGGCCACGGAAAGGATTTCTGGGCCCCGGGTCAAAACGAAAGATAAAAGCAAGGCACACCGGAGGTGACCCTGCAAAGGGGCCCGGGGAAAATTTTTGGGACGATGGTTACTAAAATTGCATTATTTTTGATTGCTGAAATTGCGATGGTGGCTATTAATTCTCTAGTCTTTTCAATATAGTCTAAATATTACTATTATACTATTGTCATAATGCATGCATATTTCTTAACTATAAAATATGCAGTTCTTCACATTTAAAAAAATCTTAGGAAGTGAAAAGCGTTTGAATACTAAACTTGATCAAAACGGACATGCTGCAACAAAAAAATGGTCACTATTCGAATAATTTGGAAAACTTCACACCTAGCAATCAGAATGCAACCTTTCATACCAATAAAAAACTAGTTGATTCGATCTTGGAAGAAGCTCGTTTAGACGAGGACCAAGAGAAAAAAGCTTTGTTTGACAAACATAATGGGGCTATAATACTGTTGCTACTTCTACCTTATTTCATTTAAAGGCTTTTTCCATTATTTTTACTATTATTGACAGGTTTTGTTAATGGAGAGGCTAAACTGCTAATTATTAATTATTTAGTTAAGTTATTACCTATGGGCCCCAAAAGTCATGGGCTCCCGGGTCAGTGACCCCCCTGGCCCCCCCTCTCCTCAGCACTGCTCAAACGTAATAGCTGAAACGATGCATTTGTTTAACTTGGTCGACAAAGTCTGCAAAACTATCATTAATGAACAGTTTTTCAAAAATGAAGCACGGGTTTTGTTTTTGTAGGCTTTCAGAGGGAAATTTGTTAACTCCCCCTCTCCCTCTCTCTTGCATGCGACATTGTTCAAGTGTTATTTAATTAAAGAGCAGCTAATTTAGGATATGAAGCTTCAAATTTGAATGCTTTCCACGGCCTATTGTTCTGCAAATAAATCATTTTGGCAAGCATTACAAACATATTTGTTCTTGGCTGCAGAAAGTTGGGTAAGTGCAATGTTTCAAAACCATTGAAAAAGCCTTTATCTTATTTTCTTTATGAGATGTTACATCTTCAAGACCAATCATACTGGAGTTGAGAAGCGAGTTCCTTAACAAATTATTGAGTTCCATATCCTGATTATGTGATGCTCCAAAGCTCCTTCTCTCTTGTGGACAAGGATGTTGCGCATGAAGTTGAAAACAATCAGTTGAATTCCAGCTCACAAGACAAATTAATAATAAGTTTTAAAAATAAAATGCAAATTTATTGCATCAATTTTTCAAGCTTCGTACTTGCTTTGCACATAAATTAATAAAAAGCTTTGCATTTTCGAAACGGTGTGGCAATACCCTGATACTAGAGATGATGCTAGTTGTTTTCATACTTGCTCGTGGTAGAAGTTGTCATAGATGCCGTCATACAGCAGCCGTCTAAAACGCGATCTAGTACCTTCATCGCATTCAACTATCAACAAATGAAGCCTAGCTAACAATCACCTTATTTCAATTTTATATTGTTGTACCTTTTCCCGTTTTGATGCTTCCCTTTTCATAGAGATCATATAGACAGAGAGAAGTGGCGATTAAATCAAACATAGGCCCAGACTTAATTTTTTTCCAGGCGGGGGAGGAGGGCTTGAAATTTAATTGCAACCGCTAATGGAGGCTGCCGACGGCAGAGGGTAGAAAGAGGCCTATTTAAGGGTTCTAAGGAGATCTTCTTTTATATTCTTTTTTCATTATCGTTATCATTTGTTCTTGACCAAATCTTTTAGAATGATTTTTATGCGTGAAACCAAGAATATGAAATATTACTCTAACAAATCGATATCCAACTTTCCTATTTGCCGGGGGGGGGGGGGGGGGCTGAGCCCCCAAATCTACATCATTTAGGGCTCAAATACAAGAGCCCCTTCACCCTCTAATTCTGCGCCTATGAAACCAAGCAGACTCTAGTATAACACATTTTAGTGGCTGGAATTGGCTGGAAATTCAGTTTAAGTTTTTATAACAATATATTAGTGGCGAATGTGTATATTAGAAACGCTGGTCAGACTGTAAAGTTCAGTAGAAACGTTGATTATCTCAGACATAAAACAGCAAACGCAAAACAGTTTTCGTTGCAACGACGGACAATCTACTTATTAAAGCTCATTTGTTCTTCTCGTGAGCTCGAGCCCTCCCTGCTAACCATACCATACCTAGGCCCATACCTAGCTGCGCGCCCGTGTCATATTCGTTTCTGCAATCATTGAAGTGATAAGTTCCAGACAATGGAAAAGTATATATTTCCAAATAAAAAAGGATAGGCCATGTCAAAACTTTCCTACCCGAGTTTTTCCATGTAAAATTTCAAGGGGCGCCAAACCAGAGCTGAAGATTTCAGATCAAAATATGATAAAAACGGCATTGTTTAGCACTTCAGTTCACTACTACTTAAAACTATCATTCTCACCTATGAAAAGTCCTTTTTATTGAAAACTACTACAAGAAGATACAATAGCCATACTATTATTACTGACAGTTGTATTACAAACACCAAAAGTAGTTGCTTGCAGGATAGAGAAAAGAACATCTAGAACATCATCAAGGTCTACTTCTCAGGTAGAGACTAAACAGTGTAAAAACAAGACAACATGATCACATCCGTATGTCAGCCTTCAGCAAATATTTTACAAAACTGTTGTAATAAAATTCAAAGCTAACCGAAAAAATTATAATCTTTAGGCAGCGACTACTTTTACATAAAATGCGTATTTCACGATATACTAAACTACAAGAACAACGCATAACCGAAAACAGCGTAGCCACTAGCTCTTGGGTCCCGCTAAGAAAAACCTAAGTTTCAAGGGACGGTTCATAGTTTTTGTCCTAAAGATGCGCATAGTCAATTCAAGGCCAAAGGTTCATATTCCAAGTAGGATATAAATGGCGGGTCTAGGGTTGTGTAAAGGGTGAAAACCCTTGCATCTGGGAAGTTTTAAAAATACTTCAAGTCAATGTTTTATTTAAGACACAAAATTGTTTACAGATAAAAAGTTTTCAGGGGATATAAGACTACAATTACAAATAGTATTTTAGTAGAGTGAAGAACTTCGTGAAAATACCTGATATATTAAGTACCATATATATTCTCAATCTAGAAACGGTTTTTAAATCAAAGATGCTTTACTGAAGGAAGGTGGCCACCGGGGGAGGGGGGGGGGCGTGGGGCCATGGCCCCCACTCTTTTGCGAACAAGTAGTTTTAAAGCTGCAGTAACAGGGGTAAGAAGCCTTGGCCCCCTACTTTTTAGCCTTGGCCCTCACCCCCATTTTCAAATTCGTGGCGCGGGCCCTGATATTATAAGTTATTAGGGGCATCTTTACGGGGATTAACTGTTGCACGGCTTAATTGGCCATGACACATATAACTGATATTTCATGGAAGACAATGGGCAAAATTAGGCTGGCTATTTGACATCGAAATATTGTTTAGGCTGGAAACGCTACACGATGGCTATGGTTCTCGTGCGATTGAATTTGGGTTAATCTATTAAACAGCATGATGACCTTCATGTACAAGTGCGCACTGCCTAGGGGTGAGGGGGGCGCCAAATAGGTGGTGAGGGAGCAACGGACCCTGCACACGTGTGTCTGGTACGGTGCCTTAATCATTTATAAACAAACACCATCTAACTTTTGATCAATTCACGTTGAGGCCCACGTATAATTCGCAGCTACTGCTAAAAAAGTAATAATAAGCTAATCAATTGACGCGAAAAAATTAAGATGGTACTTAACGTTTACTTTTTAACAAAATTGTCAGCTTTATTACCTGCATCTGCTGTACCCATGCCTGAAGCAATTTTACCAAGAATCTTTCGGTTCCAAACATGAGATTTCTTGTCTTTTGAGCTTTTCTTTGCTTCAAGAACAGGCCTATTCGATCGCACAACTGATCCAACTGATAATGGGTTTGAAACTGTCTGGTGAATTGATGGATGAGAGCCCTTGCCATAGCGTGAGTTGCTAGCAAAAGCTAAAGACGCTGCTTTCATTTTCATATCGTCAAGAAGAGATTTTGGGAAAAGAGTTTTTTCATCATGCCTTTGCTGTAGTGTATCGACAATTGGCGGTAAACACGGGATTTCCTCTGACTTGGACTTTTCGTTATCTCCTGTGAAATACCGCTCTGGATGTAAAACAAAATCAGGTTTCAGTAACGTTGGAACATCACTTAGATCTTTACAGTTCAATGCTTGAAAAGCACTTATTGACATCTGCCCTCGCTCTACATTTAAAAATGGTAAAGAATAGGGTTGTTTTCGTTCCCTTTTTTCACTGCCTCGCTCTTGATAAGACCTGCCCAATATAGTATTATCCCACGTTTGGTGTCGTGTCTCTACATCCACTTTAATATCACTTGGTGCTTTTCCAGCGGCTTCCAAATCATTATCGGGGACATGTTGGACCCTTCCATCTTCCTTCATGTCAATATCTCTCTCTAATAAACCCTGTTCTGCATCAGGAATAAGTTGAGAACTTTCACTTTTGCTTACGGAGAATTCCTTTTCACTGTTTAATACCTTGTCAATGTTCCAATGGTGCTCTTGTCCAAAAACTCCAATACGTGTTCCATTGATTGTACTGAGTGACAAACAACAATCACTTGAAGCAGTGATGATAAGATATATATCACTTCGATGAATGACAGTTATAGAGTTGATTGCGTCTGTATGAGGGGTAAACGTTTTGCAAAGCTTTGGAGGCGATTTGAGGGGTGTATCTGAACATACCATACAATAATCCTCAATCAACCACACCCTGCAAACGCCATCAGAATCACCAGTAACAAGAAACTTATTTCTGTTATCTGTTGCCATGGTCATTGAACTGGTCTGTTCATGTGCAACAAATTCTGCAGCAACCTGTGACGAATAGACATTCCAGAAGATCACCAAACCTGCACAGGTGGCTGAAATGAGATTTGATGGGCCACTGGAAGTGATTGGATTGGCTCTTGCACACAAAGAAAGTAGACATGTCATAGCATATGAGCTTGTGTTTGTTTGAGATTCTTCAAAATGTCCTGTTGGGCTGGGGAGAAGAAAAGGATTACTTTGCAAGTACCTCTTCTTTGCTGACAGCTTCCCTGCACTAGAGGCTGGAGTAAGCAATTTCATGTGTCCACTGCTCCGCCTGTCTTTGACTGCAGGGGCCTTTTTTGCACCAAGATGTCTGTATGCATGCTCTGTTATCACATTCCACAACACTATGTCCCCATCAAAGCCACCAGATGCAAGAGTCCTTGGCGGAATGAATGTTGTGGACAATATGTCATCTTGATGCTCAAGCCTTCCCTTCCAGTCAACTGGATAAACATAAAATGTCTTTAGATGTCCAATAGGAAAACATGTTATGGCTTTGTCCCATCCTATACTGATAATTGATGACTTAAGGTACATTATCTGTCCTATTTCACATGGATTTCCATTTCCCGCCATTAAGATATGGTGACATTGACCATTGAAATCCCAGATTTTGATTGTTCCATCTGTACTTCCAGTCAGTATCCTCATTCCTGATGGATCCTGATTCAGGCAGGTAATTTCTGCAGTTCCATGTGCATTTGTAAATTGTTTTACCTTTTGACCAGAATCAAGCATCCACATTGTAATTACAGAACCTGTACAGACACTGACAGCTTGATTGAAGTTCTTACTATATATTGCATCAGTAACTGCATGCTCATGACTAATAACCCTATCTTTAATTTCTGCTTTCATCGACAGAACAGTTAATTGGTTATTGAATGAGCAAAATAATTTTGATCTCTCTTGATCAAAATACATTGTGACTGCAGCATCATTAATCTTTGGAAATATACCTGACAGTCTTTGCAAACAAACTTGTAAATGAGTATCCCATATTCTCAATACCTTCTCTTTTGACAAACTGATTAACTGATTTTTGTTCTCAACAAATGTAACAGAAATGACACTTTGCATGTGGCCTTGTAACACTCCAACAGGTTTTGATATGACATATGGATTCCACAAACAGACCTGAGTATTTATGCCTGCTGTTGCAATCAGATTTGCTTTAGCATTAAAGTCAAAGGAGTTCAAGCCCTGAAGCACACTGAAACAAGTTGTCCTCATGTCAATTTTTCCTTTTTCAGTCCAACCCAGAGTCATAGAGTTTGTATTTGTGGTAGAACATGAGATAAAACAATCCAGTGATGGCAAATACTGGGTTTTTCTTACCCACTCCTGATGACAGTCATGAGTATAATATCTGGCATGCTGATAAAAACATTTAGCAACATCATTGATATCAATTTGCAGACAGGTTTCTTGCTTTGATCCAGCAGGTTGCAATGGCCTTTCAAACAAAGCAATGGTAGCATTAGTAAAAACAATGGCATGCACATTTCCACCAGTATCACCAAATGAGAGAATGGAATGACTTGATTTGTTAGGATCGCTCCAGTAATCCATGGTGATTGGAGTGTTTTTCAAACCAAAAATGCGATATTGACAATTAAACTCAGTTTTTGAACTTAGATCATAGATAGCAATTTCTTTACTAGTAAGAGACAATGCCAACTTGTTGATGTGCCCCATAGGGGTAAAATGAGTCACCCAGAGATCTCTTGGTTTAATCTCCTCTGGGTTTGTTTGCACATGAAATGACCTTGTTAGTCTCAAATCCAGATTCCAAAATGCAACATTTCCCTCTCTTGATACAGACGTATAATATTTTATTGGACTACCAACTCCCTGAAACCTGTTGATAACATCTTTGTGGGGGCAAGTAATTGATTTAAGTTCTTGCCATTGTGGAACTTGAGTTGATTTGATTCGATCATCTTTTTCGTAATATTGCAGTAATAAATGAGAACAAAGTTTATCCCAATCGATCAAACCTTCCTTGTTTACATCAACTTTTTCGAATAATTCAGAAAACTCCTCCCTTGACCCTTTTGAAAGAACGATAGAAAGAAGTTCACAGAACTGTTCTTGATCTAAGGTGAGTTCCGTTTCTTCGCGTTCCTTTCGCAAGAAAAAAGCTTCCTGGACTGCCTGTAAATCTTGTATTGTAAGTCTGTTGATAAGCCTGGCCTTACCGAAAGTTGCAACCTCTGTGGTAGCAGTACCATTTTGCAAACTGCTATCCAAATTATTGGTCGCAGCAGCTACCGAAAGCTCTGTTGTTTCATTCATCTCCTACATAGAATCAAACTGACATACGTTAACATTTTTGTAAGATTCAAAAAGACTCTTAAATTTTACAACTCCGACAGCACTGCAAAGTGAACAGCCACTTCGACATGATTCCTAATCCTTTGCATGTTGTCATGGAGATGAATCAAATCGAGACTTATTCAAAATGAATGTTCTGCTCTTCCGTCTTCATGTAACGCGATGTAAACAGCCGATCCAAACGAATGTGAGCGGTTAGGATTTACAAATCAAGACAGGAATAATATTTTGAGACCCATGCTTATCAATTAAGAAAGGTAGATTTTACATTAAACTGTTTCGAGGCCTTGTGTTAAGTTTCAGGTGGCGTTAAAAGTTTATAAACGATCAATCGTAAAAATTGTTTTGCCTTGAAACGAAAACATCAGTGTTCGGGAAAAAACAATTCACATGAAACGTTTGATTTTTACAAATATGATGCAAAAGTTGACAAAAGATTGCAACAGTTGACTGCAGCTTTCGCAAAAAAAAATTTCTCCGAACTTCACCACAAGTCATGTACACTAGGCAGGGCCGCAGAGAGGATGTTTAGGCCCCGGGTTAGGACGAAAGATATATAGTAAAGACAGACGCTTCTAGGGGGTACACACTATTTGGTAACATTCAGAAGCTTTTCAACTTCTTTAGACCAAGCCAACAAAGTTTGGAAATTGATAACAGCAGTCAAAGACTCAAACTGCTTCTACCTTACTTCTTTCATAGACTTTAGTCATTATTGTTTCTTTAAAAGAAATTTTGTGATAATGGAAAGGCTGGACTGTCACTTAAAATATTTTTAAGTGAGTTATTATTTGTGGGCCCCTAAGGCCAAGGGCCCCCTGGTCAGTGACCTCCCTGACCCCTCTCTCCTCAGCACTGACACTAGGTGAGCAAAAATTCAATAGGTGAGCAAAATTATTGCACCACCCCCTACAAAATGGCTGCACCGCCGCGATTTTTTATACAGTAGCAAACCGAAATTCAAATACTTAAAGTAAGTCAAAGTTTTAAGATGACCGCTAGAGTGGGAAATAACGGGAAATTTATCAAGATATACAAAAGAAAATGAAAAATGCAAATAGATCATTAGTTTCATCTTATTTTTGAGCCATATCGACCACTGCCAAAATACGAAAGCCGAGTTATGATGATAGGAGTATGTACCTGTAATATATTTGCAGCAAAAAAGAGTTTTCTTTGCTCAAACCTGTAAGATTTCATTAATGCGAACCTGGAAATACTTTGCTTGGTTACCCAAAACTGTTAATTTTTCTGACCGTTAGTAAAGTATCATTCAATTCAAAAGTTTTGGTTGCACGTTTTTCGTACTGCAAAAGGCCTAATTTTGGATGTCATTTCGTAACGTGTTGCAACAGAATGCGAATAAGTTGTGAGCAATCCAAGAAGCTCTAAGAATTTTTTTTAAAAATACAGTAAAGACTCACTTGTAAAGACTTATCCTATGTAAAGACTTACTTGTGCGACTTAGAAGTCAGGCGAAATTTGTTTTGAAAATGCTCAAGGGTTATCAATTTATTCTTGTGATGCCGATGAAGATGAGGACCTTTTAATTGATTTATTAAACTTTAATTAATTAATTAAATTAATTAATTCAAACTGCTAACAAAGTCTTTTGATAACGTTTGTATGATATTTTCATAACAGAAAATGGCCAAGGACATTTTTAAAACACGTTTGCTTAAAATTTTCAATAAGCCCCTCTTTCTAACAATATAGTGAATTGATACCACATGCACTTTTGACGCAAACTGGGATTTTAAGGAAGACAACAAATTCAACAGCAAGTGACTGGAGAGAATTGTTCTCTGAAGACTGTGGATTGATTGAGAGCTGTCAAGCTCAGATTTTGAGATTAAAGGACTTTGTTTATAGAATTTTTTTTCCAAAATAAAGCTTTGCTGCTTTCTTTTCTTCTTTCATCTTTCAATTCTAGGCCTTTGGCATAATTTTTCAACTATTTTTCGCGCATTTTGAATTTATTGTAAATGAAATGTAACCAAATGTAAACAAATGATATAACATCATTCTTTGGTACCCATAAAACCTCGAGTCTAAAATTTCCTAAAATTATTTTTTCGTCTCTCGGATTCACTGGAAGCGGATTCACCTTTAAACGAATTCACTGGAAACTTTCTCTGTATAAATGTCGTCTATACGGTCTTTCTGAAAATTGGCAAATGTTCTGTTGTTTATGCTGTTGGCTGTCATGTTCATCCTCAGCCAAAAGTTAACACGCCGCATTGTGCTAAAAGTACGTTCTGCAGGTGTAGATGAACGTGCTGATGAATTGTACAATTACAACAACTTGTGTAGCTTCGACAGGCATTTTTCATGGCATCTCTTTAGGTCATGATTGAACAAGGGGTTTCCATCTTTGTTATCTTTTTTCGTGGCACAATACTGCCCCCACTGCTCTTGTAGAGCCAGGGCAGATAAGACTGCTGTCTCTGCTGCCCCCGTACTTCCGGCGCCCCCTGAATGTAACATTAAGCAAACATCCACCTTGGTAACTGGAGACACCAAATTTCCGAATTGCATAAACAGGTTGAGATTTTATTTCAATTTTGCACTCTATTATCAGAGTTTGAAGGCATACGAGAAGCTGTTAAATCATCGTTTATTGAAGTTTGCCATCTTTCAGGTGTATTAATAAAAGTCCATTTCATGCGATGTTTCGACAGGATTGTGCTTTATGTAAAGGCTTGTTTTTTACCTAATTATAAAACATAATTGTTTGCTGCCATGAATTTGATTTGTATAGTGAGGTACAGTTTCATCATCAAACAGTACCTCATTCAGACTTCTGAAAACAGCCACCACAAAACTCCCTATTGCTAAATGAGATATTTCTAAAACTCCCACTGTTTACCCTAAAATACATTTCATGTTGACAAGTGTTCTTAGCCTTTTCCCTTTGAAGCTGTCTTTTCTTTCTAAGATGCACGAATGTAAAAAATATAAACAGTACTTTCCCTTTCTACTGTAGTATTTTATAACAACAGGAAAACAATCTTTTTTCATTCCAATCTACACCAGTAATTGGTACCTTCATGCTCTTTCTTCCTTTCTTCGGAGATTTACAAGTCATATTCTTTAATCATATTTCAAATTTGACCAAAATCCTAAACTATGAACCAGCTAGTTAAAGAAAATATTCGCTACTTCCACTAGCTTGGTATGTAATTTGACGTAGTAGGTTGTTTGAACTTTGATAATGATTATGATAATCCGACTCACCTAAGTGCAATCATGAATCATTTGTTACAACCTGCTGAATGATAAAACTTCTTCTACAGAAGAACTCCGGTTGTTTTTGTTTCAAACTTCAAGTTAAAACCAGCCTGACGTTGCTAATTACAAGGATCATTAGATGTACTGTTTTTTCTCTTTTGCAGCTAACTTTTGCAGCAGTGGTTAGCCAAAGATTAAGCTTTTTCTGAAAAATTTCATCTCGTTCACTAAATGTCAATTCGAAGGAACTGATTTTTGCTTTCCTACCATGCTAAGTTAGTATTTGAAACCCTAACAAGATGCTAAGGCTACGAAATCGAATGTAATTTTGAAATCTCCATTTTTTTTAATCTGTGGCGACACCTCTGCACTGTGCAGCCTAATCAATGTAGATTATTCTACGCAGCTTTGCGAAGATACCTGCCCGTTGTAGTAGCTATGCCTGTAGCATCCTTAAAAAAATGTTTCCTAAAGGCATGTAACAATCATTACAACAATAGACTGTAATCCTTTACAAAAACGGCACTTGATTAGGGCAACTGGGTGTATGGGTTATTCTGCCCCTACCAACCCTATTGCCCCCACTAGCCTAAAGCATAAGCCGTATCCAGAGTGCCTTTGGTTGAAAGGGGGCATGTAAACCCTTTGTTTGGTCTGTGTTTTGAGTGTGAATTGGGCGTATTCATGCATGGATACGGAACTAATTATTAGTCTGTAACAATACGTCAATTTTGGTCTGTAGCAATACGTTAATTTTGTTCTTTCTGGGCTTCTGCATTTTATAAAAAACATGACCCTTTAGCAAAGTTATATTTGCAAGCTATGGATGCGATCCCATACCTTGCCCCACGCCAAGAACCTGGAAATGTTGAACAAATTCTTGAATATAAGTTGAAGTATCCACTTTTAGACTGTTACCATTTGAGTAGTCTGAGCCATCAAAGACAGAAAACCCACATCATGCAAATATTTTCTCTTGCTCAACCTTTGCATCTTACCAAGATAGAAAAATTCTTACCCAGACAAGGCTTAGAGCGATTAAAGAATCTTTGGTGAAAATGAATCCTTAAACAGCTTTTTGTTGACCTCAAGAAGATAACAACGTAATTCTTCTGATTTATTTTTTCGTTTGATTGGTAATATTGGTAAAAAGAGATAAAGTTACGACTTGGAATCCGCTAAAGACTATTTAATATTAAACACTAGTTAAAATACTAAATATCATCCTTGTTAATCAAATCTTTTAGTAAATATAGCGAAAAATAGTTTTGTCAGAGCCATACAACTTCCATAATGTTTCCGTAGAACTTTGCTCTGAATTCCTCAACAGCATTCTTTTTATTTTAGACTAAAACCCAAATATTGTACAATTCCTTCAGCATTTCAAAAATTTCAAGCATTATTTCAATTTGGTTTATCGTTTAAGTCAATCAAACTTGATCAAAGTGTATATGATTTCTCAGCATTTTACTGCGCTCCAAAACATAATTTCAAGTATGCATCTATTTCTCATTTGATGTTCGTATTTTGAAAAATGGTCTTTTCTAAAAGATTCATCTGTTTTCTGGTATTGATTTTAATTGTTAAGCCCTGTTAACAATATCTAAAACGTATTAACAACAAAATAATATTGAATAATTTGAATTAAAAGAAAGAACCTGCAGTCTCTAAATGGCATGTTTTTTCTGTGAATGTCTATAAAAAGAAGTGCACATGCTCTTTCTTCAGTGTATTATCTGTCCTTATGCTTTAGTATATCCACTTAGAGAAAATGTCACTGACACATTTAGTTGTATATTGCAACTGCAACATTGACACAATAATACACTCTAATCTGATCCAAGATCTTGTAATTTAGATAGGCATATAACTTCCTGTTCGTAGCCATTTGAGCCTTAATCTCAGTTCATGGTGAACATATAGCTTGAATTTAAGGAAAGAAGGAAAGCTTCGGTAAATAAGTTAGATTGTTGTGTATAAGATATGCCTTTTTTTCGAAACAGAGAAAAAATATATGTGCACCCGGAGATTCAAAATGGGGTTTTACAGTTGTGACTTTTGCTTGGTGCTCACTAAATCACGTTGCTTTCACTATCCAATGGCGTTCGAGTGTTGCCCTTGGCAAGATATTCTTATCTTTTCCTGACGTAATGAGCTTGATATGAAAAATACAAATTGTAAGCATCTTCTTGTTTAAGATTACAGGTTGTTTTTCCAATCGATTTACTAATATATATTCTTACCAAGGAAGATTCAAGCAAAGTAGAGTCGGGGGTCTCCTTCTGGGAATGCTCAATTGAATAAGCGCCTGCCGCTGTCCTAGCAATATCATATAGCCACCAGAGAATTGAACACCAGTAAAAAATTACAAGCATCATACGGATAGCTGCAACCCAACTCACCACAGTATGAGAAGAAGCTACAGGCTATGTAAAAATAACTATGAAATAATGATCGTCGATTTAGTAGATAACAGTAAAATTTGATAATAAAATTTTTCGTGTGAAAACAGACCCATTGCAGGGCTTGAAGTGGGCTTCTGTCTTCTTTATAAAGGACCATATTTTCTACCAAACAAAGGGGTCAAACCTCTTTTTTGGTGTTGTGAATCCTGATCTACTTTGATTTTTTTATGAAACGTGAATCAACTCATGAAACAACAGCACACATCCCATGAAACGGGGAAAAATTGCTTTTTAATAGAAAAGTGAACTTCATTTCAGCAAACGAATGCAAAACGTGCTCCAACTGCCTGAAAACAAAACTTTGTTTTGAATATTTAGTGAACCTTTAATTATCCTAATTGCATTGAGTTTTTGCTTATTTCAAAATAAACAAGAACAAATTTGCTTTATACGTTGCAAGCAGGGAAATTTTGCCTCAAGCCTCAAAGGCAAAAAAGGCTCAAAACACAATCAAATTATTGTTAGAAATTCATACTTCTGAATTCTCGTTTTAGTTGCCTGAAAGATGTTTAATAATTTACCAGGTAGCCCCGTAGTGCATTTTTGAATTAATACCATGACACTCATTCGGCAATAAGACAACGAGGTTTATTTGACAAGAACAATTGGAGCAAACAAGGCATCTTGCAGAGAAAGGTCAATCGCTAACCCCGGCGCTGCAGTCCACCCACAGTGCCACGCCCAGAAATGCATAGATTAGCAAAATAATCATACTGGTACTCGATACATAATATCCTGAAAGACTTGGGAAAATCATCTTTAACTCTTGTTCTATCTGATGAGCATGTGGTATTCATCAAGGCATGAAGATTGAGGCTATTTTCAGCGCTGTTGTCATATGAGGTAAGTTTTGATTGCTTGATAATTTTGATAGGTTTTGATTAAATCTACTGTAAAATGGTAGGCAGAAACTGTTAAGCAGATGCAGCGACACAAAGCTGTTTCCTATATTTTCCTTTCTGCCTTTCCCAAGACTTCCCTACAGCTTAATCTGCTTTTTGTTCTGAAACTTTCAGACAAATCTTTTACTGTTTGTGTCTAAATGTATCTATCTAAAGAGACGAAGTAACGGCTGAGGTGACAAATACTTTTTCAAACATTTTGTTCCTAGAACGATGCACAGCTTACTTTCCTTGATGTTTCTTATCCATGGCTGTTTTACTAGACTGTGTCTATTGGGGCTTTATGTATACAGCCTATGTAATCAGCCTACTTTGATAACACATTGGATGGGGCTGATATGTGATTATCTAAAAGGTCAAATTGCTGCAAAAGAACGATTAAGCGCTTATTTAGGCTTACTGTCCGGATAACCACCACATTGCGCCCTTGGGCGCTTATTTCAACAGGGATGCTTGTTCGGACATGGGTTATATTAAAACATTTGTGTCTAATGGTGACCAATTATTTGAACTGGGCTCTTGTAAGTTGTGGGCGCTAATTTATTTAATTTTTTAGCATGTTAAAGATTAGATGAATTGCTCATCACAGACATTCTTCAAGCAAACGTTCTAAATGATTGCATCTTCTACCCCCGAATTAAATTAGTTTTAATTCTTTCTTCAGTCCGTCCTGTTGGACAATTAACATATACCTTACAGTGAATCTTTTTTAATACTTTAATAATCAGAATCTAAATATTTTTCTCCAAACCTAGCCAACAACCAACAAACTTTTTCGTTCAATAAATACGTTGACGTAATACCCAAAGCTCTAAAGTTTTCAAGCAATTTCTGTGACCGTGAAAATTTGCAAAGAAAAAATAAGAAAGTTAGCAGAGACTTACCCTTGTTGCATAAAAAAAGTCACTGCCATTTGTAAAATGTGGCTTTTTTTCTTTTGTATAGTAGCTTTCAAGCCCTGATAACATATTGTAAGTTTTTTTATGAAAATCATAGCCTGTAAATCATCAATGTCACAGCATTAAAGTTTTCCGAGAACATTGCAAATTGGCATGGATGTACCGTCGATTATGAGGTGATGTTTCTTATCTTCCAGTAATATTGATTTGATAAATATTAAACATTATTACTGTTTGCTTTCCTGGTAGACAAGGTAACAGCTGTCAAAATCTTGTTTCCCACCTTACCAAAATGATCTCGATAGTTTTACACTTTCGAGCATAGAGCCATCGATACTAAAGGAATATTTTTTATCGTAACTTAAATTCTGAATCTTCGGGCTCAAAAATAATAGAAAAAAAAGATAATAGTAACAAACAACTAAATCAACATCTTAAACGAAGAGCCTTGATAATTTTTTAACTTTGCAGCAAGTTCAGAAGACAAGGAACTTCAATACTGTTCATGCTTTGTCCAACTAAATGTTATCTAAAGTTTGAAAATGCCAAGAATCTGAAAAATGAAACCTGGTGTCATTGCTTGTCAGGTCACAGTATATTAGACATTTGATGACTGCTTTCACAATTTCATAACTGACTAAGAATATTTCAAAAGATTATTAGTAAAGGCAATAAATCGTGTTAATTTGTTATCTACAAGAATGTTTATAATTTAGAATTAGTTGGGCCGTATTAATTATATATTCAGTTGCAAAAAAACACATATTTGACAGAAATATTTCTTACTAGAATTTTGGCCTTGTTCAAAATACTGACAAACTCCAATGGACTATTTCTTCGCCTCCCTTGCCTGGTGCATGCAGATTTCACGATATTTGAAGTTGATTGGTCCCTACAAGGAAGCCTGTTGGCAACAATACAAGGTATCCATGATGCAGACTGCACGTTGGAATGTGTAAAGCATCCTAAATGCAAATCATACAATATACAGAATGTCACTGCAGTTTGTGAGCTGAACAGTAAGATTGCTGGTGAAAATGGAAGTAGTCTTGTTCAAAGACCTGGCTGGGTTTACAAGTCAACAGATTACAACCAGACAGAGGTTGGTTAGATGCTAAATCTAAGCGATTTAATAAATTTTTTTTGTGTTGGAGATTCAAACGATGTTATATTGAAGTTAGATATTGACATCTCACATGTAAGATTATGCTGAATTCTAACAAATTTCGAATGTTCATAAAGAAATAACGTTTGTGGACATTTGCATTGCGATATTTTTATCTTTTGCCAGGTTGGAGAAACCTGCCAGAAGCTTCATCCATGCCCGCGTGGCATTCTTTGCAAAGAAACATGTCACCATCCTTACTACGAATGCGTCCATTGCGATAGTCAACACTATGGGTTATATTGTGACAATCTCAAAGGTTTGCTGGCCTTATCACTCTGTAAATCATAAATCGACGTGTCATGTTAAAATTAATAAATTGAATGGATATATCTTGTATAATAGCAAAAACCCCTGACAATCTTTAAACTAAAAGCAGTTTCTGCTTGTGTACAAGAATCTTAGTGTCTTATTTGAGTAAAAACAGTATGAGAATGACAATGAGAATTAGCAAGAATGACCGATTGTTTACCTCGCTGGTATAAATCATGTAGGTACTTTTTTATTTCACAAAGCAAAGCACAATAAAACATTGTCTCTTGCATCTTTGCAACATTTTACAAAGTTTCAAACTGCGTCATAAGTAAGATATTGGTCTCTCGTAATCCAAGTTTATGGACCTTTTTCTGTACTTAAGTTTGTGTATCTTTTTCTTGAATCTCGAATGGGTTGTTTCAGGGGCAGCGGAAAGTGCTATTATTGCGATTACTTTAATAGCAAATTTAAGAAAAATGTAAAATGCCGAGAAAGGATTTGTGATGGATATCTTGTATCATTTTGCAAGAAAGCTTTGATTCTTTTTTTACCCAGAAGATAGCTGGGTATTACTCTATGATAAACTAATTTTCTAATAACTCATATTGTTTGAGATGTGCCAAACGCTGTTAGGCATTTGAAATTATATCTAATATTCCAGAGTTGAATTCTTCCATCTCTCCTTCAATACCGCCATTAGTTATTTCAATTTGTCCGAGATGTTTGAGATCGGAAACTGCAAACCTTGAAATAGATACCAAAGTGCCCCTAATTTAATTTATATTGAAAAAATTACATTTGCAGAACTGGACAACTGCAAAAGTTTTCCTTGTAAAAACGGTGGGAACTGCAGAAGTGTTGGGCCAACTTTCAAATGTGAGTGTTTTCCTGGCTATAAAGAAAAGACATGCGAGATTGGTAAGTAAAAAATTGAAATTAGGGGGAATGAAGAGTATTCAATCATACATATAATGCATAATGAAAGCAGACGCAGTTTTAAGTGTCGACGAACTTTTGCAACACTGAAGAATGATAAGACACATAAAAATTGTTAAGATCAATTCTACAATGACTGATTCGTTTTCGGTTCGTTTATAGATATTGATGAATGCAACTCCCTTCCATGCTTTAATAGTGCAACCTGTCAAGATTTGATAAACGATTTTCAATGCACATGCGTACCTGGCTACACAGGAAGACATTGTGAGACAAGTGAGTTAAAGTCATTTGATTCGAAGACATTATATATTGCAAATTATGTTCGCCTCAGGTAGCAAGAACAGCAAAATGAAAGTAGCAATTTCACCATGTTATTGGTATTCTAAAAGCACTCGCTCTATATAAAATATCAGATCTGATTGTTTAATCAGATGAAACTCTTGCATTTACATCAAAAGATTCAATGAATGGAGAGTTAACGATGAAGAGTTAACGATGTCCCATTTTTGCAAACTATGCTCGCCTCAGGTGGCAAGAACAGCAAAATGAAAGGAGCAATTTCACTATGTTATTGGTATTCTGAAAGCACTCACTCTATATAAAATATCAGATCTGATTGTTTAATCAGATGAAACTCTTGCATTCACATCAAAAGATACAATGAATGGAGAGTTAACGATGAAGAGTTGACGATGTCCCATTTTCAGTTTCTTTGAGAAATTATTATTACAGTAAATGAATTATTCAGTATAAATTAACTCTGTGATATTGTAACTTTGATGAATTATAAGTAAATAAACAAGATTGTTCTTTCTTAGACATCGATGAATGTGCTAGTGTTCCTTGCAAAAATGGAGCTACTTGTATTGACAGAGTCAATGGATATTTATGTCAATGTGCACCTGGATACGAAGGAGCCTTTTGTGCAATAAGTAAGAATTTAGTCACAGCATACTGTTCATGTGCTAATTTTCTAATAAACTGAAAATGCAATGCTTTAAGCTACAGTGCATGCATAGCTGGACAATATCAATGAAAAACATTTTCAAACCGGGAATTTAGAATTTTTGACGTCATAATTAGAAGTCCATCGCATGTGCATTGAGAAGAAGTACAAAGTACTCTGTTCTTTGTCAGATAATTGGCTAGCATCATGACAATGAACACGGCATGTGAAAAATGGTTCTTTGCCACATTTTTATGAACAAAAAGCTGCTACCATATTAGTTAACTTTTTATATTCAATCTTACTCTTCATTTTCATCCCATGGCATTTAAGAATGGGTTGTTAGATTAGATCTGAATAGCTCTTAAAACTAAATTGCAAACAAACCGGTTTGTTACTTTTCAGATATCGACGAATGCATGAGCAGTCCATGTCAAAATGGTGGAACATGCCATGACGAAATAAACAGATTCCGTTGCCAGTGTTCTCCTGGATATACCGGCGCTCTCTGCTCTACAGGTATGCAAACGACTTGATATAAAAACTGTATTCTTGAAACCTCGCTTGAGCAGTAGCTTTCAAAATTACCCAAAGTAACTTTAACTAAAGATGATTTTCATTGGCAGATAGCAATCCTTTTTTGACTTATACTCTCTTTCAACAGCTCTGAAAGGCTCAGTGTATTATCAAAAGATAAATATGTTCTCTTCTATTTGTGCAGAAATCAACGAATGTGATAGCAATCCTTGTCAAAACGGAGGGAAGTGCAGCGACCATCTAAATTATTTCTCCTGCCAATGCATTCCCGGATTTACAGGAACAGCATGTGAAATAAGTAAAGTACTTCTAAATATTACTTCTAAATATTACAAATCCAAATCCAAATCCAAATTGTTGAATTTCTCGTACTATTTTGTGAACTTCTAGTTCCAAGAAAAGGCCCAAAATTGCATTTTTATGCTATTAGTGTTTATAGAAGTCAAACAGATTTATAAAGGGTATAAAGTATCTGGAGAATGCAAAGGTTGCAAATAACTATCTTTGCCCATTTGACAAATTGTGTATTTTTTCAAGATATCAATGAATGCCAAAGTAGCCCTTGCCTCAACGGAGGAACATGTATTGATAAAATCAACAAATACAGCTGCCAATGTGCTCCTGGATTCTATGGAGCAAAATGTGGTGCAGGTAATGATCAGCACTACTGTGCTGTTGTTTTTCACCTTAAGAGCATCTCTATCCTGCAGGCGTAAAGAGACCGTGTAATCGAAAGAGGCTCCTAATAGCTGTAAAGTTTGGATTTTGGAATGTACGGTTAAGGCAGAAGCAGAAATCATTCTTCTTGGGTGTTTTGATAGCGGCAGTAAAATCAAGACCTCTTTTTGAGTCATCAAGACCCTTATCTATTCCAACAATAAAAATACCAGAGTAAAGAAAAAAATTTCCATAGACATATCGAACTCTCCCGTTGTTCTGGGTTTTTTTCATATCAAATGGTCCTATTAACAATGAAATAAAATAGCATTTGATTCACAAACCTATTGTCTCTAGAACTTTATTTAAAAATGCTTGTCTGCAACATAGCGTGTCTTCCGTTACGATCCTTACTTACACCAGAGTGAGCGGTTGTCTGTTCAACCAATTCATTGGTTGGTTGTTCAGTTGTTCAAGCTGGTAAGTACAATGTTGCTTGTTAGTTGGTCGAGCGCGCTGTTTGCAAGTGACATCGAGTTTGGTTTCCTCAGAAGATAATAAGCACACAATTACACGCTTTCTTATAAGGAAGCACTTAACAAGGAACCTACGTGTAGAATGCAGTAAAAATAAAAGAACAGTTTGTGCTAAAGACAAATGTTTATCATAGCAACAAGAATGAGATAGCTAGTTCCATTCATTTAGTATTAAAAATAACAGTAATAGTGTGTTATGAAGTTAGCTATCGAGTGCTCTGTCGTGTAATTACGAGTGTTTCACTCTCCTTCTTGAGTGAATTTTCTCTTTTCCATTTATCAAACACAGGGACGTCACTTTTTTGGGGGGGTGTAAACACTATTGCCCTGCAAAATTTTTCCTGTAAAAAAAGTATAGATGCACTGTACTTATGCATATATTACATAAGTACATATATTATTTTCAAAAAGCAACACAAATCAACAATCGCAATAAAAAAAGTCAATAATTAGTCTACTTTCACACTAATTTACTTAATTGAAATTCTTCTCATTTTTTTCATGCCATACTTTTAATACTTCATCAAGTGGGATAGTGTCTGTTAGGTCTTTCTCACAAGCAAGTAGAATGAGATCATTCAATCGTTCATCTTTCATCCTTGATCGCAGCAAATTTTTAACAATCTTAAGTTTGCTAAAGGTTCGCTCGTCTTTAGCCACAGACACAGGTGCTGTAAGAAGAAGGCTGTAGCATTTGTAAACCGTTGGGAAAAGTCGTCTGTTTTCATATGAAAATTTGGCAGCCTCTTTGACGGAAGTTGGCTGGATCTGTTGCTGTTCAATCATTGACTTAAAAACATCTAGCTCACATAATATAGCCCCTGCTTCAATATGAAAGCCTGGTGGGAAAAGCTTTCAAAGATCGTGGACTGTTTCTGGGTTTATCGTTTTGAGTGGTGGCTGCAACGCCATTGCCAATGGCTCAATTTTTTTTAAGCATGCCTTGATATTTTCACCATACTCTGCTATCAGAGAATCGAGAACAACACACATTTCTGTTCTGTAGAAGGAATTAAATTTAAATTCCGCTGATGTTTCTGGGCCGTTGTCAATCTTTCTTGGCTGCAACCTGAGTCGATATTTCCACTAAACTCAGCCGCTGAATCTATTCCATGCTGTTTAGCGCACTCGTTTAGAGCATCCAACTCTTCATCCATAGCCTTGTTATCAATGCGAATCTTCTTAAGATTTTCTACTGTTGCTTCAATTAACTTCATCGCATCTAAGATGTTAAGCTCTTCTGCTTGGAGTTGCATCGTCAAAATCTTTGTTTTCTTCATAATTAATCTCATGAACATCAATGCAAAAAGAAAGTCAAATGACAGACACTTTTTCTTTATGTCTTTACCCTTCACTTTTACCCTTCATTTCTGTGCTGTCGTCACTGACAACTTTTTCAATTGCTTTGAGTATGCTTTGTAAACTTCGCCACACTGCTTCTATTGACTCTGAAGAGTAGACCCATATCGTTTTAGACATGTTGCGGAGTTTCAAGGAGTACTCATCAACTTCTTGAACTTCTTTATTGTAAATTTTGTTTCGTTTGAAGCTGGCACTGAAGAAAACATATATATCTTGAAGATTATCGTATATCGACGTAATTATGGCACTTTGTTTTGCACAATGCTCTTTGAAAGTATTAGATCGATGCCCTTGACATGGAATGTACGGGACTGGTCTTTCAAGAATATCTTGTAGAACCCTCTGTGCCCCTGCAATTCTCCCAGACATATTATTTACGAAATCGTATTTTTGGAAGCAGAGATACTTCACATTAATTTCATTTGCTTCCAGACACTTGAGAATACATTCTGCTGTCTCATCTCCATGTTTGTCATTGCACTCTTTCATTTCCACGACTCTCTCGCGCGCAATTCCATTTTCACCAATATATCTTGCAGCCACAACCATTTGATCCTTATTGCTAACATCGGGTGTTGTATCGGCCAAAACCGACAACATTTTTGCACACTCAATCTCATATTTTATTCTTTCTCTAACATTCTCCCCCCAGATCTCTAAAAGTTCATTTTGTGAACTAGAATCATGTATTTCGTACTGAAAGGCTTCAATCGTTTGCTATCAAGCCATTCTTTCATCTGTAGACAGTGCCTGGACAGAAAATTCACAAACTGGACAAAATTGCCGTTCTGGTCTCCTGCGGAGCCTCCGAAAGCAATTCCTTGCCTTGCCAATGTTCTAGCAATATCAAACAAAATGTTCATTATCGATTTGCATTTTTCTTCGTCAGCCTTCTCCTGAATGATGATGTCCTTCAGATGCCTATTCATTTGAATGTCAATATGTCCTTGTTCAACTGAAAACCTAGCAAAATCAGCCAATGCTGCTTGGTGTGCTTCAGAAGAAAAATGCTGAGGAAGCTTGCCACTTTTCATTTTATGCCATGATGCGATACCGTTTATCCAAGCAGTGTCACTTTTTCTTCGCGAGGGGCACGGAAATAAGAAACTCACTTTACAATACCACAAAAAATCGGAAAAACTAACATATGTTTTGGATTTGATAAGAAAGTAAAATGAACTAAGATATTTTGTGAAACTTGATTTCTAATCTCTTTTGTCCTGCGAGAACTACTAATTCCTTCTGCTTTGCCCTGCAAAATGCTGTTTTTCAGGATTGGGGGGGTGAAACACCCCCCAAACCCCCCCAATAGTTACGTCCCTGATCAAACATTCTTTCTAGTCTTCTTACTGTTTTTTCACCTTGTTTTATAGCTACAGTTAAGAATCTAACGAGACTTATTCGGCATTTTAATGTACTATGTGTAATTTTTATGTGCAGTTAAATTAAGAAACTCTTAAGGAACTTTTAGCATAACAATTTGATAAAAAGACGTTCAAAAAGAAGGAACTTCAAGAACGAAGTTCTTTATAAAAAAGAATGCAGTTTTCACGTGCGCTTTTCGTCCAGGAAAGTAGAATTTTGTCTTTCACTTGGTCTTTCTTTCTTCTTGGAATCATATTTCGTGTAGAATGATCGATTAAGATTAAGCTGCCACCATAATGCCAAATAAAAATCTAAAGATGATGTTTATATTAAAAAAATATGAAAGCTTGTTCTCAACCGACACTTTACTATTCATTAACTTGATTTTCGACAGAGATAAATGAATGTCAAAGCAGCCCATGCCAAAATGGAGGGACATGCAATGATGAAGTAAATAGATATTCATGCCGATGTTCGACAGGCTATACTGGCTATAACTGTGGACGAGGTACGAAAAAGTCTCATTGTAGCTGAAAATGATTACAAGTTTATTACCTTATAATCTGTGTAGGTTGCTAAAGGTGTTAATATCAAAAGTGAAAAAGCAGGGTTAAGAAGAAAAAGTATAGAAAAAGAAAGCCTGTCAAATTCAACTAAAAAATTGGTCATGAATTAAATTGAAGAATACCATACCTAACCTGGAGTCCAAATGTAAGAAAATATAGCTAAAAGGGCTCAAGTTCGAATCTTTTTCAACTCATTCTTCAGGGAGGTAATAGAAATGGAGAAGATTTTCTAGAAAGTTCAATAGAAACAACTACTTTATATATCAGTACAAAATTGACGATTTAATTGCGTCACTTACTAGGCTATTACAAAGCTTGTAAGATACAATAATCGAAAACGCCTGGGTGAGATACTGGAAAGGCATATTCTGCTAATCTAGCGAAGTTTTTATTTCTTTCTCAATATTTAACTTATGAAATATGTTTGATTTATATGCATCAAAATTTCTGTTTCTTATGTAGACCCTCAATCAAAAATTAAGGAAATAGTGAAAAATTTGAAAATTATCAGAGAGAAACCTATGAACCGTAACATATCAGGATATAAGCAAAGCTTATTCTAAAGCCAAATCTACCTTAAGATAGACTGTATAATCTACTTAGGGTAAGAAGTGTAATAAAAATAACATAATAAGTTAAAACACTTAGTGTCTCGTTTCTAGATGAAAATTTTTAAAAAGCCGCGAGAAAACAAATGTGATTTTTCTCATAAAAGGATTGCCACTGAAAAAACTAAAAGCAAATCTTTTTTTCTGACATTTTGAAAAAGGCAATAGCCCTTTTTATACAAGTTTCCCATTTCTTTTGGTAAGTAAAAATGACAAATACTAATGATCATTATTGACAAGGTAAGTTCAGATACACAAACACTTTCTGTTTCAATTCAATAGTCTTTAAATCAGTATCAGTATTTTCAAGCATGTTTGCTTTCTTATCTAAGATTATTAGCATAGAACAGGGAAGTTCTAAGGTGCTACTCTGAGTTTTAGGCTTAATGCGATCATCCGGTTGCGCGTACACCCCTGCGTTTACGGCATGGAACACTTTATGACTGTCTGATGAGCAGTACTTTGCATGACTTTAAGGCTGATTATTAAACTGAAAGCTCATCAATTTACGGCATCATTTATAGAAATCAACGAATGTGCTAGCTACCCGTGTCTGAATAGAGGGGTATGCACTGATCACTTCAACAGATATACCTGTCAATGCAGACCTGGCTTCACTGGAGTTCGCTGCCAAAAAGGTACGTTGACTGCTCATCAACTTGCTTAACTAACATAAGATCTTTATCTTCCGTGGCTTTGGTACGCTTGTTGAAGTTTAAAACAATTTTTTTAAAATACCTCAATTACATCATGAGCTGAAACATCATTAATTCTAAAACCTGATACATGCTAAAATAGACAAGATAAAAGTTGAGTGAAATATCTTTAGTACAGAGCCGGTGAAATATGCGTCGTACATATATTACATGATGAAACGCAATGTGCTACTAATCATATCGTAGCGTGATGCTAGGACACATTATGCCTTACAAATGGAAGCGTTTGTGTAACAGGACCGCCTTGTACACTAGATTTCACCATTCACTTTGGCCTGTATTTTTGTTTTTGCATAGGGGTTCGTTTTTGCATCACAATATTGTAATCAGTGGCGTACCCAGGGCCGCAGAAGCGGGGAGGGGGGGGTCTGGGGCGTAGCCCCCATAAATTTTTTTGGGCCACGCCCTTAAAACACTCGCAAATGCGGGGAAACGCCATTTTGCAAAATTTTCCCCCATTATTTGATTCATTTGAGCTACGGTAAATAGCAAAGTATTTTACAATTGTTATTGACACAAGCACACTGTATACTCCCCCCCAATGAGTTTTACATCGTTTTTGGACAAATCTCGAGGACCATATTTTGGAAAAGTGGGGGTCCAGACCCCCTATTCCCCCCCTTGGGTACGCCACTGATTTTAATGCGTTTCTGTACCCGGACCGAAACGCATAAAGTTACCGAAACGCATATGGCACCGGAAGTAATTTTGGCTACAGTCCAGCATTGTACCTGACTCTTAGAAATATGAAGGGAGCAAAACTCTTTGATTACCCTTTGATCGTGTCCGGGTACCTTGAAATCATTTCATGAGTATCTTGGTATGAGAAGCCAATTTTTGTTCCTCAAAAATTTATGACTGTTCCTTCGATAGAAATATTGCTCAAAAAATAGATTTGAGCCGTACCGCTTTTATATACCTTAAAAACTGGCAATAAGCACATTTTTCTGTTGAACTGTTACCTCCTGTATCAAAACTCTATTAAATCGTATTAAAAAGCTTCCGTGCCTTAATATTAAATTGTCAAAACCTTCTCACGAACCTTATTACTTCTTACGAACCTTATTTAACTTTATTACTTGAAAATCAATCATGGACCTGATCATTAGTATTGGGTTAGCTTCTCTTTGATGCCTTTTGAAATGTACGTTTCATATAAAATGCTTATGAATAGGTCACAAGGCTGTTATCTTCGCAAGCCCTCAAATCTAGGAAGCTCCTTTCCAATTAGCAGATTCACGTAAAAATGAGACACCGAGAGAAGTATGCTGTCCATTTCCTAGAGAAGATTGATTGCTAAGATCTATGCTAAAAATTTGGCTTCGACTATATTACAGGTCGTATGAAGAAAGTTATCAAAGGGGAAGATAAATATCATATTTTGGGAGTGCAAATTAAAGTAATACAGTATTTGTAACTTCCAATCATTGATAAACATTTGGAATTCATAATTTAACACATGTTTTCCAGTTTACATCCTATTCATTTTTGGTCGTGATTATAATGAATAAATTTTTGTCAGATATTGACGAATGTGCAAGTCATCCTTGTCAAAACGGAGGAACATGTCATGACTTGGCTAATTACTTCATATGCACATGCCCATTTGGATACTATGGGTCAACATGCTCCTTGTAAGTAAAATAGAGAAATTTGTTCGCTTGCATTTTGCTCTGTGTGGCGTAATCTTCAAGTCTATATAAGAACATTGAAACTTTTATAACTGAGGGACATGACGCCAAGATAATATCATTTCCAACTTCATTTTCACAAATAACTATATGATAAGATAGATAACAAAGGAATCAGACTCTCCCCCTCTAGAAAAAGTGTTTAGTCACTCAATTTAAAAAAAAATAATTTACTCTAATGATACGTAGTAAATACATCAATGAATGAACAAGGTGTTACACACAACACCACCCCAATCGCTAAGCACATTAGGTGAATGTCAGATGAAAGATGATTTTTTAACTTTCAGACGTTCCGGCAAAATGCTTTAAATCGCCATGTGCTTTGCCTTCATTTCAAAAATGCCCATGTGCCCCATTTATGGTTTTTTAAATTTATCTTTGTTCAAAAGTTGAAAATTGTTTAGCATATAATTTACAAAGAGGAAATAACATAAAAATTTTCATTCATCGATAGACTTTCAACGGCTCGAAGCCGAAGATGGAGAGGCAGAAGAACAAGAAGAGGAGCAAAGTAACTGCTTTGCGTTGTGAACTTTCCAAAAATGAATTGCTTATTGCAAATAAATATTCAACAGCGAAACTAAGAAACCTCAAATAAAATGTGGCCATTAATCTTAATTGCTGTACGATAGGATTGCACTAGGCAGGGCCGCCGAGAAGGGGGCAAGGGGGAAGTTCTCCCAGGGCCTTGAGGTATAGAGGGAATCATGAAGTAGTGAATCTTTTTTTTAAAATGGAATCGATTGAAAGTAAAGAAAAATTGTGCCTGAAGAAGTAAGATATTTTATTCGAATTAATGAATTTGAGCTAATGTGAAGGGCGTGCTTGCAGAAATTTTTAGGGGGCCTCGTTTTCAAGTTTTGCCGTCAGTCAAGTCAGGGTCTCCGAAACATCTCGGTAGCCCTGACAATTGTATGTATCACCTACTTTAAAATCAGACAGTCATTTTGACTTTTATCCTAATTAGTGAATCTTTGACACCAAGCAATGATGATCGCTCAACTTATGACTTTGAATATGGTAGATAAAAATGAAAACTTTTATTTCCTTTTTACACGATACCATTAAATAGAATATATGCATAAAAAACTTTGTTGAATGGTCAACATATCAACTGGAAGAAGGTACTTGCTTTTATTAATCTACTTCAAGTTAATGCATGATCTTGCAATACGATTCTTCATACCGATCAATGTTTATTATTTGTTAATGTTAATCATGCATAAAAATTTTACAGCATACCATTGTTAAATAGGACTGCCAGAGGACCTGAAAAATATGTCTTTTACTTGGCCAATGTCCTGTTAAGCGAATGTCCAAAGTTGATAATGGACGTCCGCGGGACCGGAAATATCTCCCCCACTCAACAAAAGTACCACATAACAAGTCCCACTTCTTCAGGGTCTCGCTTATCGAGAGTACACTGTACTATCAAGTCTAGATTAAACTTTAGTTACGCTACACTGTACGAACACACGAAGCAAATTTGTTGTTGAGATGTGAGAGGCAGTTTGATCAACTGTTGGCTTACCTGTTGCCCCCAAAAGTTGGTCCAATGTAGATAAATCTAGCTTTTCTTAATTTCAAAATTAATGTATATATTGTGCAAATACAGGTCTTATTGTGACCAACAATGCTATAGATCATCAACTCTTCTTTTTCGAGTTGTTGTATATAATGTGCACATTCAAGAGCAAGCTTACTTTACAAAAATATTAAGAAATATTGAAGTCGTAATATCTAGAGAAATAGTTGGGAATAGCAATGGAATGTTTAGAGAGGAAAATGTGCATATTCAACCCTATGTAAATTAAATATATGCAATTTTTTAATTCACCGTCATAACAAAGCATCTCATATGAAATTAACAAAGAATAAGATAAGCAAAAGAAGATTAACTAGAATTTTATCACAAAAGGGATGGCAGTGCGTTTTTGATGTATAAGAATGCTGAATATTAACTCAAAAGGAACATTTTGACAAAAGAAATAGATGTCAAAGAAGCTTTCCTGCAGTTTGAAAGAAGAAGGAAAAGGGACGTTGAAATAAAACGCTTATCATTACAAAAAAAAGTGAGAATCTAAGTTTGTTACGACCAGGAGCTAAAGTTTATACCGTAGACAACAGAAAAACTAGAGAGAAATGGCGATGTGCATGAAATTTATGATCTTTCAGCAAATAAGTTTATGCATAAGCATTGCATTTTGCTGAATTCTGGGATAGGGATTTTAAGCTGAAGAAACTTAAGATTAAGTTTAAGAAACTAATTTTGAAAATAGCCCGAAAGAGCGGACACTCTATATTATACTTATGCAATTTTCGTCCGAAAAAGTTATACCTAAAATCTATTAGGCACGGTGCCACTGAGGGGCTGGGAGAGGGGTCTGAGGCCGATGAAAATTTGTTGACCGGCTCTTTTATTTTTTTTGAAAATAGGTTATATAATAGAATAAGAACAAAAACTGTTTATTAAATTGATAATTAAGTAATTTATTTTCAGGCTTGGAGATGCATTTTTATCCATTCTAGAAGGCTTAACTTCAAATTTTTCTTGCGTGTTGGACCAAAACCCGGTAGGTCCACTATGTCTCTAAACTTGATTTTTAGCCCCCTAGGTTAAATTTCGTGGCACCGTCTCTGTTTATATTCAGGTGCGGATCGAGATTAACACGAGAAAGCGGAAGGCCCCATTTGATTCTTTGTTTTGGACCAATCACAACCGCTTCTCACATAGGAAGATTCCAAGAGAGAAAACAAATTTCTGTGTCAGCAAGAGTCGGAATCCCTTGTTTTGTTGTAAACAGATTCCAAAACTCCTAAATGAAAAGACTAAAATTGAATCCTTTTTTTCATTTGAGCACAAGAATTTAGAATAACAGGAAAATCCACCAGCATTTACCAGGTAAATGGATACTGAAGCATTGCATGATATTGAAGCATAGTTTATACTGAAGCATTAATAACAACTAATGTAAAAACATGCTTGTCAATATTTGTAAGAACAAGTGGTTCCAGTTTCAGCATAGTGTTTCTTATTTTTTTCGCATAAATGTTTTTTTTCCCCAATTTTTAACTATTTTTAATGGAATTTCCTGTGCATAGTAGCGTCCGGAAAAATGCTCGATTTAGTAATTAATGCTATTTTGCATATTGATTTCTGTTTATATCTTGCTTTATTTTCTTTCTTCAATTTTTGCTAGTTATTTATCTCTTGAGTTTTGTTGAATTTCGGCCTGCCTTGTTTCTTATGTTGTTCTTATTTTTTGAGCAAATCTCAGCCTGATCTTTCGCATAAAGGGCTGGTCTTATAAAAAAGCGTGTAAATGTTTCGCCAGGATTTAATCGCATTTAGTTGTACATAAAATGTACAAAATGAAAAATAGGGTTCAATATCAGACATCTAAACGAAGCAGACATTTATTGAAAATTCTTTTGAATGTTGATAGAGATCACAGCATAAAAGACAAGTGGGTTCAAGAACAGTGCAGAGATATAGATCCAAATATGTCCGTGTACTAAAAACTCTTCAAACAATATACTAGTTGATATACACATTAATACAATACTTAAGCTTGAGTAACAATGAACATGTTTTCAAAGAACCCTTTCGAGATATTCCTAAGCTTGCTGTCTGTGTTTTCCCCAAATTTTTCAGAATGATATGACACTTTTAAAGTGGAGGAAAATTTTCCCAGGAGAAAATGTGTTTCAACTAAAGCTTTTTCTCTCAATTATCTGTCACGCTAATTATAAACAAGCAGGGCCTTTTTTTCATACTGAATAGGGGACAATTGCCGCTGCAGCCCAAGTGACTTGCAATTGCTTTAAACAATAAGCAATGGTCCTCTTCTTCATATAAACAGAGAATATTGTCATTTGAGCCGAGGTGAATCCATATTGATTTGTGAACAACTTTTTTCAAAGTTAACGAGTAAAAAGTGGAAAGTAAAAGCATAATGAAAGTATCTAGCAAATAATAGCTGAGGAAAGGGTAGCGGATTAGGGCGAGCGTGGCACTGACGTGGAAAGTCACATATTGATGTGACTGTGACTTACAGTAGGGATGGTGCCCTTTTATCATCTGTGAATCAATGCTGCAAACATGTTGCACGGTGATGGAAATGTTGGATTAAATGTTGGGTGAAATGTTGGATGCGTTTGACCACCCGCTTAAAAATAGCAACGAATTTTCTAATTTTTTGGGAATAATTGTTGGATGGAAGCCCCGGTCAAACCCATCCAACATTTCATACAACATGCAGAAAACCAATGTTGGAGGAAATGTTGGATGCGTTTGACCACCCATGTTGGGTCACCCAACATTTGCAAACTGATGTTGGATGAAGTTTGATCACGGTCAAAAACAAATTTTGATTTTCCATGTTGGATGTAATGTTGGATGCGTTTGACCACCTATGTTGGGTCACCCAACATTTGCAAACTGATGTTGGATGAAGTTTGATCACGGTAAAGAACAAATTTTGTTTTTCAATGTTGGAGGAAACGTTGGATGCGTTTGACCACCCATGTTGGGTCACCCAACATTTGCAAACTGATGTTGGGTGAAGTTTGATCACGGTCAAAAACAAATTTTGATTTTCCATGTTGGAGGAAACGTTGGATGCGTTTGACCACCCATGTTGGGTCACCCAACATTTGCAAACTGATGTTGGATGAAGTTTGATCACGGTAAAGAACAAATTTTGTTTTTCAATGTTGGAGGAAACGTTGGATGCGTTTGACCACCCATGCTGGGTCACCCAACATTTGCAAACTGATGTTGGATGAAGTTTGATCACGGTAAAGAACAAATTTTGTTTTTCAATGTTGGAGGAAACGTTGGATGCGTTTGACCACCCATGTTGGGTCACCCAACATTTGCAAACTGATGTTGGATGAAGTTTGATCACGGTCAAAAACAAATTTTGTTTTTCAATGTTGGAGGAAACGTTGGATGCGTTTGACCACCCATGTTGGGTCACCCAACATTTGCAAACTGATGTTGGATGAAGTTTGATCACGGTAAAGAACAAATTTTGTTTGTCAATGTTGGAGGAAACGTTGGAATGGCGTTGACCCACCCATGTTGGGTCACCCCAAAAACATTTGGCAAACTGATGTTGCGATGAAGTTTTATCAACGTCAAAAGAACAAAATTTTGTTTTTCAATGTAAGAGAAGAAACGTAAAGCCGATGCGTTTGACCACCCATGTTGGGTTCACCCCAAACATTTGCAAACTGATGTTGAACATTTGATGATGTTGGATGAAGTTTGATCACGGTAAAGAACAAATTTTGTTTTTCAATGTTGGAGGAAACGTTGGATGCGTTTGACCACCCATGTTGGGTCACCCAACATTTGCAAACTGAAGTTGGATGAAGTTTGATCACGGTAAAGAACAAATTTTGATTTTCAATGTTGGATGTAATGTTGGATGCGCTTGACCACCCGCTCAAAAATATCAACGAACTTTCTAATTTTTTGGGAGTAAATGTTAGATGAAATGTTGGATGCGTTTGACCAGGGCTTAAGGTATATCTGCAATATATTTAGTTTCCTATCCCTTTCATATATTTTCAATTTATACGACACAAGTTTTCTGTTAAACGATTTAACGATATTTGTATTGTTCGGCTCTTGGCAACAGAAAATCTCCCAGCTTTTTCACTTCGGCTTCAAATATATCACATTTTTTGCAAAAAAGTTAATAGACTAGAAAAGGATTAAAGTTTTTTTTTCTCAGTACAATTAAGACAGTCCAACTGTTTACGATAAATGAATCCCTTCAAGTTTCTTTTAAATTTTTTTCTTGCCAGAAAAAAATTAGCTTTTTACAAATCAACTACTTTTGATAGACAGATTACGGGTTAATATTACGATAATTCAACGGGTCCGTTACATGAAGATAAAATCTACAATAGCCAATAAGAAAGTAAGGTAACTGAATGGGTTTTATGGCTTATAATAGATTATATCCGTGACACCAATAAAGAATAATTTCACCTGGTCTTTCACTGCAGCTGGTTTTAGTCTCATTTTCGTCTGGACCACCATTGATTTGGAGCTTAAAGAAAACGTACAAAAATACAAATGAAAAAAGGATTTAGTACCTTATTATACGAAATTACGGGCTCGACCAAATTAAGGAATTGGAAATTAGGGAAAATTAATTTGAGGAATTTTTTCAAAGAAATTGAGTTTTAATTACATTAATTTAGGAAATCTTTCCTCCCAAATGCATTCTCAGTTACACTAATTAAGGAATTTTTTACTTAATTTTTGTATTGAGGATTGATCATACAGAAGCTCTTATAAGAAATCGTAAATTTAGAGTTACCAAAAAATATGGCATGAGAAATGAAAGATATCAAAATTTTAAGGTGTAATTCTTTTAAGAAATGTTCATGGGAGTTTCATATCACTTTAAACAAGGTTTTCATAACAGTGTCAGAAACAAGAATAAGTTAAAGTCTTTCTCTGTTATGGAGAAAAATCAAGCATTTTCCTTTTCAATGTTACCTAGCATGAGATTTTAACCCCTTTAAAGGTAATGTGTTCATATAAAAGGGCTGCGTATACCAAACTTGTCAAGCCATCCATCAAAATAATGGCTTGCCATTGGTCAGTATTCTTGCAACGCAAAACTGCTCACATGAAAAGTTAGCAGCGAATTGTAGATAAACAGAACGATCGTAATGGTTGAGGCGATCACATAAAAAATCACATGTTTCTGAAAATCCCTGCAGAGTTGCTTGCTTTAGCTGGACACATTACCTTTAACACCAACATTTTACCATAATATTGAAAAACCAAAATGTTTCTATGCATTAAGTATTAATGTTCACTAAAACTTACAGAAAGAAGCTTTATAAATGATGAAAATTAATTGTATAAAGCACTCGGCAAAAATTATTTTTCAGGTTAAAGATTGTGGATTGAAAACAATGTGGATATTCATGGCAATCAACAGATACAAAAGTGTCTTATGCCATCCGTCAATCACATTTAGCCAATCAAAAAGCGTGTAAATGAAAGCATACTCACTGATTGGTCAATTCTTGATTGATAGATGGTTTAAGCTCCCTTAGTATCTGTGTATTGCCCTTAATGCATTGATACAGAAATATGGTCAAGGGGTATTTGACCGGGGGTGATGTGGTTTAAGTTTTTCATTAATAGGCAGGTAAAACCCTGAACTGTTGATGAAAAGCGGTATAAGAGTTGAAAAAACATAAATTGCTAAAGGTTCTTTACGTCTTTGTAATTTTAAATCAAACAATTACGATACATTCTATTTAGGAGTTTTGCTAACAGCACAGGTTTGTAATCATATGCTTGCTTTCTTAAAAGCACACAAAAACTCACTCTTACTTATGATTGAAAGGACCATCACAGATTAGCCTGCGCCCCAGTCCACAAATGCTGCCATATTTATGGAATGAGCAATATTGATAAATATTCTGTCCAGAAAGAGGGCTGGGTCTAGTTTATGAAAATAATTTATGCAATGAAACCATCGAAATTTTGCATGAAAAATCTTGGAAGAAATATTCATTGTAGCCAAACAAAACGTAGATAAGATGGTGCATGAAGAGTTTAAAGTTTTACAAGGTTGGAACCGTTGACAATTTCAGCTAGTTGCATAATTTTGAAGGGTTGCATAAATTACCACCAGATCCTGGTGAAAACTGTGCACAGTATATTTATCAATATTCACGTGGTCCATAAATGTATATTTATATATATATATACAGCAAACAGATCCTTGACAGAATCAACACGACCATCAGAAACCAAACTACCCTAAACCAATGGACCTGTGGCAAAAAGTGGACAAATGTTCAAAGTTGGATGCAGGAAAACTGCTTTCCCAAAAACTTTTGAACCAGCAGTTGTACCACAGCTTGCTTGCAAACCATTTACAAAGGTTATCCACTTTTGGGATTGGTTTTGAAGTTTTAAACCAATATACAAGATTATTCACTTCAGAGGTTTTGTATAACCCTTAAAGACTTGGTCCAACCTTTCCTGGAAATTGCCTATTTTTCGAGGCCCATATCGTCTTCTTGTTAGTCGAGAGTGAATTGCTTTTTTTCTTTATTTGGCCTAATCACAAGACCAAAAAGACTTTCTTCCGCATCAGTTCCCAGGCAAGAGCTTTCAGAAAAACTAGAGACGTGCTGCTAGGTACATTCTGCTGTATTTTTCACTATTTTTTGCCTATTTGAGCATCGAACAATAAAGTAACTTCTTTTGATCGCCGTACAAAACTTAATCAAATGTTCGCGGGTTTAACTACAAGTACCAGAATGCATTGTGCCATGACGTAATTAGGGGAAAGGTCTATTTAGTTTACGGACAAAAGTATTATTCTTGCCCTCAGTTCACTTGCTAAAAGCAATGGTGGTTTTAAGGGGGCCCCATGGGGCCATGGCATCAGGCCCCGCGCTTATGGTAGCCAAAATGGGCCCCACACCTAGGAAAAAAGAAAGAAGTTGTAAAGAACAAGGGCCCCGCAGATGTTTTTGGCCCCGCAGTCCCTAAAACCGCTGCTGGCTACTAGTCTTCGTTCTTAGTTCTTCCAAGGGTTATCTTCTTTGAAGGAGCAGAGATGAAAGGAGGGGAAGACAAGTTGAGAGTAACATTAGCCCTGTAGACAAATTTTATAATCTCTTTATAAATTCTATTTATTTACCTCCTTATCTATTTCATTAACTATATTCTCTATTGATTAATCAGTTTCGTTTCTGGCCTTTATAGAAGGCGTTCTTAAATGCAACGCTAGCCCTTTGAATCAACAAAAGGCGAAATGCAGCCCTGAGCCTTTGAAGAACAAGAGCAAAGACTTGTAGCAAGTCGAAGCTCTCAGTCATAAAAATAGATACTTACTATAGCAAAGGAAGCCTTCTGGAAGATTTAAGCATTCTTCACCCCAGTCGCAATCTGACGAAGCACAATAATTAACAGCTAGAATAAAAAGCAATTATTTTTATATGTTCTGTTTTATGTTAAACAGATATGTGACAAATATCTTTATATTTTATGAAAAGTTTCAAGCATGTAGGCTTTGGGAGAATGATTCAAACAATTTTTAAACATCACTACATTGCAGGGAAGGCTTGTTTTATTTTTGCAAAATCTTGAGTTTTCTAATTTATATTTGAGACTCTACTTTCAAAATCATTTTGGAGGAGCGCAGGATGTTTCAGTCAAATATGGGGGTCAAGTGATGTGAATGGGGGCTGACTCAGCACTTTCATGTATCTAAGAAGTGTCTTCTTGCCGGAAAAAGTGGGCCAAATAAAACTGACATTAGTAGGACAAACTTTTGCCTGGCAAATAATATATTGCTTTTCAGTGAGTGGAAGCATTTCTTACGAAAATTTCTCTGCCACAAATAGAAAGATGCAACATAGATTGCCAATGACAATTTGCCGATGAGAAAATGTGTAGTCTTTAGGGCTAATGATACCGTAAAACTTGTCTCTTATCGTTGTCATTTCCAAATGACGAATGGGAACAGGAATTAGGGTATGAGGGAAAAATAAAATCTGCAAAAATAGAACACAAAAAGAGCTTTTTATTTGTATAATCTGCAAATATCTTTGATGGGATCTATACAAGTAACTTCAAAAGTCTAAAATTAATATGAGGTTCATTAAACTAGTTTCTTACCTGCACAGTTTTCCCCGGTCCATGCAGTGGTGCAATAGCAGAAATAAGATCCAACCCGATCAATGCAGGTTCCTTCATTCAAACAAGGACTGCTTGCACATTCGTTGATATCTGTTAAATCGACATAGAAAATGTCCCTTTAAGACAAGAGCGAGCAACCTTTGTCTCGCGAACCTTATAGAGCCCTTCAGCAAATTTTCAATTGCCCTTTCCCCTGTAGAGATAATGCTGTGTTGAAAACTCATTAAATAGAAAGTCTTAAAAAGGATCGTTTCCATACAAAATGGATCAAAGCTCCTAAAGATAAATTCAAACATTTTCATATAGAAGCAGTTTTCAGCGTTTCCTTACGTAGCTTCAGAACTGATTTTGGCAAAGCTTCCTATTGTGTCTTTAGTCGGGATCCTTGTGTAATTCCGCTCGATTTGCGTGCCAAAATTGATTTTTTTGCATGAATGCCTACAAATATCTATCAATAATATAAAAATCATAGGTGCCATTTTTTTGGGTCAGCGGAAGTGGGTCTTACTGGGGTGCAAATCACGACCGGTCAAAGCAAGTGTCTCTGCGGAGGAGAAAAATGTCCCAATCACAATAGATGATTAAAACTAACTTTAAATTAACTTTAAATTGTTTTCAAATGTTAACTGGGGAAATCTATAAATACTGGGTCCTGGTTTTAGGACTTAATATGGTTAATCACGTGACTTTCTGCCCCTATTTCCATATATGGAAATTAATACTTTTTTGGTTTCTACAATGAGATATTCTGAAGAAAACAATTTTTAATCGCGTCAGAGTCATTTTTGCAACTTTTAAACATCGGAAGAGAGGGGCCTCATTTCAGGGGGATGCCATTAATGGCCCGTTGAAGGTGGTGTCCCTAAATTGCTAAAAGCAGAAATTTCTACAAAACATTTTAAACATCAGCTTTAGTGGATAACATGGAAAAGCTGCTGAGAATATAGGTGTATTAAGCCTGGTTTCCATATGATCGCAAAAAACGCAAGAGACGCAAGAATCGCTTAAATTTGTGACTTGCGATCCTTGCGATCCTGCGATCCTTGCGTATTAATGGAAACTGCTCTATTCCGTCTGTTGCGATTGTTGCGATTTTTGCGATTCTTGCGTTTGAGATAGAAAATTTTCTATCTCTGCGATTCTTGCAATCTTTGCGTCGATGGTTTTTTTAATGGAAACCGCTTGTGAACAACTTGGCGATCCTTGCGTCAGTTTATCCTCCGGGATGCTCTACCAAGCCTCGCATCCATTTATTTTTATCGAAATTTCAAGATGGCTTTTGCAACAGAAGAAGACCTTGCTTTAATAGAAAAAATACAACAGTACGACTGCCTTTATAATAAGAAAAGCCGGGCCTTTAAGAAAAAGTTCAAAAAACTGCCTGAAGAGGTAAAAACTAACAGGCACCGAGGTTACATTCATTCCAACCTGAAAAATTAGGCCTACCTGAAAAAGTACTCCCGATCGTGAATCCTCAGATCCTTTGTGAGTGTGTGAAACGCACCGTGTTTTTCTCTTCTCTGAATAAATTTTCTCACCCAAAACCTATGTTTTTTTCTTGCACGACGTTCTCTAACTCTTTTCAACAATGCAATAATAATAAACAAGCTCGATTGCAGCAGACATTGCTGGTTGATTCCAGCCATTTGAATTTTGGGCGCGCCCAAAGTCGAATCATTATTCGCGGGAATCGCAAGGATCGCAGTGTATTTGTTGCTTTTTTTGCGATCATATGGAAACCAGGCTTTAAGAAACAACGAACAGTTTAAACACGTTAATGAATTTCCACTCCCTCTCCAGAATCGGCGTCTGTCTCTTCACCTGCGGCGTGGTCTTTAATATTTTCCCAATCTACACATTTGCATAGTTCAGTCCATGACAGCCCATTCTTCAAACACGAAGAGCTTCCTCGTCCCTTGCACCGAACCTTGCATCCGCATTTGACAAGTTCAAGAACTGATTGCGGGGCTGGCAGCTCAAGGCACTTTATCGGTACTTCCATACCCTCATCCATTTGCCAACCGTTTCCCACAAGAGGTTGAATTTCATTAATCGCAGTTGTATATTCCTTTAAAATTCCAGCAATAAAACTTGCTCTTTGCATGTGGGGAATCAATGCTCCTAAAGTTGGAGGTAACTTTTCTGGTTCCATGTTTTTTCTGCTAAACTCTCATTTTCTCCTAAACTCACATTTTGGTACCCGATTATTTGTATATACATGTATCGATGTCACAAATTCAATGTATATCTATACACACTGTCTGAATAACCCCAATACCTATTTGCACACCGCTCTTGTACTTACGTATGAGTACGCAAGTATTTTTATATACATATATTTATGTCACTATTACATTTTCTTTGCCTAACCATTGTCCCTCCATTGGCACTACGAGCTCGTAGTATATTCTTTTTGAAAACATGAGATATACCTCTATGGTGAGGCTACATGGATAACCTGGATACACATGGACGTGGATATCCCGTTCTTTTCTATACAACGCTACGATTCAATGATACACCTTTGCTGGCATCATCCCTGGGCGCAGGGGTGAGGGGGCACCCAGGTGTAAAGGAGCATACTGATCATAAACCCGAAATGCTCTACCTGGTGGATTGGCTGATGAACTAGCAAGGACTCAGAAATTATAAAAGACAACTTATATACATGTTTATATATGTTATATGTAGCAGTATAGTATATCTATACTGACACACACCCCTATCTAGTTGGGTACACTAGGTACACTATTCTAACAACAAACTGGATCCCAGTTCTCCTAACGACACAAGATTTTGTGAGAGGGCCCAGTGTGATCTGGTTGAGGTTGGTATTACAGGATGGTTTCAAACAAAAATTGCATTAACACGTCATATCATCCCTGTTGTTTTAATAATTTTTTTGCTTAAAGATGTTATTCATACTAGCGGTCATGCTAACGGTCATGGACCCTCGTTAGGACTCTAAACTTCCTTGGACTCTAAACTTCAATCATTCATTTAATTTCATTCCTTGATTTTTTTGCCCCTCTTTATCGCTGAGAGGGCTGATGTGGCTTAGTCTACAATAAATCCCATAATGTACTTAAAACAATACAGTAAATACTGCTCTTATCTTTCAGCATCTTGTGGCCCCTAAATCTTTCTACCCCCCCCCCATCCCCAATATGCTCCAGGAGCCCTGCCTCTTGATGTTTCGCTTCGATATTAAAAGTTATAGAAATGAGTTTGACGTCAATATCAATGACGTTCATTCATAAACTTCATCCAGGATGAAGTTTATAACCAATTGGATTAGAAATCTCCTTACATCAATTTAGGAGGTAAGAAGTCACGTGACTATAAATTTCCATTTCTAAGTAAGAAAGTGATTAAAGACATGTCCCAGATAGCATTTTGAAGCAATTTGTTGAAGTTCGTTCGTTCAAAGTTCGTTCTTATCATCTATTACGATTGATAGTGTTTGCTCCTCCGCAGAGGAACTGACATTGACCGCACGTCATTAACGCCCCCGTTAAACCCCTTCCGCTTTCCTAAAAAAATGGCACCTATGATTTTCGTAATCTAGATGGATATTCAAATACATTCATGCAAAAAAATCGATTTTGGCACGCAAATCGAGCGGGAGCAATAATTGTGACACAAGCGACCGGACTACTTGTTGTTTATGAGTGTTATTGTTTTCGGTGTTATTGTTTTCGGTGTGAGCGTGTGTGTGATTGTTGTTGCGTGTGTGTTGGGAAGTTATATGCTTTTTGCTTGCGTTCAAGAATCGTTGCAAAAATTCAACAAAAAATTCAATCCTAGCAAGATGAAGCCCAAAGACACAGACTAAAACTTAATTTTCAAATTTTTCAGGAGATTTTCTGGTCAGAAATAGCTTTAAATCATTATTCAAATAGAGTTCTTTAAATAGCATTGAATATCTTTTTGTAACGTCATCACCTAAGAACACTTTTGTGGACATGCAAGTTCCAACAAAGTTTCATCGAAAACAAAAGTGCAGAACACGTAGTAAAGTATATCTTGCCACGAAAATTTAGTTCAAGCACTAGAAATCGGCAGTAATGACGAGTGAAACTTTTTCCCTATCAATGTTATACTTTAGGGTCAAATATTCTGAAGGTAATGTTATTTTTCACATTATGCTATTGCGCACTAGACATCACTCTGGAAAAGTGTTTGCCAATAACTAATTAACAACCTATCACCACGATACCAAAAAAGTTAATAGGTGTTCCAAAATGATTTTTAATAGGTGTTCCAAAACGAGGGGATCATCAGATTTTAGAATTGTAATTCAAAAAGCTTAGGCGTAAGATAATACTTTGATGAGATTTAGCGGATGAGTTGTTACAGGCAAAACCACTACACATGTGGTTCTTTATTAAATACAAAACAACTTTTTTTCCCCTGGCCGATTTGGTCCAAGCTGTAGTAGAAATATTCGTTGCAAATTCATTGTATCGGAATGTCTGTTAAATTTCTTCATTTAGACTTGAAGCAATGCTCTTACCATTGCAAATACCTCTTGATAGCCACGTTTGTCAAGAAAATATTATGCACGTAAGCCTCTTTTTGATCTACGGTAAGCTTAAATGTTTCTTGGCTTGAGTTAGTTTTACGTATCTAAGTTTTCCAATATCAGTTTTTGTATAGATAAACATTGCGTTCCATCTTTTCTATATTTTATGACATTTTCTTGAAACTTTTGCATGTATATGAGAAAGACATTGACATAGCTAATATCGCAGCTATTATTCACGTGTTGATTGTGATTTATAGATAAATGGGAATCAATCAAAATACATGTTTAGGTCATACCTAGGGAGCAGTCCACTCCACCGTATCCTCTAGGGCATGAACAGCTGTAGCTGTTTGCAAGGTCTGTGCAATTGCCACCATTCTGGCAAGGGGAGCTATCGCAATCGTCAAAATCTAAAAAATTTCAATTATTTGTTTTGACAAAATGTTTTTACGTGGAAGACTTCTTTGATCTAATCAAAACATAATACAATTTAAAAGCACTCTGCAACAGAAAGAGTTTCTCGCAATAAAGTTGCCCACATATTTGGAATATACGAGATATCTGTTTTTCCAAAGATATGGCAAAAAAGCCATACGCTTCATGCAAAAATGATCCTATTAGATGAAAATTTTGAAAATGACTTAACAACGAACGGCAAAAACGTTTCCTAAATTTATCTGGCAATTTACTGAAAATAGGCCTAAATTACCTGCGCAGGTACTTCCATACCATGGTGGTATGCAAGAGCAGTGATAAGAATTAACATCGTCCGTACATGTACCACCGCTGAGACATGGCGCACTTGCGCATTCATCGATATCTGAAAACGATAAACTCGTTATAATAGACGATAAACTATAAAATTCTATGCTTATACAGTCAATGACAAAATTTAAAAGAAATGAGGAAGCCGAGTAATGATGCAGTACAACGATTCACTCCAGATAGACACTGGTTTATTACTAAAAAGGTTGTTTCAAAAAGCAAAACTTCACCCTAGTAAAACTACGGTCTATATTTCAACAAAAGGATTCCTAAAATAATACTGTCTAATAATTACTAAACCCAGTCAGATAACATTTCTTGCACAATATCATTCAAATATCATTGCGATCACTTCAAAAATAAGCCCATTAATGCCCCTCAAATCTCAACCAAGTCCCATCATATTTAATCCATGAAATAGACAAAACAGTCGGAATTAATCATTCAGAGAACTTTTCGGTGGCTTCTTCCTTTAGATGTAAGTTCTTCCTTTAGGAGAAAACAAGAGATTCTGCTATCTGGCAACATTCACTAAATAAACAATATTGTGCCAAAACCATAGGGACAAGTTGCTTCCGATCATTTGTAGAGCAAGGTTGCTGTTTTAACCTAGCGTTTTAGAACTATTTACATAAAAATGAAAAGACTGCTATTGTGACAGACAGAGGGCTACAAATTCAGAGTGCTGGCTAAATCTAAACTTGCAGCTTTCTTAAATTTGGAAGTTTGATACAAAGTAAATACTTGTGTGAATGGCATAAACGGGAATATGAAACGATTAAAAGGATTAAATTAAATCGATTATACATTGGTTCTAAGCATTAGAATAGTCCTAAGCATTGGTGTGATTCAAAAATTAGAATGATCCCAGAGAAAACCTAGGGAAAGTCCGAAATTTGCAGCCTCAGAACAATATCATTGATCCGGGAAAGGTTAGAGTATTATGCTTAGATGTTGCTTTAGATCTTCAAGAGTGGGAAGATTGTGCTCTCAGGGGAAGAATTTAACTTCTTATATTGGACTAAGATGTTTTATTTTTGTTTTCTTTCTCCAATGTTTGGGCAGTGTGTCGTTCGTAGCCAGAATCTTTTGGGTGGTAAGAACGCAGTCCTGCTGGATAGATGAACAAAGTTGCCTTCTTTGCAATGTAAACAAACGATCAGGGCCTCCAATGAAGGAACTTTTGAAATCTTTTTTACATCATTATGTTAAATTGTCCCTTGCTCCCCCTCCCCCACTTTCAAACCTGCATCATAGCTCATGACGAGCAAAGAATAGGGTTGCGTGAATGCATTGAATTGTTCTCAGGTCAAAAGAACTTGTTGAATGCTCGTGGAAATAATTTTCTCGCGCTATTGAAAATTGCTAGTGCTATTATTATCTTTGAACAAAGGAAACTTATTGCTTTTTGGGGTTGGGACCTTCTTCTGTATGGTTTCGCTTTATTTTCCCATGGTCCCATGGTCTCATGGCTGATCATATACCTGCGAGAGTCAACAAATTGTTATGCCGATACCTGAAAAGTATTTATTTTTGAAATGCTGACATATTTTTGAAGATGGCTTGAGATATAAGTAATCACGTACCTGCACAGTAAACCCCTGTCCATCCATTTGCGCAGCTACAGGTGTAAGCATTAACCTGATCATTGCAAGAACCTCCATTCAAACAAGGGTTGCTTGCACACTCGTTGATATCTGTTTGATCAACATAAAAAGGATTCTTTAAGATAGGAAACATTGGTAAATTTCTTACGCAATAGCACAGCATTCTACCACTATTTGAAATAAACAAAGCCCAAAAGCATACAACTGCTATGAATTTGCATCTTGAATGAACCTTTTAGCTTCTACGTGTGTAGTAGGTTTAAAGCAAAGCAAAACGACTTTCATATGACCAAGAAATTCTAGTTGCAGACATAGGCTATTGGTTTTTTCAAATGTTATTATTAGTCTTATAATTATGAAAAAATTGAGTTTATGTCATTGTTAATGGAGCAATTGTTAATGACAAATTTGAGGGAATACCGTCAAAAAATAGATCTTTCGCCAATTATTCTACATTACATCGAAAAACTAAATCCTAAGAGGATAGTCTTGCAAGACGGTTTAAATCTGTGATTTGAATTAGATTGCATAATAACAGGGTGTGGAATTCTATCAATCTAAATGCTACAGCAAGATTGATACTCTTAAAAAGCTATTATTTTGGCTTTTCCTTTAAATAAAGCGCCTATAGAAAATGGTGGTTTGTAAACATACTTTGAATGAAGTATCGTGGCTCTTCCATGATCAAGCTTCGTGATCGTGAGAACACTTATTACGCGAACATACCAATGTTAAAGAAAGTTTCTCTTTGACATGACTCAAGCAGACTTAAAAATACCTTTTTAACAGACCCAGAGGTATATTTGCTTTATCTACCAAAATGATCAAATTTTTTAGAATAGAAATGGCTCAGAGCTTTCTAACAAACGATTGCTGGCGAAGACCCAGCGTTAATTCTTACTAAAGCATTTGAATTAATATTATAACCTTGCGTTAAGACACTTGTAATTGATAGTCTCGGAGTAATTTTTAAAAAGTTTCATCCCTAAGCCTTTAAGTTAGCCATGGCTAGCCTGGTTTAGAAAAATTTAGCAAATCCTTGTAGTTTGGTGGAAATCATTACAGGAGCTCTCAATTATTGCCATGATCTTAGTTACTTGATAATTGACAGGAAGGGATAATTTTTAAATAATATAACATTATCTAAATCAAAGGAAATGTTAATCATCTGACGACTGGCTTTACCTAGGACTTTGAAGTATGTACTTTTATATGAAACTCTCTTTTGGTAAGCTTACATCTTCCAATTATAAGGTCATATTATTCACCGTTTATAATTACCATTGTAATACCAACTCTACATCTAAACTTGGCTCTTCTCATTGGCTCTTGACTTTTTGATTTTTACTTTTTTTTTAAATTTTTCAATTTTTTTTTAATTTTTTTAATTTGTTTTCAATTTTTTTAAATTTTCTTTTCAATTTTCTTCATTTTTCTTAAATTTTCTGCAATTATTTTCAATTTTTTCGACTTTTTAATTTTTTAAATTTTATTGAAATTTGTTAATTTATTTCAATTTCTTTTAACTTTCTATTGTTCTTTAATTTGTTTGATTTGTTTGTAATTTTTTTCTAATCTTCTTAAAATTGTTTTTCAATTTTCTTTTATTTTTATTTATTTTTTTTTAGTTTCCTAAAATTTGTTTTTTAATTTTCTTTAATTTTTTAGATTTTCTTTAGTTTTTTTAATTTAAGGTTGTATTCTTCGTTTTTGTGTTTGTTTCTACTTTCGATCACTGCCAAAAGTCGTGGAACACTAACGTAGGTTTTCAAATGCAAATTCAGCCATCAAAATCCTCCCAGGAACAATGTTGATTTACTATAGAAAAAAGGAAGGGGTTATGGAGTATGCTTTTTCTTGTGGCTTGTTTGATGTTTTTCTATACTTTCAACATTGCTTTAGGGGGAATGGGGGACGGAAATGGTAGCATTTGGGAAAACAAATGAAAAAAAGAAAAGCATAGCACAAAGTGTTGGGTGTTCCAAATACTTTTGGCAGTGATTGTAGCATCAGAAGGTGGTTTTTTAGGAGACTGAAAAGAGTACAGCGTTAATTATTTGTAGCCAATTGAATTTGCAACCAAGACCCAGGACTTTTTTCAATTATAGCAGAATAGTGTTCGACAGCAATAAAAATTGTCTATCTCAAGATTTTTGTAAGTAACAACATAGACAACTAAATTACTTGTTGAGCATTCTGTTCCGGTGTATCCAGGTTGGCAAACGCAAGAATATCCATTCAACATTTCTATACATCTACCACCGTTTTGGCAAGGAGAGCTCTGACATTCCATAATTTCTGAAAAAAAATTTTTAACTGATGATATGAAAACAATTCAGAGTTCTTGCAGCAGTTCACTTTCTCACGAATAGTTACTTATTGAAAATTGGTAAGATGATAATGCTCGAGTTTATAAATTTTACTTGTCTTGAACAAAAGTCTGTTTTGTCTTGAAAAGTAAATTTTATTCAGGGTATAATTTTTTGAGGAAGCAAGAGAGTATCAGCACTTTTGTGTAATCTCCAGTGGTGAAAGAGGTTGGACTGGTAAACATAGGGACAAAAAGACGCGAATGCTCCTTTCAAAGTGCTTTCTTTATTCCGAAATACGAGTTGTATGTATACATTGAACAATTGGTTCAGGAACCCGGAACTATGGGTGTAAATTTTGTACCAAAGAAGAAATAAAGAAAAATAGTAATAAAGAATAGCTTCAATTCAAAACTTTACCAAGGATATTCCGCCCTTCGGGCAGGGGAGGGGGGTCTACACCGAGCGGTGTGGATCCATTGTTCGGGCAAATTTGCATGTTAGCACTTTAGTATAGTGATAAAGATGGTGTGGAATGAAATGTCGTTTATATCACAAACAAATCAGAATAATGACGATTTTAGATTTTTCCTTAGGGAACATTTATTATCAACGCTTCTTTTTTACATAAAATATAGTACTAATTTTAAGGGTACCCGACCAAAGATTAAACTGCTAAACAAACAAACCTTTCAAAAAGTCATTCTTTGAATTATTCAGCATTTTTTTGAAAAAGAAAAAGGATTATTTCTTTTTTCGAAAGCTACCTGATTCACAATGTTTTCCTTGGAATCCAGATTTACAAGTACATTCGAAGCTATTCAGCTTGTCAACGCAGGTCCCGCCATGAAAGCAGGGAAGACTGGCGCATTCGTTCATTTCTGTTGGAAGTAAATGAAGATTTTAAATGTTATCATCTATATGCAAAACTGATATACAAAAATTTAAAACTAGAAATAACAATATTTTAACATATATCCACAAAACTGGCTGTTTTTGTGATATAAACTTGGTAAACGAAAATCAGTAAGCAATGAAACATTTCGCTTTTACTCAACTTCAAACTATGCTCTAAGAAGTGAGACTCAGATTTTCGAAGTCTCTTTATAGAGATGGAAAATATTATAAAAGTCAGCAATCTTTAATACAAAACTAAATGTACTAGCCTTGTTCACATGCAGTGCCTGTGTATCCAGATGCACACGTACATTTGTAGCTCTCTTCAGTATTTGTACATGTTCCATTGTTCAGACATGGATCACTTTCGCATTTATCTTCATCTACAGAGAAAGATTTCACTTTTAATTTTAATATTAGATATATAAAATTTCTAGCTGCAAACTTTCTAGCAATTAGATATTTAAAAGAAAAATTTTCTACTTTGTTTGAAAAGTATTTAAAAAGAAAGATTATACACCACTCATATTTCAATAAAATCTTTTCACAATATCTAAACACACGACTATCATTATTAAGTATTTCATGCTATCAAAAGCCAGACGTATATTTTTCTAATTTTATATGCAGGGGCGGATCTAAGCAACAGTGATTAGGGGGGGGGGGTGTTAGACACTAATTTTGTTGTCACCCCTTTCAGGTCACTGGTAAATTATGGAAACGCCCATTTTTAAAATTCCGTTTTATCTTTAAGGTAAAGATGATAAAAAGTAGTGGCGTAGCCAGGTTTGGAAGATTGGAGGTGCAAAGAGGATTTAATGATTTCATGCTATCAAAAGCCAGACGTATATTTTTCTAATTTTGTTTGGTAGTTACTCTTGAATATTGACAAAAACTGACAAAAATGTCATTTAAATATTTTCATTTGTCATCATGTAGGCATTGACTTAGATGAAAATTTGTGAGGTATGTCAACCGCTATACCATCAATTTAAGAAGCAATGCCGGTGACCATTTCAGAAATAAAACAAAAATTAAAAATTTTTCCTCAGAAATCCTTTTAAGCCCAGCTATCCATTTAAGAATTTCTAGCAAGACAATTGTATTTATGCAGTAAGATATTTCTGATGTTGGGAAACCTTGCAGCTTGTCGCAATGTAAGCCCGTTTGCTTTTCATCACAATGAATGCATTCGTAGTAAGGATGGTGACACGTTTCCCTGCAGAGGACGTTACTTGCACACGGATGAAGCTTCTGGCATGTCTCTCCAACCTGGCAAAAGATTAGATTTATCAGTATGCAAATGTCAACGATTCCTTTTTCTTCTATGAACATTCAACATTTGTGAGAATTCCAATTAGTTTTACATACTTTCTTCAATATCTATTTTCCATATGATTTAGTTCCTATCGGCAAAATTGCATGGATTAAACATCTAACTCACCTCTGTCTGGTTGTAATCTGTTGACTTGTAAACCCAGCCAGGTCTTTGAACAAGACTACTTCCATTTTCACCAGCAATCTTACTGTTCAGCTCACAAACTGCTGTGACATTCTGTATATTGTATGATTTACATTTAGGATGCTTTACACATTCCAACGTGCAGTCTGCATCATGGATACCTTGTATTGTTGCCAACAGGCTTCCTTGTAGGGACCAATCAATTTCGAATATCGTGAAATCTGCATGGACCAGGCAAGGGAGGCGAAGAATCAGCCCATTGCAATAATTCCATAGATTTGCAAGCATCCATAATCTAGAATATATCATATTTTTCATGAAACTTTAAACGTCGTATCGTTAAAATTTATTTTATATTGCAATTTATCCTTGATTTTCTGAAATTATTTGAAATCTGTTGGTATGAGTTCCTTCACGGAAAGCTCATACCTATTGTAAAAAATCTGTTCAATATCTTTGATCAATTAGGCAGGAAAGTCATCTATCTGGTTGAGTAATACAACAGGAAGTCATTCTGGACCCCTATTCTCACCTTATTTATATAACACTTAGCTCTAGCCAAGAGGGTTTTAGATCCTCTGAATACTGTAATTATTCGAATTAATGCCAGAGCTCGAAAAGATGCCGGTTTTGAGTAGACGCCAGACAAATGTTCCTAGTTTTGAACTGCCGAGGGCGGTCATTCGAGGTAGATTATAGTCAGATATACAGAAGGCATTCAGAAATAGCAAATAATCAAGATTTCTGTTTCAAAATTGCAGAAAATATTAAAGTTAAATTAGCAGAAACAATTAACTTTAAAAAGTTTATTTGGTGCTGTCAATTTATGTACGCCGGGTCTCAAATAAACGCTGGTTTAAAATAAAGCCAGGGTGAAAAATAAGCTTTAAGAAAAATCGCCGGGGCGTCTTTTCAGGCAAATGCTGTATCCAAAAAAAGCTATGTAAACCTGAATTCTTCTCTCTTGATTAATCGCTCATTTGTGCCTTAAGAAATGTTAGTTTTGCTACCTTAATAAACACTAACAATTGTAAAGTACCTTGCGTTATAATTGCATTTTACAATCAAACCGCTGATAAAAGGAAAAGCTAAAGGACTTTCATTCAGATTCATTAGATTTATATTGTACGTACCTTAACAGCGACGAAAGCCCACGAAAGGCATTGAGTTTGGCGTTTTCTCTCTTTAAATTAACTTTGTTCAGCATCATTTTATGTACTTCAAAGCAAAAATATTCTTTTATAGACAAATGCATCAAAAAGATTATTTTTCACTTTGTGAATTTTCTGTAATTTTTTTTCTCGTTCTGTCATCCTAAAACCGTATCATTCCGTCGTTATGTCGTTTGCTGTGGTGTAGAGAGGGAGGATTTGTTGGCGTAACCCTTCGAAGTCGTTTCAGGCCACATCCTTCATCTTAGAAAAGGGACCTTCTACAATTGTAGTGCTGCACCTTCTAATAGATCCTATTTTTCAAAGGTATATTATTCAAAGATGTTAGCTCCCTGCATATTTGCGCCACAAATATGCTTCAAATTGGTAATTTAGTATTTATCAAAGAATGCATCAGATGAAAATGCAAAGAAACTAGAAAAAGTTTCTTACAGCGTTATTTTAATGCTCTTAACGCAACGCTGTGGAACTGTAAGCACAATTAAAGCATGTTTTTATTGTCGTGTGAACACCTGTTGAAAAGGTTCATTAAATTCCGTTCACGTTTGAACTCAGGCTAGGGTTCGCGGCACAAATAAACGACTCTAAAAATGTACGAGTATAAAAATAATCTAGTATTAAAGTAAATACCATCAGTACGATGTCCGCATCTCGAGTCTCTTCTGTTCTTCTGGATCATTAAAGACCTAAAATTGGTGGGTCTAGCCTCTTATAAAAGCAGGCCTATTGACATCAAATGACATTCATTTTAATTCTTTGGAATAAATTAGTGGTAATATGAGTCATGTTTTGTTGGCAGGTTCCTTCCAAAAACTAATCATCTGAGGTTTTTGCCTATTATTTTCAACTTTAAGTATCAATTCTTTTTTTCGTGTCAACATTCGAAATGAATCTTCATAGTTTGTCTATTATTTTATTATTGATGTCATTTTTTTGTATCACCTTACCCGCAGTTTGTCTTTGCATTTTACCAATAGTTTGATTGTTGTTATTTGAAATATCTCGCTACATGTTATGCAATTTGACGGTGTTGGACCCAAATTAAGTCCGGTCAGGCTGATACCGAAAGAAGTCCGGTCAGGCTAGTACCGAAAGAAGTCCGGTGAAGCTGATAGCGAAAGATATCCGGTCAAGCTGATACCGAACGAAATCCGGTCAAGCTGATACCGAAAGAAATCCAGTCAAGCTGATACCGAGAGAAGTCCTGTCAGGTTGATACCGATGCAGATGCTATACCAGCTATGCAAATGGCTCCCTCGATGCCGATATTCTTGTTAAACTAATAATACCATATTTTTTAATTAAGTAGAATGTTACAAAAAACATCATGAAAGTATTACAGATATCGCAGATTTTGCATATTTTGAGACATTTTGCCATGCTTTTTCGCTCATATGATAAAAACTTAAAATTTAAAAATAAATGTTTATGATGTCAACACTTTAGCACTCCCCTGTCAATCTGCACAGTTCAGCAAACTTGCCCTCTAATCTACTAGTTTAATCAATTTTCTGATTTATCCATAGGCCGTTCCTGCTTTTCTTTCACAATTCAAGATGCAGCATTTTTGGCAAAAGTTATTCTGCTCAATACAAGATATCGTTATTCGAATAGTTGGTGAAATTAACAGTAAAAGACACGAGACAATTTCTTTAAAAGGGGATGTAACACATCTTTCGTACAATCAATTTTGTTCTAGCATAATGTACAGGCAAGATTAACTTTCTCGGACATCGAGCTTACGTTGCATTATTCTGTGCTGAGAATGATGTGAATTTGCTAATGAGGACCAAGTAAATTGCTGCAACTCTATAAGTTATATGTAAAATGATAATATGTGTACATGAAGGATGCAATGACTGACCATGTGGTAGAATAAACCTTAATGTCCTTCAAATACACAGAGAAAGTTTATAAAATATTTAACTTGGAAACAGTTTTTACAGCTATAAGGAAGAAGTTGAAATAAAGAAAAAGCCTAGAAAAGCTTTAGGAAGTCAATTTTATCGTATCATATGTTGAGGGACATATACCAGAGGCGACAGAGAAATTGTCTCTCTGCTGAAACTAAAAGAACTAGAAACAACTAAAAGAAAAGTTGGGTAATTAATTGAAAAATGGCAAAGCGTATTGAACTAAAGATTCTTTGTTAAGTATGAACATGGTCACCAAAGCCTGGTTTCCTCATGATCGCAGAGGATTGCTAAGGATCGCTGAGGACCCTTTGAGAATCGCCAAAATTCTGTAACGATCCTCAGCGGTCGTGAAAGATCCGATCGCTGAGGATCGCTGGAATAGAAGTGAGTTCTATTCCAGCGATTGTGAACGATCCATAAAGATCCATGACCGTGAACGATTCATGATACAGTTGAGGTGACAAGAGAAAAATAATCATTAGCAATTGTAAAATGGCTGGAGATAAGAAACTTGACAAAGTGAGATTTATGGAAGATTTGCAGCAGAACGAGTAACTTTATATTAAATTTAGCCGAGAATTTAAAGATAAATACACAAAGATGAATTGCTTGGCAGCAAGGGGGAGAAGCACAAAATTGGACCTGAAGAAGCTGGGCTCATATTCAAAACTATAAGGACGGACTATGGGCGATCCTCAGCGATCTTCAGCGATCTTCAGCGATCCTCAGCGATCCTCAGCGATCCTCAGCGATCCTCAGCGATCCTCAGCGATCATCAGCGATCCTCAGCGATCCTCAGCGATCATATGGAAACCAGGCCTAAGATTTCAGCTTTAACGAGGGTACCCAATGTGTTTTCGGGAAAGAGGGAATTGTCATTGTTGTAGTTGCGAATCGAGCACTGTCTAAATTTCGTGAGCAGGATGGAGGAATCGATATTACCGGGATTCGGAATTTGATGCTTGGAACTCGGAAATCGGGCGAAAAGGCACAAGGAATTCGGGAATCAGCGGGCCTAGTCGGAACCCTCATCGAAATTCTGAATACTTTCCCATTCACAGTTCAAAGTGGAAATCTCGCGTTTTCTATTCAGTCTTGACTGAAACTGGATCGGTTCCATACATTGACTTCAACATTATTTACTAATAACTATATGCATTAAAAGCAAGTAGCTTTATTTACTGTTTCGTTGTGCTCTAGATCAAAATTTTGTATCAATCTCAAAGAAACAAGAATTTGTTATAAATCTGTTTGATGGTTGAACTAATCAGAGAAAAAAGGATGAGAATCAGAGAACGGCGTAGAGGTATTTACCAAAAAATGTCCGTGTGCTATAACCTTTGAAAATAATTATATTATTTAAATGTACATTACTACAACAACCAAGAAGAAATGCTAGAGAACATATAATAAGTTGATAATACAAAGTATTCCTCTACCAGTCTGATCTGATGTCGGATCATATTTATACTGTTTTGACGTTTATGTTTTCAACGTTTTTGTTAACTAATTTCTTTAATAACAAGGTCTAACAACCATAACCTCAACCCTAACCCTAACCTTAGCCCTTACCCTAACCCTAACCCTAACCCTAACCCTAACCTTAACCCTAACCCTAACCCTAACCCTAACCCTAACCGTAACCGTAACCGTAACCGTAACCGTAACCCTAACCTTAACCCTAACCCTAACCCTGAAGAAAATCAAGCACTCCTTATGAACTGGCAAGGAAAATATATACTGAGCAAAATAAAAAGCTTACTTGAGCTGACATTTGGAAATGCTTTGAATCCCTCCCCCTCCCCTCTGTTTACTTTTCTATCATAATTCCTCGACTTATTACCTTGAGGGCTTATCAATTTAGAAAGCTCTTAGAAAAGGGGTAATTAAAAAGAGGGGCTTAATCGAAGGAGAGGCTTACCAGAATCACTTTCAAGTTATTAATTAAATAGAAACTAGAGTACACAAATATTGTTTTACTTTATAATATTTTTAAGTATCAATTAAAGCACGAATATAGAAGGTGGAAAATAAAGCTATGCTCAATTTCTTCGGGGACACTTCGTCAATGTCTTTTCATTCACCACTAAATTTGTTATTAATCCTAACAGATCTCAATTAGGCCCCCATAAAGGTTTATTAAAACGCAAAAAAATTGTCTGCAAGGGAAGGGCTTTTTTTCAGGTTGTAGGTTTCAAAGATGGTTTTATATGTTTTTAACAATTCTAATCCGACTCAATTTTGCGCTGCTATCTATAGCATTTTGGAAATAACATATCTGTTAGCCTTATGGCCTAAATTGCAATAAATTAGCATAACACGATAAGCAGAGCCTTAAGGTCTACCCAAGGTATTACGAAATTTTGCAAACTTAAGACACTTTCAAAAGTTCAATTGTTTCATGCATATCACTTCTCCGTGAGATTCTGCAAGCGCTTCTTTCAAAAAATATCAAGATACGAATTGTCCAGCTTCTCTGTTTTCAAACATGCTGTAAATGTTTGAGTTTGTCAACTTTTTAATTTCAATTTACCTGGAGATGTCAACTGTTTCTTGGTGATTTCAGACTACTGCGTCAACTTCGGTCATGAGTATTCTCATTTTCGATACTTCTACCACCACCCTGATGATTCTTGAGAGAAAAATGCAAAATTAAATGTTGGATTGAGTGTTTTGAGCCTTCATACCTCAAAAAAGTTTACCGCAACTTGAAAAATCATAATCAGTTCAAAAACTTTAATGCACCCATTTTTTTCTAATAATAATTAGTTGCAAAGAATTTAGTTATAATTTTATTGAAAACCATGATATTAGTAAAAAATATTGTCTAGATTTTGCACTAAATTAGGCCAAGGATTACACTATCTTGCAGTATCAGTATGTTAATTTCAAACTGATTGAATTTCCAATTTGATATCCCTATAGAAACAAATATTATCTATCCTAATGCTACCAAGGGCTTTAATAGAAATCTGGTCAGACATCTTGTGAAAGGTAGGGGAAGCCGATGCCAAAAATGCCGATGCTGATGCCGATGCCGATAACTTGGGCAAAGGCGGAGACCAACAGTGCCTTGCCCACGAATTTCAAAGTCGTAAAAAGTGAGCTGAAAATTAAATATCCAGGTGTGGAACCAAGGTAACGTGGGAGGCAGAAAGACTCCTCGCTGGAATAAATTGGAACCTTTTTCCTCTAATGTTCACACTTGGATACAGGTTTTCTGTATGTCTTGGATACAGATCTTGAATATAGACTTGAATATGGACCCGCAAAAAACTTCAAAAATATTTAATTTTTTCAAAAATTATTTTTTATTCGAAGCAGCCAAGGAAGTCTTAATATACGTTCCAAACACCATTTCAGGTAATTTGAGTTAATTTTAGACTTATATTATGGAAAAAAGGACTTAATCATTTATAAAAAAATTCACGACCCCGGACCTGCAAAAAATTGAAAAAATCTTGAATTTTTTCAAAAAATATTTTTTACTAAAAACAATCAAGAAAGTCTTACTTTACATTCCGAACACCATTTCGGGTAATTTCGGTGAATTTTAAGCTTATTTTACCGTAATGAGTTTTATGCTTAAATAAATAGATCGCTTCCAGAAGACTGATACTTGTACCCAAACAGGTAAATGATATGGGAAGATCCCTAATTACATGCTTTTGTCTGGTTAACAAAACACCGTCGAGCGATTTTCCAGTAATTACAAATTGTGTTAAAATAAGGAAGGTTGAGAGCATAAATTTCAGGTTGGAGGAAGGTCAACAACTTTTCGCATCTCTGCATAGAGACTCTCAAAATAACTTCTTGAAAATAAGTATGATTTCAACAATTTGTGGGAGGGGGGCTCAAGCCCTTTAGCCTTTGCTTGCAAAAATGACTTAAAGTATCGCAAAAAATCCATGCAAAATCTTTTGAAGTACCAATTACAATTATAAGACACCTACCTTCCTCGCATATGTCTCCGCTATAGCCAGTAGCACAATCGCATTGGAAGCTTGACGCATAATTTGTGCACGTCCCCTCGTTCAAACAAGGGCTGCTGTGACAGTAGTCATTCTCTAAAAAAAAATCTAACTAAAAAAACATGCTGTAAAATATTGGAAAACTGAAATTTAAATATTGTTAAAATTTGTTGAATAGCTTTTTCAGAATGGATTCAAGTTAAACTTTTGCTTAGGATTCTAGACCCAGCTATTGCTTCAACGCTCGTTGTAACAAATGCCATTCAACAATGCAACTGAAATTTGCCTGAAAAGATAAAGTGATACATGCCTAAAAACTATACCCTATACCAAATTGTAAAGTTTAGCTAGCCAAGCAGGGGCTAAAATGCTGTAAGTTTTTGTGACGCCGTTTACAAACCTCTTGGCCATTAAAAAAGGTATAGGACTATATCAAAGTGTGAACTTTTAGTTAGATTTTATGCTTACTTTCGGTCATTATCAGGCTTTTATACTATGAAAAGTGTCGGATAGAACTATTTCGTGCCATCTTCACATTTTGTGGTACCAAAAACCTATTTGGTCACATATTTACAGCAAGTTCAACGCAGCATTACAAGGCAGGCTTTCTACATTTATTAGTATTATTGTGATAACCATACTACCTTGGCAATTATCTCCGCGGTATTCACTTGCGCATGAGCACCTGTAGCCCTCTATTTGATTTGTGCAGTTGCCATTATTTTGACATGGGGAGCTAACACATCCGTTGTAAACTAAAAATTTTCAGTTAATATTATCAACAAAATGTGACAAAGCGAATTTATTCTTTCAACCTTTCCAAGTACAATACAACGATTATTATACTTACAATATTCTTCGCTTCTGAGGTAAGAAGAGTCTATTAGAGATCAGAGTTTCAATGCCAGCATGAAAATTGACGATTTAAAGTAATGTTAGAAACAAATAGAATCATTTGAGGACTTAAAGATATGTCTGTCCCTCTGTCATGTGGCAGAAAATCTTGTTGTTTGCTTTTAGCTAAGTGGAATTCTAATTCAAGTAACAAAACTATGTCTATCGATGTGGCAAGCAAGGTTGTGTCCACCAATCAGAGCCGCCGGACGCAGATTAAATGACAGCGTAAATGGCTATGTGCTCCATTTAGAAGTCATACACTTTTGGGCATACCTAATCGTATAATTCCTCATGGACGTTGAAGTTTTTCGTTTGTTTAAATCTTACATCAACGCATGATTAATTTGGAAGCAAATGTGGCCTGTGACCAGTCAAGAAGACCAGCTAGTATTTGGGCTGTCTGGTTAGAATCATCATCAATGGCCTGTTTTCCGAAATGATTACCAAAAAGAATAATCCCCCATTAATGCAATCAAGTAACAAAAACTTAAAGACCCCTTCGCAGTAGATGTTGTTAGAAATTGTGAATCACTGGAGCAACGCCTTGATTTAAGTTCTTTTGCTTGGCGTCTAAAGGAAAAATATTTGGCTTTGAAAATAGTACACGCAATATTTTTCTCCAAAAAGGGCACTTTTCACACTTTTTCCAAACAGGGGGGGGCTGTGCCCCCGTGGCCCCCCCGGCTCCAGCGGCCCTGCCAATTGTATACGGATTTTTAAAAAAAATGTTGCCAAAAGATTAGTCTCGCAAGCCCTTCAGATTTCCTTAATTTGAAAAAGGCTTGCTACTTATGCTGCTGGTAGGAGAGGCAGAGATTCTCGATCTGATTATTCTGAAGTGCATATATCTGTAGAGATTGTATGTTAACTGTAAAGCACATGTTTTTGATATAAGGGTACCATGATCAATTTCGTTCTGCAGTCAAACAAGAGGATAGATTACTGTCTGTTTTTAATCCAATCGTTATTGCGTAGGCTTATTTGATAAAACGTCTTCAGAATCTGCTTTTTCGACCAGTTCCTGGCATGTTTTACGTGCAATAAGTCCAACATTGACTAGAGGCTACCACTAGTCACAGCCATTTTGAAGACGTCATGCAAGTTTGGAATAGCTGCTTCTCGTTACCTCTTGATAATTTCTAAATGCGTTTCTTATTATTTGAAAAATGAACATCCGTTGCTTGATGAATTGATATGCTGAGAAAGTAAGAGGTATGGTGAAAAATAATATTGGATGCCCTTAATTGAGATCCAGGAATGAATTCGTGTTATTATTTGCTCTTACATATATCTGCCGTCGTGTTTGTATATGTTGTCAGTCTCTATTACCAAAAGTTCTAGTGGTTACAGAAAATTCTTACCATCACAGTTTATCCCAGCCCATGCAGTGGTGCACTCACAGGAATAATAGCCAACCTGATCATTGCAAGTTCCTCCATTCGAACAGGGACTGCTTGCACATTCGTTGATGTCTGTTTGAATCGAAAATTGTTCTTAAATATAATTTTCAAAGCAAACATGACTTTTTTCATAGATATTGGGAAGATTCGTTTTCAAGATCCCACACTATTGGCTTTGGAAATTATCTCTAAATACTCATTTGTAAGAACCTACTATTTTCAGAGTTCTTAAATTCCTATGTTACTGCACGCGGGTTTTTACTGTATCGAAAATGATTTTACTTTTATGTTGGCGTGTAAAATTGAAGCAGAGTATCTTCAGCATTCCAAAGAATGAAGAGTACTTTTCTATTGAAACAAAGCAAACATTTAAAGATGCTTTGGAATGTTTTAAAATTGTTCAAAGCCGAACGCTTCCAATCACAACAAACAAAGCAATTCACACATTTTGCTATATCATTTTTTATAAACATGCTGTTTTCTTACCTCAGGTGACTTACGCTACGTTAAAGATGTTTGAAATTTTATTCTTATTGGATTGATAATGAGAAAATTCATTTTCATTTGCAAGTCAACTAGGTTTTCGAATATCATTGTGAAATGTCATACTAGTCGAGCAGTCAACTCCACTGTATCCCCTGAGGCATGAGCAACTGTAACCGTTGATCAGATCTGTGCAACTGCCACCATTTTGGCAGGGGGAGCTACTACACTCGTCAAAATCTAAAAGAAAATGCATTTGATCTTATTGATAAAATTTCACAAAGTGAATGATTTCTTTCAACTATTCAAAGTACGCTAGAATCTTCATTATATCTTTAAAAAAATCTTGCAAGAAATCAATTGAGAAATAAGATTTTGATTGCAAGCATTTAATTTATAGCTATGAAGAAAAGATACCATTCTAGTCAATTTGGATACAGTTGTTTCTCTTTTATTTCTCTTCTGTGTGGCAACAATGTTTACGGTCTGCTTTTAGTTAGGAAGGACATTGATTTAAGCTTTAGTAAACCAATAAATGCTAACCAATGTAGCAGCTAATATTGTTTCAGCTACCATTGCACTGATTGCTTACAAGCAAGGGCCAAGATTGGTTTTGAAATGTTTGAGGGGGGGGGGGGGGGGAAGGCTTTGATTTCCACCATTCCATAGAACATAGAGATTCTAAAAATTACTTTGTTACTATGAGATTCTCAAGAACTTTAGCCCCTTTGTCACCTTGGCCTTTCATTGCAAAAAAGACATATGGTACCCAAAAAAATCTATGCACCTATTTTTAAGTAACAATTACAACTATAAAACACCTACCTGTCTCGCATCTGTTTCCCTGAAAACCAGCAGCACAAGAGCATTGGAAGCTTGACGCAGAATTTGTGCAAGTCCCTTGGTTCAAACAAGGGCTGCTATGACAGTAGTTGTTCTCTGAAAAAAACATTTCTAACTAAAAAAGCTTGCTGTAAAATATTGGATATCTGAAATTCTAATATTGTTAAAAATTCTTGAATAGCTTTTTCAGAATAGATTCAAGTAAAACTTGCGCTGAGAATTCTAGACCCAGCTATCGCTTCAACGCTCGTTGTAACAAACGCCATCCAACAATGCAACTGAAATTTGCCTGAAAAGATAAAGTGACACATGCCTATATACTATACCCAATAGAAAATTGTAAAGTTTAGCTAACCAAGCAGGGGCTAAAATGCTGTAGGTTTTTCTAACGCCGTGTACAAACTTCTTGACCATAAAAAACGTTGGAAAATGCGAAAAAAACGGTTGCTCAAAGTTAGATGAAACGAAATTGATAATGAAGAAGCTTTTCAGGATGGTAATTTGAGAATGTGACAAGGCAAGGATAAATGAATAGTAAACTCCTTTTACCCGCACAGGTACTTCCTTGCCATTGTGTTGGGCAAGAGCAGTGATAAGAATTCAGTTGGTCCGTACATGTACCACCGTTGCGACATGGCGCACTTCCGCATTCGTCGATATCTGAAATAGGTAAATTCGTTTTCAAAACATGCCCTTTGACATTGTAAACTATTTATTCATCAATACTAATGTTATTTTAATATCTTTTCTAACCTGCCCTCTTGAATGAATCAAACTTTAAACAATTTTGTTCAATTATTATAGAAACTATTATTATATTATAGAAAACTATTATTATATTATATTTTACAATTATTATAGAATTATTATAGATCATTTTTGCTGTCAACCCTTGAGTACTCCCGCGTTTTTATTACTACAAATGTAACAGTTTATTTTGTAAAAAGGCTAGCCAGTTGCCAGTTACAAATATTCTATGCAAAGGAGAGACTTGCAATTGCAATTTTAGCTGGTATTCAAGATTAAAAGTTTCTATAATTATTTTTATTATTTTTGAAAGCACTTAAGCTAATTCAGATAGGCAAGCTAAATAATACCTTAACAACAAGTCATGTAATTGTACACTTAGATATGTTTTAATTAAAATGAGATGATTTATTTGGTTTTCTTAAAATGTAGTTTTAAAGGTCTTTTAAGAAATTTGTTTTTGGTTTAAGCTGTCTGCTGTGAAATCCAGATTAAAGAACAATATTGAAACTGACGGGAAACAAATGCCAGTTCCTTTTTTTCGTTTTTTTATGTTCAATATGCGGAGAGAGAAGCCCAAGTGCCTAAAGTTTTTTGCTTTTTGGTGGCTAAGTGTCGAGACCTGAAAGTCGAAGGAGAGTTTGCTATTAATATGCACTCCAAGGAGTTCTCTTCAGAGTTGTTTGTGAAATCAGCATTACCCTCGAACCTTAGCAAGTGACTCAAATGCATTTATCTGCATTTATTTTCAAGGAAAACAATTCTAAGACTAAGTTAAACTCTTTTTCAATTTTGCTGGTTGTATTATTTAGGTTCTTATTGCAAGGTGTTGGTAAATTTAGAAAGCCAAGGTGTTGATAAAAGGTTCCAAGCTTAATTGATTTATTACTTTAAAGAAGAACGTCAACTTTAAGCAGCATTGTGCAAAATAAGATTACTTGTCAAGCATTCTGTTCCTGTGTATCCTGGTTGGCAAACGCATGAATATCCATTCGTTGCTTCTATACAGCTACCACCGTTTTTGCAAGGAGAACTTTGACATTCCATAATTTCTGAAAAAGTATTTTGCAAGGAAGAAATAAAAATGTCAGACGTTTGTTAGCAAATTTATTCCTCGCCAGAAGTTACAACTTGAGAATATAGAAGTTAGTGTCTACTCAGTGGAAGTGTCTACTCGGTGGGGATGCTAGGTGGCAAGGCATGAGCAAGCAAGAATGTGTCTTTCAAAGTCATTCATTCTTATAAACTATGATTTATAGTATGATTTGTTTGAAATCTACAAATTCACTAGTAGGTAATAAGCCAAATTCCACAATTTCGTATTCAATTTACAGCTAAGAGAAAACAAGATTAAACGTAATAAGGACTTGGGGGTCTTCTATTTTACATTTAAATCCGAAATTAGGACTTCATGTCTATTCTGTACACGGCAAATCCAATCTAACTTGAACTCTAAGTCAAGAAGCGTTGGCTACTTCTGGCCACAAAATCCAGTGTAGAGTATATTTAATTAAAATCTTAATATCTGATCAAATCTACTATAGATAATGAATGTAACCAAATAATCCCACCTCGATTGCTTCCGTTACACCTCAAATAAGACATATTCATCAGAACTTTATGCATTTTTAATAAATATAATTGAGCCATGTCTTTTAGGCACGATACCTGATTCACAATGTTTTCCTTGGAATCCAGATTTACAAGTACATTCGAAGCTATTCAGCTTGTCAACGCAGGTCCCGCCATGAAAGCAGGGAAGACTGGCACATTCGTTGATTTCTGTTGGAAGTAAATGAGGATTTTAAATGTTATCTTCTTAATTATTAAATGTTATCAGTCATGGTGCAACTGACATGCAAAAATTGAGAACTGACAATAGCAATATTTCAACATATATCCACAAAACTGGCTGTTTGTTTGATCTAAACTTGGTAAACGAAAATCAGTAAGCAATGAAACATTTCGCTTTTACTCAACTTCAAACTATGCTCTAAGGAGTGAGACTCAGATTTTCGAAGTCTCTTTATAGAGATGGAAAATATGATAAAAGTCAGCAATCTTTAATACAAAACTAGATGTACTAGCCTTGTTCACATGCAGTGCCTGTGTATCCAGATGCACACGTACATTTGTAGCTCTCTTCAGTATTTGTACATGTTCCATTGTTCAGACATGGGTCACTTTCGCATTTATCTTCATCTACATAGAAAGATTTCACTTTTAATCTTAATATTAGATATATGAAATTTCTGGCTGCAAACTTTCTAGCAGTTAGATATTTAAAAAAAAAATTTTCTACTTTGTTTGAAAAGTATTTAAAAAGAAAGATTATACACCACTCATATTTCAATAAAATCTTTTCACAATATCTAAACACACGACTATCATTATTAATGATTTCATGCTATCAAAAGCCAGACGTATATTTTTCTAATTTTGTATGCAGGGGCGGATCTAAGCAACAATGATTGGGGGGGTGTTAGACACTGATTTTGGTGCCACACCTTTCAGGTCACTGGAGAATTATGGAAACGCACATTTTCAAAATTCCGTTTTAACATTAAGGCTAAGATGATAAAAAGTAGTGGCGTAGCCAGGTTTGGAAGATTAGAGGGGCAAAGAGGAGAAAATTTTTGCTGACCACACCCTTAACAATTTAGAAAAACACCCCATTTTGCGAAGCGTTTGGAAAAGCTATGGCTTTTTTACGTGGCAATTTCGCTTTATACAACGTCATATCTGGCTTTTTGTGGCTGACCCCATTCTACAACTGCCTAAGTCCGCCCCTGTTTATATGGTAGTTACTCTTGAGTATTGATAAAAACTGACAAAAAAGTCATTTAAACATTTTCATTTGTCATCATGTAGGCATTGACTAGGATGAATATTTGTGAGGAATGTTAACCTCTTACCATTTCAGAAATAAAACCAAAATTACAAATTTATCCTTAGAAATCCTTTTAAGCCCAGCTACCCTTTTTAGAATTTCTAGCAAGGCAACTTTATTTATGCAGTAAGATATTTCTGATATTGGGAAACCTTGCAGCTTGTCGCAATGTAAGCCCGTTTGCTTTTCATCACAATGAATGCATTCGTAGTAAGGATGGTGACACGTTTCCCTGCAGAGGACGTTACTAGCACACGGATGAAGCTTCTGGCATGTCTCTCCAACCTGGCAAAGGATTAGATTTATCATTATGTAAATGTCCACAATTCCTTATTCTTCTATGAACATTCAACATTTGTGGGAATTCCTATTAGTTTTACATACTTTCTTCAATATCTATTTTCCATATGATTTAGTTCCTATCGGCAAAATTGCATGGATTAAACATCTAACTCACCTCTGTCTGGTTGTAATCTGTTGACTTGTAAACCCAGCCAGGTCTTTGAACAAGACTACTTCCATTTTCACCAGCAATCTTACTGTTCAGCTCACAAACTGCTGTGACATTCTGTATATTGTATGATTTACATTTCGGATGCTTTACACATTCCAAAGTGCAGTCTGCATCATGGATACCTTGTATTGTTGCCAACAGGCTTCCTTGAAGAGACCAATCAACTTCAAATATCGTGAAATCTGCATGGACCAGGCAAGGGAGGCGAAGAATCAGCCCATTGCAATAATTCCATAGATTTGCAAGCATCCATAATCTGGAATATATCATATTTTTTATGAAACTTTAAACGTCGTATCGTTAAAATTTATTTTATATTGCAATTTATCCTTGATTTTCTGAAATTATTTGAAATCTGTTGGTATGAGTTCCTTCACGGAAAGCTCATACCTATTGTAAAAAATCTGTTCAATATCTTTGATCAATTAGGCAGGAATGTCATCTATCTGGTTGAGTAATACAACAGGAAGTCATTCTGGACCCCTGTTCTCATCTTATTTATATAACAGCTCGATCTAGCCAAGAGGGTTTTAGATCCTCTGAATACTGTAATTATTCGAATTAATGCCAGAGCTCGAAAAGATGCCGGTTTTGAGTAGACGCCAGACAAATGTTCCTAGTTTTGAACTGCCGAGGGCGGTCATTCGAGGTAGATTATAGTCAGATATACAGAAGGCATTCAGAAATAGCAAATAATCAAGATTTCTGTTTCAAAATTGCAGAAAATATTAAAGTTAAATTAGCAGAAACAATTAACTTTAAAAAGTTTATTTGGTGCTGTCAATTTATGTACGCCGGGTCTCAAATAAACGCTGGTTTAAAATAAAGCCAGGGTGAAAAATAGGCTTTAAGAAAATTCGCCGGGGCGTCTTTTCAGGCAAATGCTGTATCCAAGAAAAGCTATGTAAACCTGAATTATTCTCTCTTGATTAATCGCTCATTTGTGCCTTAAGAAATGTTAGTTTTGTTACCTTAATAAACACTAACAATTGTAAAGTACCTTGTGTTATAATTGCATTTTACAATCAAACCGCTGATAAAAGGAAAAGCTAAAGGACTTTCAATCAGATCAATTAGATTTTTATTGTACGTACCTTAACAGCGACGAAAGCCCACGAAAGGCAGTGAGCTTGGCGTTTTCTCTCTTTAAATTAACTTTGTTCAGCATCTTTTAATGTACTTCAAAGCAAAAAAAATATTTTATAGACAAGTGCACCAAAAAGATTATTTTTCACTTCGTGAATTTTCTGTAAATTCTTTCTCGTTCTGTCGTTCTTAAACCGTATCATTCCGTCGTTATGTCGTTTGCTGTGGTGTACAGAGAGGGGATTTGTTGGCGTAACCCTTCGAAGTCGTTTCAGACCACATCCTTCATCTTAAAAAAGGGCCTATCTACAATTGTAGTGCTGCACCTTCTAATAGATCCTATTTTTCAAAGGTAAATTGTTCAAAGATGCTTTCTCCCTGCATATTTGCGCCACAAATATGCTTCAAATTGGTAATTTAGTATTTATCAAAAAATGCATCAGATGAAAATGCAATGAAACTAGAAAAAATTTCATATAGCGTTATTTTAATGCTCTTAACGCAACGCTGTGGAACTGCAAGCACAATTAAAGCATGTTTCCATTGTCGTGTGAACAACTGTTGAAAAGGTTCGTTCCATTCCATTCAAGTTTGAACTTAGGCTAGGGTTCGCAGCTCAAATAAACGACTCTAAAAATGTACGAGTATAAAAATATTCTAGTATTAAAGTAAATACCATCAGTACGATGTCCGCATCTCGAGTCTCTTCTGTTCTTCTGGATCATTAAAGACCCAAAATTGGTGGGTCTAGCCTCTTATAAAAGCCGGCCTATTGACATCAAATGATATTCATTTTAATTCTTTAAATTAGTGGTAATCTGAGTCATGTTTTGTTGGCAGGTTCCTTCCAAAAAGTAATCATCTGTGGTTTTTGAGTATTATTTTTAACTTCAAGTATCAATTCTTTTTTTCGTGTCAACATTCGAAATGAATCTTCATAGTTTGTCTATTATTTTATTATTGATGTTTTTTTGCATCACCTTACCCGCAGTTTGTCTTTGCATTTTACCAATAGTTTGATTGTTGTTATTTGAAATATCTCGCTACACGTTATGCAATTTAACGGTGTAGGCCCCGAATAAAGTCCGGTCAAGCTGATAGCGAAAGAAATCCGGTCAAGCTGATACCGAAAGAAGTCCGGTCAAGCTGATACCGAAAGAAGTCCGGTCAGGCTAGTACCGAAAGAAATCCGGTCAAGCTGATACCGAGAGAAGTCCTGTCAGATGGATACCGATGCAGATGCTATACCAGCTATGCAAAAGGCTCCCTCGATGTCGATGTTCTTGTAAAACTAATGATACCACATTCTTTAATAAAGTAGAATGTTACAACAAACGTCATGGAAATATTACAGATATCGCAGATTTTGCATATTTTGAGACATTTGGCCATGCTTTTTCGCTCATATGATAAAAACTTTAAATTTAAAAATAAATGTTTATGATGTCAACACTTTAGCACTACCCTGTCGATCTGCACAGTTCAGCAAACTTGCCCTCTAATCTACTAGTTTAATCAATTTTCTGATTTATCCATAGGCCGTTCCTGCTTTTCTTTCACAATTCAAGATGCAGCATTTTTGGCAAAAGTGATTCTGCTCAATACAAGAAATCGTTATTCGAATAGTTGGTGAAATTAACAGTGAAAGACACGAGACAATTTCTTTAAAGGGGATGTAACACATCTTTCGTACAATCAATTTTGTTCTAGCATAATGTACCGGCAAGATTAACTTTCTCGGACATCGAGCTTACGTTGCATTATTCTGTGCTGAGAATGATGTGAATTTGCTAATGAGGACCAAGCGAACTTCTGTAACGGTATAAGTTGTATGTAAAATGATAATATGTGTACATGAAGGATGCAATGACTGACCATGTGGTAGAATAAACCTTAATGTCCTTCAAATACACAGAGAAAGTTTTTAAATAGTTAACCAGGAAACAGTTTTTACAGCTATAAAGAAGACGTTGAAATAAAGAAAAAGCCTAAAAAAGCTTTAAGAAGTGAATTCTGTGTTGTTCTATGTTGAGGGACATATACCAGAAGCGACAAAGAAATGGTCTATCTGCTGCAAAAAAGAGAAAGAGATTTCAAGGGAATTGAATCAAGACAAAACAATGGTGAGGTAATGAATTGAAAAATGGCAAAGGACATTGAACTAAAGATTCAATGTTAAGTATGAACATGGTCACTGATGCCAAGATAAAGCCTGGTTTCCATATGATCGCTGAGGATTGCTAAGGATCGCTGAGGATCGCCGAAATTCTGTAACGATCCTCAGCTCTCGTGAACGATCCATGTTACGTGACAGTGGACGTGACAAGAGAAGAATAATCATTAGCAATTGTAAAATGTAAAAAGCTGGAGATAAGAAACTCGACAAGTTGAGATTTATGGAAGATTTGCAGCAGTACGAATGTCTTTATAACAAATTCAGCCGAGAATTTAAAGATAAATACAATTGGACCCGAAGAAGCTGGGCTCATATCCAAAACTATAAGGACGGACTATGGGCGATCCTCAGCGATTAGCAGCGATCCTCAGTGATTTTCAGTTATCCTCAGCGATCGTCAGCGATCATATGGAAACCAGGCCTACGATTTCAGCTTTAACGAGGGTACCCAATGTGTTTTCGAGAAAGAGGGAATCGTCATTGTTGTAGTTGGGAATCGGGCACTGTCGAAATTTTTGTGAGCAGGATGGAGGAATCGATATTACCGGGACTCGGTAATTGATGGTTGGAACTCGGAAATGGGCGAAAAACGCACAGGGAATTCGGGAATAAGCGGGTCTAACCGGAACCGACATTAACATGCTGAATATTTTCCCATTCATAATTCAAAGCGGCCACCACTAAATTTTTTATTAATCCTAACAGATCTCAATTAGGCCCCCATAAAGGTTTATTAAAACGCAAAAAAAATTGTCTGCAAGGGAAGGGCTTTTTTTAGGTTGTAGGTTTCAAATATTGTTTTATATGTTTTTAAACAATTCTAATCTGACTCAATTTTGTGCTGCCTTTTGTAGCATTTTGGAAATAACATATCTGTTAGCCTTATGGCCTAAATTGTAATTAATTAGCATAAAACGCTAAGCAGAGCCTTTATGAAATTTTGCAAACTTAGGACGCTTTCGAAGGTTCAACTGCTTCATGCATATCTCTTCCCTGTGAGATTCTGTAAACATTTTTTTTCAAAGAATATCAAGATAAGAATTGTCCAGCTTCTCTGTTTTCAAACAGGTTGTAAATGTTTGAGTTTGTCAGCTTTTTAATTTACCTGAAGATGTCAACTGCTTCTTGGTGATCTCAGACAACTGCGTCAACTTCGGTCAAGAATATTCTCATTTTTCTATCAAAACCACCATGAATAGAAAACCATTTTGCGTTTTCTATTCAGCCTTAACAAAAACTGGATCGGTTCCATAAATTAACTTCTACACTATTAACTAATAACTGTATGCATTAAAAGCAAGTAGCTTTAATCACTTGTTCGTTGTGCTCTAGATCAAAATTTTGTATCAATCTCTAAGAAACATGAATATATCATAAATCTGTTTGATGGTTGAAAGAATCAGAGAATAAATGATAAGAACCAAAGAAGGGAGTAAAGGTATATACCAAAACATGTCCGTGTGCTATAGACTTTGAAATAAGTATATTATTTAAATGCACATTACTACAACAATAAAGAAGAAATGATAAAGAACATATCACAAGTTGATGTTACAAAGTATTCCTCAATTTGCTACCAGTCTAATCTGATGTCGAATCATATTTATAATGTTTTGATGTTTATGTTTTCAACGTTTTTGTTCATTAATTTCTTTAGAAAACAAGGTCTACCAACCTTAACCCTATCCCTATCCCTAACCCTAACCCTAACCCTAACCCAGAAGAAAATCAAGCACTCCTTATGAACTGGCAAGGAAAACATGTACTAAGCAAAATAAAAAGCTTACTTGAGCTGACATTTGGAAATGCTCTGAATCCCTCCCCCTCCCCTTTGTTTACTTTTCTATCATAATTCCTTGACTTATTACCTTGAGGGCTTATCAATTTAGAAAGCTCTTAGATAGGGGGCAATTAAAAGAAGGGGCTTAATCAAAGGAGAGGCTTACCAGAATCACCTTCAAGTTATCAATTAAATAGAAACTAGAGTACACAAATATTGTTTTTACTTTATAATATTTTTAAGTATCAATTAAAGCATAAATATAGAAGGTGGAAAATAATGCTATGCTCAATTTTTTCGGGTACACTTCGTCAATGTCTTCCCATTCACCACTAAATTTGTTATTAATCCTAACAGATCTTAATTAGGCCCCCATAAAGGTTTATTGAAACGCAAAAAACTTGTCTGCAGGGGAAGGGCATTTTTTAGGCTGTGGGTTTCAAATATGGTTTTATATGTTTTTAAACAATTCTAATCTGACTCAATTTTTCGCTGCCTTCAGAAGCATTTTGGAAATAACATATCTGTTAGCCTTATGGCCTAAATTGTAATTAATTAGCATAAAACGCTAAGCAGAGCCTTTATGAAATTTTGCAAACTTAGGACGCTTTCGAAGGTTCAACTGCTTCATGCATATCTCTTCCCTGTGAGATTCTGTAAACATTTCTTTCAAAGAATATCAAGATAAGAATTGTCCAGCTTCTCTGTTTTCAAACAGGTTGTAAATGTTTGAGTTTGTCAGCTTTTTAATTTACCTGAAGATATCAACTGCTTCTTGGTGATCTCAGACAACTGCGTCAACTTCGGTCAAGAATATTCTCATTTTTCTATCAAAACCACCATGATGATGATTCTTGAGAAAAAAATTTAAAATCTTATGTTGGATTGAGTGTTTGGCAGAATTGCCTTTATACCTAAAAAAGTTAATCGCAACATGAAAAATCATAATCAGTTAAAAAAACTTTAATGTACCCCCTTTCTTTTTCTGCGTGCCAAAGATAACTTAATCAAAGGCAGAGACCAACAGTGCCTTGCCCAAGAATTTCAAAGTCGTAAAAAATGAGCTGAAAATTAAATATCCAGGTGTGAAACCAAGGTAACGTGAGAGGCAGAAAGACTCGTCGCTGGAATAAATTGGAGCCTTTTTGCTCTAATGATGCTTTTAGTTCACACTTGGATATAGATTTTATGCTTACTTTCGGTCATTATCAGGCTTTTATACTATGAAAAGTGTCGGATAGAACTATTTCGTGTCATCTTCACATTTTGTGGTACCAAAAACCTATTTGGTCACATATTTACAGCAAGTACAACGCAGCATTACAAAGCATGCCTTCTACTTTTATTAGTATTATTGTGATAACCATACCATCTTGGCAATGATATCCGCTGTATCCTCTCGCGCATGAGCACTTGTAGCTGGCTGTTTGATTTGTGCAGTTGCCATTATTTTGACATGGGGAGCTAGCACATCCGTTGTAAACTAAAAATATTTCAGTTAATATTATCAACAAAATGTGACAAATTGAATTTATTCTTCAACATTTCCAAGTAGAATACAACGACTAAGGTTGTGTCCACCAATGGTATACGGATTGCTTGGAATTTTAAAAAAAATGTTGCCAAAAGGTAAGTCTCGCAAGCCCTTCAGATTTCCTCAATTTGAAAAAGGCTTGCTACTTATGCTGCTGGTAGAAGAGGCAGAGATTCTCGATCTGATTATTCTGAAGTGCATATATCTATAGAGACTGTATGTTAACTGTAAAGCACATGTTTTTGATATAATGGTACCATGATCAATTTCGTTTTGCAGTCAAACAAGAGGATATATTACTGTCTGTTTTGAATCCAATCGCTATTGCGTAGGCTTTGAAAGCTAAAACGTCTTCAGAATCTTCTTTTTCGAACAGTTTCTGGCATGTTCTACGTGCAATAAGTTCAACATTGCCTAGGGGCTACCACTAGTCACAGCCATTTTGAAGACGCCGTGCAAGTTTGGAAGAGCTGCTACTCGTTTCCTCTTCATAATTTCTAAATGCGTTTCTTATTATTTGAAAAATGTATATCCGTGGCTTGAAGATTTGATATGCTAAGAAAGTAAAGGGTATAGTAAAAAATAATATTCGATGCCCTTAATTGAGATCCAGGAATAAATTTGTGTTAATTATTGCTCTTACATATATCTGCCGTCGTGTTTGTATATGTTGTCAATCTTTATAAACAAAATATCTAGACAACTCAATTTAAAAGAACAAAATTTACATGATAGTTGAAGAAAATTCTTACCAGCACAATTTACCCCAGTCCATGGAGTGGTGCACTGACAGGAATAATAGCCAACCTGATCATTGCAAGTTCCTCCATTCGAACAGGGACTGCTTGCACATTCGTTGATGTCTGTTTGAATCGAAAAGGGTTCTTTAATATAATTTTCAAAGTAAACATGACTTTTTTCATAAATATTAGGAAGATTCGTATTCAAGATCCCACACGTCTGGCTTTGGAAATTATCTCTAAATACTCATTTGTAAGAACCTACTATTTTCAGAGTTCTTAAATTCCTATGTTACTACACGCGGGTTTTTACTTTATCGAAAATGATTTTACTTTTATGTTGACGTGTAAAATTGAAGCAGAGAATCTTCAGCATTCCAAAGGTTGAAGAGTACTTTTCTATTGAAAAAAGCAAACATTTAAAGATGCTTTGGAATGTTTAAAAATTGTTCAAAGCCGAACGCTTGCAATCACAACAAACAAAGCAATTCACACTTTTTGCTATATCATTTTTTATAAACATGCTGTTTTCTTAACTCAGGTGACTTTCGCTACGTTAAAGATGTTTGAAATTTTATTCTTATTGGATTGATAATGACAAAATTCATTTTCATTTGCAAGTCAACTAGGTTTTCGAATATAATTGTGAAATGTCATACTAGTCGAGCAGTCAAATCCACCGTATCCTCTGAGGCACGAGCAGCTGTAACTGTTTATCAGATCTGTGCAATTGCCACCATTTTGGCAGGGGGAGCTACCACACTCGTCAAGATCTAAGAAATTTATTTGATCTTATTGATAAAAGTTTACAAAGCGGATAGATTCTTATGCGAATTAATTGAGAGATAAAATTTTGATTGCAAGCATTTAATTGAAAGCTATCAAGAAAAGATACCATTTTAGTCAATTTGGATAAAGTTGTTTCTTTTCCATTTCTCTTCTGTGTGACAACAATGTTTACGGTCTGGATTTAGCTAGGAAGGACATTGATTTAAGCTTTAGGAAACCAATAAATGCTAATAAAAATGGCAGCTAATATTGTTTCAGCTACCATTGTACTGATTGTTTGCAACCAAGGGCCAAGATTGGCTTTCAAATGTGGGAGGAGGGGGGCTTTGATTTCCGCCATTTTAAAGAACATAGAGATTCTCAAAATTACCTCTTGATATAATAGGTATGACTTCAACAATTCTTTGGGGTCTCAAGAACTTTAGCCCCTTTGTCACCTTGGCCTTTGTTTGCAAAAATGACTTATGGTATCCCAAAAAAATCTATGCACCTATTTTTAAGTAACAATTACAACTATAAAACACCTACTTGTCTCGCATCTGTTTCCCTGAAAACCAGCAGCACAAGAGCATTGGAAGCTTGACGCAGAATTTGTGCAAGTCCCTTGGTTCAAACAAGGGCTGCTATGACAGTAGTTATTCTCTGAAAAAAAACATTTCTAACTAAAAAAGCTTGCTGTAAAATATTGGATATCTGAAATTTAAATATTGTTAAAAATTGTTGAATAGCTTTTTCAGAATGGATTCAAGTTAAACTTTCGCTTAGGATTCTAGACTCAGCTATTGCTTCAACGTTCGTTGTAACAAACGCCATCCAACAATGCAACTGACATTTGCATGAAAAGATAAAGTGACCCATGCCTCTAAACTATACCTAGTACAAAATTGTAAACCTTAGCTAACCAAGCAGAGGCTAAAATGCTGTAGACGCCGTTTACAAACTTCTTGACAATAAAAAACGTTGGAAAATGCGAAAAAATGGTTGTTCAAAGTTAGATGAAACGAACTTGATAATGAAGAAGCTTTTTAGGATGATAATTTTAGAATGTGACAAGGCAAGGATAAATGAATAAGAAACTCCATTTACCCGCACAGGTACTTCCTTGCCACTGTGTTGGGCAAGAGCAGTGATAAGAATTCAGTTGGTCCGTACATGTACCACCGTTGCGACATGGCGCACTTCCGCATTCGTCAATATCTGAAATAAGTAAATTCACCAAAACATGCCCTTTAAAATTGTAAGCTATTTATTCACCAATAATAATGTCATTCTAATATCTTTTCTAACCTGTACTCTTAAATGAATCAAATTTGAACAATTTTGTTCAATTATTATAAAAGTTATCATTTTTGTTGTCGACCCTGAGTACTCCCATTCTTTATTACTACAAATGTAAAAGTTTATTTTGTAAAAAGGCTAGCCAGTTGCCAGTTACAAAAATCCTATGCAAAGGAGAGACTTGCAATTGCAGTTTCAGCTGGAATTCAAGATAAAAAGTTTCTATTATGATCTTTATTACTTTTGAAAACACGGATAGAACTTGGGGAATCCTAAACATTTAAGCTAATTCAAATATGCAAGCTAAATAATACCTTAAAAATAAGTCGAGTGATTGTAAACTTAGATATATTTTAATTAAAATGAGATGATTTATTTGGTTTTCCTAAGATGTGGTTCTCAAGGTCTTTTCAGAAATTTGTTTTTGGTTAAGCTGTCTGTTGTGAAATTCAGATTAAAGAACAATTTTGAAACTGATGGGAAACAAATGCCAGTTCCTTTTCTCGTTTTTTATGTTCAATATGCGGAGAGAGAAGCCCAAGTGCCTAAAGTTTTTTGCATTTTGGTGGCTGATTGTCAAAACCTGAAAGTCGAAGGAGAGTTTGCTATCAATATGCACTCCAAGTAGTTGTTTGTGAAATCAGCATTACTAATCTCAAAAAACCAAGTGGACCCTCGTACCTTAGCAAGTGACTAAAATGCATTTATCTGCATTTATTATCAAGGAAAACAATTCTAAGACTAAGTTAAAGTCATTTTCAAGCTTGCTGGTTGTATTATGTAGGTTCTTATCACAAGGTGTTGATAAATTTAGAAAGCCAAGGTGTTGGTAAAAGGTTCCAAGCTTAAGTGATTTGTTGCTTTAAAGAAGAACGTCATCTGTAAGCAACATTGTGCAAAGTTAGATTACTTGTCCAGCATTCTGTTCCTGTGTATCCTGGTTGGCAAACGCATGAATATCCATTCGTTTTTTCTATACAGCTACCACCGTTTTTGCAAGGAGAGCTTTGACATTCCATAATTTCTGAAAAAATATTTTGCAAGGAAGAAATAAAAATGTCAGACGTTTGTTAGCAAATTTATTCCTCGCCAGAAGTTACAACTTGAGAATATAGAAGTTAGTGTCTACTCAGTGGAAGGTTGTCGGTAGGGATGCTAGGTGGCAAGGCATGAGCAAGTAAGAATGTGTCTTTCAAAGTCATTCATTCTTCTGCAATATACGAAAGAATGTGTATACATTTTTATTAAGTCTTTAAGAACCCAGTGCCAAGGAAAGGTATTTTCAAAAACTAAGCAAATAGAAAATATACGGTTATATTGTGAAAATACTTTTGATTTATACAAAGACTTGTTTGAAATCTAAAAAGCAACTGGTAGATAATAAGCCAACTTCTACAATTTCGTATCAGTTCACAGCTAAGAGGAAATAAGATGAAACGTGATGCGGAGTAACAGGTCTTCTATTACACATTCAAACCTGAAATTAGGAATTCATATCTTTTCTGAAAACGGCAAATCCCCACTAATTAGAACTCAAAGTCGAAAAGAGTCCGCTACTTCCAACCAGAAAAACCAGTGTATTGAATAACTAATGATAATGAGTACAACCAAATAACCACACCTCAATTGTTACCGGTACACCTTGAATAAGACATATTCATCAAAACTTTATGCATTTTTAATAGAGAATTGAGTCATGTCTTTTAGGCACGATACCTGATTCACAATGTTTTCCTTGGAATCCAGATTTACAAGTACATTCGAAGCTATTCAGCTTGTCAACGCAGGTCCCGCCATTAAAGCAGGGAAGACTGGCACATTCGTTGATTTCTGTTGGAAGTAAATGAAGATTTTAAATGCTATCTTCTATATATTCATGGTGCAACTGACATGCAAAATTTGAGAACTGGCAATAGCAATTTGCAGTTCATTGGTTGCTTGTAAGGCCCTAGACGCACCGAACAAGATTTCAGGAAGAACATCTGACACTCTTAATCTCATTGTTCATAGAGGAAAGAGATTATAACTGTTAGTAAACAAATGCTGAATTTCCATTGCGCCCACCCGCCATTTAACCAAATTCACTAATCCCTCAAAGGTTCAGTTGTCTTGCCCCAGAGCAGGACGAGCTCGGTAAAACGAAAATGATTAGCAATTAACGCATTTCTCTGGGGCTATACAAAACCCAAAGTCAAATCGTTCTTTGATTTAAACAACATTTCATTAGCCTAATAGCAAACAACTACTTCACATACGAACTGCAGCGCGCTCGAATTTCCAAGCGGAAATCGGATTTTCTTTGTCAAACTTGAAAAAGGGTTCTCGATTCTCCACTTTGACAAAGATAATGAGTTTTAAGTCAGAAATTAGTGTATCTAGGGCCTAAGACCTGTATTTGTAAAAATCAGCTCGCGAATAAAGATATCACTTTTTCAAAACTTCAAACAATCTTCTATAGCCCACCGCACACAGCAGACTTTTTTTTTGAAAGACGAAGATTTTTGTCTTCGACTTATCCGCACACGACAGCTTTTGGTCTTTGAAAGACAAAGGTTTTTGTCTTAACAGATTGAAGCACAGACAGAAAATTGCTTATGTTTAGTTTTCGATGACGGTCTTTGAAAGACAAAAATCTTTGTTTTTGACAAGCGCATACGGCAGATTTCTGTCTTTGGAATGCTAAAGACAACAATCTTCGTCTTTCAAAGACAAAAGTCTGCCGTGTGTGCTGGGCTTATGTGATGAGATCGATAATTATCAAAATCTTCTATAAATGACGATTAAAACAATTTAGCTTTTAGATAAAACTAGATGTACTAGCCTTGTTCACAAGCAGTGCCTGTATATCCAGATACACATGTACATTTGTAGCTCTCTTCGGTATTCGTGCATGTCCCCTTGTTCAGACATGGGTCACTTTCGCATTTATCTTCATCTACAGAGAAAGATTTCACTTTTGATTTTAATATTAGATATATGAAATTTCTAGCTGCAAACTTTCTAGCAATTAGATATTTGAAAGAAAAATTTTCTACTTTGTTTGAAAAGTATTTAAAAAGAAAGATTTTACACCACTCATATTTCCATAAAATCTTTTCACAATATCTAAACACACGACTATCATTATTAATGATTTTATGCTATCAAAAGCCAGACGTATATTTTTCTAATTTTGTATGCAGGGGCGGATCTAAGCAACAATGATTGGGGGGGTGTTAGACACTAATTTTGGTGCCACACCTTTCAGGTCACTGGTAAATTATGGAAACGCCCATTTTTAAAATTCCATTTTACTTTAAGGTTAAGATGATAAAAAGTAGTGGCGTAGCCAGGTTTGGAAGATTGGAGGGGCAAAGAGGAGAAAATTGTTCCTGACCACAAACTTAAGAATCTAGGAAAAAACCCCATTTTGCAAAAGCGTTTGGAAAAGCTATCGCTTTTTACGTGGCAAATTTTGCTTTATACAACGTCATATCTGGCTTTTTGTGGCTGACCCCATTCTACAACTGCCTATTTCCTTGACAATTCATCTAACGCTTACATTCTGAATTCTGTAGGGCGAGGAAGCACTACGTGTAAAAGCTGATTCTCCACAGTTTTAATCAAATATCTAAAAATAACAAGCCAGACGTATATTTTTCTAATTTTGTATGGTAGTTACTCGTGAGTATTGACAAAAACTGACAAAAATGTCATTTAAATATTTTCATTTGTCATCATGTAGGCATTGACTTAGATGAAAATTTGTGAGGTATGTCAACCGCTATACCATCAATTTAAGAAGCAATGCCGGTGACCATTTCAGAAATAAAACAAAAATTAAAAATTTTTCCTCAGAAATCCTTTTAAGCCCAGCTATCCATTTAAGAATTTCTAGCAAGACAACTGTATTTATGCAGTAAAATATTTCTGATGTTGGGAAACCTTGCAGCTTGTCGCAATGTAAGCCCGTTTGCTTTTTATCACAATGAATGCATTCGTAGTAAGGATGGTGACAGGTTTCCCTGCAGAGGACGTTACTTGCACACGGATGAAGCTTCTGGCATGTCTCTCCAACCTGGCAAAAGATTAGATTTATCAGTATGCAAATGTCCGCAATCTCTTTTTCTTTATGAACATGCAACATTTGTGAGAATTCCACTTAGTTTTACATACTTACTTCAATATCTATTTTCCATATGATTTAGTTCCTATCGGCAAAATTGCATGGATTAAACATCTAACTCACCTCTGTCTGGTTGTAATCTGTTGACTTGTAAACCCAGCCAGGTCTTTGAACAAGACTACTTCCATTTTCACCAGCAATCTTACTGTTCAGTTCACAAACTGCTGTGACATTCTGTATATTGTATGATTTGCATTTAAGATGCTTTACACATTCCAATGTGCAGTCTGCATCATGGATACCTTGTATTGTTGCCAACAGGCTTCCTTGTAGGGACCAATCAACTTCGAATATCGTAAAATCTGCATGCACCAGGCAAGGGAGGCGAAGAATCAGCCCATTACAATCGTTCCATAGATTTGCAAGCATCCATAATCTGGAATAGATTATTTTTCTTATAAATCAAAATATTTCATATCGTTGAGTTTAATTTTATATTAAAATTGGACCTTATTTTTCCCTTTTCTTTGAAATCTATTGATTTTTGTTTCTTAACATTAAGTTAATATCTATGGTCAAATGTCTCTTTTCTCGCTTTGATAAACTAAGGTGCCTAACATGAAGCCACAAAAATTTGTTGAGTATTAAAAATAGGTCATTCTCAAATGCTATGAGCATTTGAGATTCTCTCAATCTATGGTTGTCTATTATTTTCACGTTTTTTGTTTGCGTATCTACAATGCCTGCCAAAAGTCTTGGAACACTAATGTCATTTTCCAAATCAAGTCAAAATCAATCATCCCCCTCCCCCACGGAACATTGTTGGTTTACTATAAAACAGGTTTGGATTATAGGAAAGACTTCTTTCATTATATTTCTCTAAATTATCAAGATTGTTTTAGGGGGAAGGGGAAGGAAGTAATAATTTTTATTTCGGAAAAGAAATGAAAGATGTAGAATGCAGTGCAAAATGCTGGTTGTTCTAAGTTCTTTTGGCAGGCATTGTATGTTGCTCCAGGTAAGGCAGGTGCCTTGTGTGCCACTTTAAGGAAGGAGGCTACAGTGATCGTAGAAGCGAGGGCTACGAAGGCTTTAGCCCCCCCCCCCCAAAAAATAAAATTCCAAAATTTTCTTAAAGCCATATCAAAATCATCCTGCTCTTGGTTTTTAGCATGTCTAGTCTCTTCAAAACTGTTCTGCCCCTCCCCCTTCAATCTATAATATGCTCCCTGGTCCTTGGAAAGTTACACAGTAGGTATTTTAGTACCACATTTTAGCACATTTTAATGGTTAGGGTTTGTGGGATTAAAAAGCAAATCACCTATGCTCAAGTAAAACACTATTTTATTATTGTCAGCTGCATTAACGCTGCTATATCACAGTTTTTTTTAAATCTGTAGGATATTTGCATGAACTTTCATGTCACTGCTTATGGTTTGAAAGCCCTTGAGACCATTTTGATCATAAATGAAAAGTGTAAATCAGCGTGTCAATCGAAGAAGTGGCATGTTGAAGTAGAAAAACGCCTGAGACGGAAAAAGCAAGTGGTTGATAAGAACCCAATAAATGCTGGGTTAACAGACAAGGTGGGGAGGGAAAGTGTTATGAAGGTAACATTCGACCATTTTAACAGAGAAATCGATTAAAGATTTACTAGTTCGATTACGTATACATGCATTCAGTCATACATAATTATCAAATAACCCATTCTTACCACTTTCATCTTGTAGGGTTTAGATTTTTAACTTTATATTTTCTAATGCTGAATTAATGCCTCGACTGGGTAACAATACCCTAAGAACTTATCAATTTCACTGCTCAGTATGGAGATGACTGTGTCATTCTAAATATGCTAGCCATTGCAATTTTTTTAGCCAGCTGTGATAGATTATTTGGCAAGTTGAAAACAATGCCTTCATTATAGAAAGATTCAACGGGGCAAGGAAAAATCTGTGATCTTGTTTTGCTCAGTGCAGACAGAGACGAAGCTGAAAAATCTGACTTCCAACGCATCATAGACCAGGCCATGGAAACAAATGCAAGAAACGTGTAGTTGTTTTTTTAATCTTTTTTTATGATTTTAAAGCCTTTGGCCTTCTAATCTCATTTGAAAAAAGGAATGAGTGTGCCCTATATTTTAAACGGAATACCTCTAATATATTTCCAGAAATTATTTTGCGCTACATATATTTTATATTCACCATTTAAAGAGATCATGGTTCCCGTTCATTATGTCGATATGGCTTTGCTAGATCCTACAATCTTATTTTTATCCATAAATCACTTTGGAATCTATTGTAGTCCAATTTTTTGTTATGGAAACCAGAATTGTGGCAATGATTCAGAGATTCGGATTAATAAGAAACAGGTCGATTAACCAAGTTTTAAAATTTGGAGTGTTGAATAATCAAAATTATTGGTTTGAGAGATCCTTGAAGAGGGGCGAATTATCAGTGGTTACAATAGGTACTTTTCCCCTAGATACTCCATTGCTTTTTGGTTTTATCAATTGTACTTTTGCATATATTAGTCTTGTCACCCTATAAATATAGTCAAGGTTGGAAATGAAGATATTGTAGCATGACAGAGAATCATGAACTCATTTAAATCATGAATTTCGACAATGATTAACTCATTAAGCAATCATTACAAATAAATTATTAAATGTAAGAGACGTACCGTAACAACGATGAAAGCCTATATAAAACACCAAGTTTGGGGTTGCTATTCTCCAAATGATGTCTGTCCAGCATATTTTCATTTGCTTGAACATAAATAGAGATTGTTCATGGAAATCTTATACTTAAAGTACAAGACTTTACTTCTAATGCTCCTCCCTCGCCTAATATTAGCCAAAACTCTGAAAGTATTAATTTATAACGAGCTTCCACTACCCAATAAGCCCCCATCCTGGCATATCAATCTCATTTCTTGAGTCCATGACAAACACCGTTTCGAAGAGAAAATGAAAAACGAAGCTTTTTTCGTATAAACTTGCTAGTTGAATGGTGACATCACTTACTGTAGAGAATGGAAAGGAGGACGAGAGGTTAGATCCTACCCTCAAATAAAATCCTTTGCTTTTTTCGTCTTGCATTTATGTGGCAAACGAGCCAGCCCAGTTAGGTGAGATGCCACCTGGGTGGGGGTGAATTTTTTTCATATAAACGCCGAAAGGTGGCCTAAAGCTGGAATGTTGAACGATTCTTTCCATATACAATGAAATGAAATGGTAGGTTCATGTATACATGGCATTAAATTGCTTCTCACTTGTCAGGAAATACGCTGGAAGGTGGGACGAAATTGTCCATATATAGCAGGAAAGATGGATAGAATGTGCATGTGAACATTTGATAATTTCGTCCCACCTGCCACATCATGGGCTGCCAGGTGGGATACATTTGCTTATAAAAGAAAACCCTAAGTTCCCTTTAGCCGCCTAGAACGTTCTTTGAACTCTTTGAAAACTGAATTTTGAATAAGCCGCAGTTTTTGGATTAGGTGTTGAGATATATACCCACAGATAACTGATAGCTATTTTGTTTTTTGTATTTCATCGCCACTTTTTATTGAAAATCGTTAGTACTATTGTCTTTGTTGCAGGAACAAGATACGAATCGTAGCCTATCGTATTTTTTGTCCGACACTCATCAGAGATTAAACTTCGGATAATGACTGAAGACAGGAAAAAAGTTCCTGGTTTTACAAATCAGTGACTGCTTAGCCTGTGTTAAAGAACCCTAGCATGAGAGAAGAGGTATTGATCACAGGCCACAACTCTTTCTGTCATACATCCTGCGTTCTAAAATAGACTCTTACATCAGAATCCGCAAAAGGTGCTTCCAACATAAAACCTTCTATTTATTGCAATTAAAATATTTAAAGCTAATCGATTATACTAAATAAAATTAAAGGCACTTAGTAACGTCTAGAAGGAATATGTGTAGGAGGGTAATTACCCCCTCTCCCTATTTTTGTCAAACATGTTTTGCATATTTTTTCTAGAAATTCATTCTAAGACGTTAGGAAGCGGTAGATCATATTTCAAACTAAGGACAATTTATCTGGTACACTGAAACGAGGGAAAAAAGCGGGGTCTCACTGGTCACGTCTTTTGAATTTCCATTCTGCAGTAGCTGGCGCCGCCCATTGTCCTCCCAACTTTTTGGACTACCACATTTTTTATACATTCAAGTCACCCCCTTCCAGACACCTTCTTTTCCATGTTCCGTGAATCCTGCTTTAAGAATGACCATTCCAAGAAAGAAACATGGCCTCTCATTTTAAAATAATGCAGTAAATACAGTCTTTCAAAGTAAATACAGTATGTGGAAACTTTCTACACCATGATTTAAGTTTTTACGAGAAAGGAAACGAAATTGTTAGAGGACAAAGGTGTCAGGTCGCGGGACACTGTTGTTTTGTTGATGCTCGTGGATGGGGTGAATCTACCAAAGCAACTGAAGTAAGATTTGGTAGGACAGAGAATCGCAGCGAATCATCTTTTAATAGTAAAAATATTTTTTGTCATTGTTCAAATCTTGAAATTCGATTTTATAAGTACATTTTAACATCATTTTTATTGATCAGCCCATGAAAAGAATCCGTTTCCACTGAAGCGGGAACACCAGAAGTGAACATCTGTTTGTGCTGTTTGGCCGAGGGAAAGCATAGAGACATCTGTCTGTGGAAGCCCAGGTTTACGAAAAGTAAATATTGCTGAAAGCCAATTGTATAAGAACGATACAGACCTGCAGCATTGCTGCTCTGTAGGGTAAAAATTCCAACAGAAAAAGGTCATAGACATCAGGAAGTCAATCGTGGGCTACGTCCACACATTTGGACAAAATTGCTCAACCTACCATAAACTGATAAAGGGGAGGAAATGGAAAATAAAGTTGTCTTTTCCCCATTATGAGCCGAAGCACCAGCGACTAAAAGACTAAAAGCCGGTGACTAAAAGAATCAAAACATCAAATAGCTTAAAAGATGCCCTTAGGTGGGAGAAATTTTCATAATGCTTGAAGAACAAATAGAAACTGTCAGAGTTAAACCGAAAAGCAAATTTTTATATAGAGAAACAAAATGATAAAAAGAAATTAACTCTCTAGTAGCAAGGTTTCACCAAGCAAGGTGAGACTCACACATTGACCCAGCCACCCCCCTCTTCCTCCAAAGATGCAAATGAAGCATGAAGAATCACGTCAAAAGAGACAATAACGAATAGTAGACAAATATGGATCAATCAAAGGACAAATATCCCTAGTGAACTAAACTCTGATTAAATTTCTTTCAAACAATCAAAACAATCTTAATTTTTGTTTGAAAAGGCTCCTTCAATTCCGTTCTCATTTAACTTGTGCCTGAGATTTTCTTTTGAATTAAACAACTCTAAAAGTAAACAAGTATCAAATAATTCTAGAATTTAAGTAAATACCATCATTAAGCATGCCTGCATCTGTCCTCTTCTCCTGTTTTCTTAAACAACCCATGATCACCGCCTTATAAAAAACAAGCTTATTGCATATCAAACGATATCCATAGCAATTATCATGAAACAAATTGAAGCCAGGGGACAAGATGAATCTTGCCAACGGGTTCTTTGCAAAAGCAAACAATAGTGGGTTTCTCTTTCTTTAGTTCATTACATTCGTCGTGAATAGTGCTCTTCGCATCATCAATCGAATCAAATGTATTTATGGTAAGTTTTTTATGCAGGTATTACATTTTATGCAGTTCCATCTATTGATTTATAATTAATATTATGATTCATTTTTGGATGTTTTGTCAGATTTGACCTGTTTTCAAATGATTAAATAGATTATAGGTATTATGCAATCAATACAGAAGTAAATGAATGAATGATGTTGCCGAAGTCCATCAAGATTGGACCATTGACCTCCTCTTATAAGCATGTCTATAAGCTTGCTTCATTTCGCCTTGCCATATTATGGTTTTTGTCATCCATTCTTCTCTCTCTCTCTCTCCCTCTCTTTCTTTCTCCTTCCGTCCCCCCTTCAATGGAAGAAAGTACCAAGCTGTCACCTCTCCTCTTCCAATGGCCATATTCTCTGAATTTTCTTTTTCGAACTTCACGCGACACCCTATGATTTATGGTTACTCCTACTTGTTCTATTACCCACTCATTTTTTCCTCTCTCTGTCCATCTAACTCCAGGAGTGGTGGCATGGGGGGCAAGGGGGGGCTTTAGCCCCCCCTAGATTTTTGTTAGCCCCCCCGTCGGCAGCCAATCAATTTTTGCTTTCTCAATACCGTCGGCACTTGATGGATGTCACCCGGTTTACATGTTTTTGAATGACATAAATAATCGAGGAGAAAACTGCACTGGCTGGTTTATGGTTTTCTCAATGGCTTTTCTTCGGCAATTTTATTATCATAGTGGCATTATATCCTGTCGCTCCCGTGAAAGCTGTGACTTAATTTCATGGTGCTCCCTCGCATGACCCACCATGGTGCCCCTCTCAGTTGAAATCCCTGTTGCTGCTTGGAATTCATGCGAATCGTGCAGAGATGCTTGATTTGAATCATGTTTTGGACCGTTTCAAGGAAATTTACCCTAACAACAGCAAAATCACGCTGTCATAAATAAAGTCTTTAATGAATTTTAGGGATTCTCTTTTCGTTTCAAGACATTATTATTGCCAATGAAAACATTTCGATCATGAGCACATTTTGCGTAATAGATTTTTCAAAAAGCATTTCTTTTCCTTTTTCATCAACTATTTTTCAATAGCATTGTTCACCGCATAGCTTGTGACAAACAAATGGTTTAGAGAAAACCATCGATTAACTTCTTCCACCATAGATAGGAAGAAATATTCAACTATAGGCAATATTTGCGCATTAAGTTTCTTACAAGGCACAAATTGCCGAGAAAATCTCGTGGACTCCGACACAGGTTGGAAAGTGGGGAGTGGGGAGGGGTCAAGGGAGAATTTTGCACCCACAACAAAAGATTTTGGAAAAATGCTCTATTGCTTTGTAAAAAAGTGGGGGCCATGACCCCTCGGTGCCCCTTCATTGGAGGTGCTGCTCAGGGGCTTCGCGACTGGGGGGTTGTCACACCCACCCCAATAGTATCTCAATAGGAAATTTCAGGTAAAATCCGCTCGGTGGAAGAAACGCTTTAGGTATTTCAGAGACTTTCCTGTCATAAAATCAATGAAGGATCAAGCTATCTTAGGTAAAATTGTGCCTCGTGTCCATTTCTCCTAAAGTTTCCCAGTAGAAGCGTCAACTGCAATTCACTATGAGCTCCATATTTTCCTTAACATTCAAAAGGCATGCTAAGATGGAAAGAGGGATCTAAATTTAGAAGTAACTGACAACCTGGTATTTTTCAAGACCACGGCAAAGATGTTGTTTTTAACTGCTGTAAAAAAGTTTTGCAAAAAGACAATAATTTTCAATAGGATTAGGAGGATTGCTTTAGTGAAATCTGCTTAAAAGAGTGCATTTCCTGTCCCTTCGGCGGCAACCATGGTGCCGCCTCAGGTAGTAACTATATATTTTGCCCGTCCCGATATAGAGATTTGACAAGACTATTAGGAAAGTCGGTTATTATCATACAGAGTTAGATTGACAAAATGTATTGCAGAGGTTTGTGACACCAGCTAAAAAGTTTAAGGCAATAATTTTTTAATCAGGTAAATTTGCATTACACACCTCACCCCAAACAAGGCTTGCCTCGCGACGGCCCTGCCTGTCGGCAATTTGACACATTCAGCGTCGGCAGTTACGGAGAATATAAACTTCGGCACCTTGAAGGTTTGTCTCTAGCGCCACCCCTGTCTAACTCTCATCTTTTTTCTCCACAGGCACATCTCAAAGGCATTGATCTTTATCTGTCTTACTTATTTATGGTTCACGTTTCACAACCATACAAAACTATGCTCCAAACCATCATAGTTTAGTCTTACTTTAAGACGAATGCTCAATTCTCCTGACTGCCACATTTCTGCCATTTTGTCTGCAACAGTTCAAGAAATGAGAAATTCTACTCTTTATGATCCCCTGAGTTTCACCTTTTTTCACTTCCTCAATCCTTTCACCATCGATCTCCAACTCTCCACCTCCGTGCACTTTCATTGCAAATGGATTTATTGATGTAGAGGTCCACTTCTTTGCTAACGGTCATCATTTCCTCGCCCATCTCTTTGCATTCCTTTCTGGACCTGAATCGTCGTGTCGTCCGCATATTTGAGGTTCCAGACGTTTCTTCCTGCAAGAACTTGCCAGAACTATCTTTGAGTCTTTCTAGGAATTCTCTCATGATTTTCTCCCGAATGGTGTAATAGTGCTAGTTTGGATTTCGTTTGTTTTACAACTTGTAACCTTAGTTATTTAACACCTTTTGTACATTCGATTGTTTATAATTCCTTTTATTATCTAATTGCACCTTTAGGCTCATTAATTATTTCATTTGGGATTTTTGTATCTTCATTCAATTTATCTAATTAATCTTGGGAGTAGTATCTTTTGTAATCACTATTATTTCGTAAATACCTAGCTATATAGTACGGACAATAATAATTAACCGAAAACTTGAAATTAAGATTCCATGCATCATTTTCTACATTATATCAAAAAATAGTTTTGCGTGTCAGCGCAAGGAAGTTTATTCTGTTTTCCGCAAACCCGTATGCCTTGAACTTATCGAGTTGAGAAATCTTCAACTTTTTTTGCCTTCCGTACGGAAAATGTCTTAGCAATGGCCGACTCTGAAAGAAAACTTTGTGAAGAGATACAAAAATACCCCCACATGTATGATTCCTTACTAGAGGAGCGTCGGTCTGGAACCCAGGGTAAGGAATCGGCAGAAATATTTAATTATTGGACAGGAGCAAGAAAAATGGCTATTTATACAGGAATCATTGACATCAAACGCGACTCGTTGACAATAACGGCACAATCCCCCCCAAACGGTTCGCAAAGTATTTGTAGGTAGAACATACCAGCATGTTTTGCTGTTCCTTTTAATTTTTTCTCCGTACAAGTAGAAGGGCAAGAGGAACATTCCTCGACGGCATGTCTGGAAACTATGAACTGAAAAAGCTTATGGCATATTGTTTCAAGCTTCCCGCATGGACATGCGGAAAACGTACGTGTTCACGTTGTCTGGATATGCAAGATGAAAAGGCATATGCTTCAAAGCTTACTCTTGTGCAGAATTTAGCGTAAGCTAATAAGTTCAGAACTATGAACCCAATTTGAAATACTTGAAATAATATTACCTATCATCGATGGAAGCAGGCAGAGCTGTAGAGCCCCCCATCACATCTAACTCACATGATATCACATTTAGAAGCATCATCTAACTGTCTGGAACTGTCTGGAACAACTGCCTTAAATCAAAGTTGATTTTACCACTTTTTTACTGAATGCACGACAGTGTTATTGCCAAGTGAAAACCGAACGCATTAATTGCATCGATCGAGGAAAAGTCGTATTATCAAGTGTCTTTTTACTGACAAAGCGTAAGACCAAACCATAAATAATTTACTTAAAATCAGTTTTTAAAACTTTTATTCATAAGAGACAAGTAAAACTTT
>NW_027019306.1:14763029-14774920 GCF_013076305.1 Rhopilema esculentum
TGCGTCAAGCTTCCAATGCTCTTGTGCTGCTGGTTTTCAGGAAAACAGATGCGAGACAAGTAGGTGTTATAGTTGTAATTGTTACTTAAAAAAAGGGTGCATAGATTTTTTTGGGATACCATAAGTCATTTTTGCAAACAAAGGCCAAGGTGACAAAGGGGCTAAAGTTCTTGAGACCCCAAAGAATTGTTGAAGTCATACCTATTATATCAAGAGGTAATTTTGAGAATCTCTATGTTCTTTAAAATGGCGGAAATCAAAGCCCCCCTCCTCCCACATTTGAAAGCCAATCTTGGCCCTTGGTTGCAAACAATCAGTACAATGGTAGCTGAAACAATATTAGCTGCCATTTTGGTTAGCATTTATTGGTTTCCTAAAGCTTAAATCAATGTCCTTCCTAGCTAAATCCAGACCGTAAACATTGTTGTCACACAGAAGAGAAATGGAAAAGAAACAACTTTATCCAAATTGACTAAAATGGTATCTTTTCTTGATAGCTTTCAATTAAATGCTTGCAATCAAAATTTTATCTCTCAATTAATTCGCAAAAGAATCTATCCGCTTTGTAAACTTTTATCAATAATATCAAATAAATTTCTTAGATCTTGACGAGTGTGGTAGCTCCCCCTGCCAAAATGGTGGCAATTGCACAGATCTGACAAACAGTTACAGCTGCTCGTGCCTCAGAGGATACGGTGGATTTGACTGCTCGACTAGTATGACATTTCACAATTATATTCGAAAACCTAGTTGACTTGCAAATGAAAATGAATTTTCTCATTATCAATCCAATAAGAATAAAATTTCAAACATCTTTAACGTAGCGAAAGTCACCTGAGTTAAGAAAACAGCATGTTTATAAAAAATGATATAGCAAATTATGTGAATTGCTTTGTTTGTTGTGATTGCAAGCGTTCGGCTTTGAACAATTTTTAAACATTCCAAAGCATCTTTAAATGTTTGCTTTTTTCAATAGAAAAGTACTCTTCAACCTTTGGAATGCTGAAGATTCTCTGCTTCAATTTTACACGCCAACATAAAAGTAAAATCATTTTCGATACAGTAAAAACCCGCGTGTAGTAACATAGGAATTTAAGAACTCTGAAAATAGTAGGTTCTTACAAATGAGTATTTAGAGATAATTTCCAAAGCCAGACTTGTGGGATCTTGAATACGAATCTTCCTAATATTTATGAAAAAAGTCATGTTTCCTTTGAAAATTATATTAAAGAACCCTTTTCGATTCAAACAGACATCAACGAATGTGCAAGCAGTCCCTGTTCGAATGGAGGAACTTGCAATGATCAGGTTGGCTATTATTCCTGTCAGTGCACCACTCCATGGACTGGGGTAAATTGTGCTGGTAAGAATTTTCTTCAACTATCATGTAAATTTTGTTCTTTTAAATTGAGTTGTCTAGATATTTTGCTTATAAAGATTGACAACACATGCAAACACGACGGCAGATATATGTAAGAGCAATTAATAACACAAATTTATTCCTGGATCTCAATTAAGGGCATCGAATATTATTTTTTACTATACCCTTTACTTTCTTAGCATATCAAATCTTCAAGCCACGGATACACATTTTTCAAATAATAAGAAACGCATTTAGAAATTATGAAGAGGAAACGAGTAGCAGCTCTCCCAAACTTGCACGGCGTCTTCAAAATGGCTGTGACTAGTGGTAGCCCCTAGGCAATGTTGAACTTATTGCACGTAGAACATGCCAGAAACTGTTCGAAAAAGAAGATTCTGAAGACGTTTTAGCTTTCAAAGCCTACGCAATAGCGATTGGATTCAAAACAGACAGTAATATATCCTCTTGTTTGACTGCAAAACGAAATTGATCATGGTACCATTATATCAAAAACATGTGCTTTACAGTTAACATACAGTCTCTATAGATATATGCACTTCAGAATAATCAGATCGTGAATCTCTGCCTCTTCTACCAGCAGCATAAGTAGCAAGCCTTTTTCAAATTGGAAAATCTGAAGGGCTTGCGAGACTTACCTTTTGGCAACATTTTTTTTAAAATTCCAAGCAATCCGTATACCATTGGTGGACACAACCTTAGTCGTTGTATTCTACTTGGAAATGTTGAAGAATAAATTCAATTTGTCACATTTTGTTGATAATATTAACTGAAATATTTTTAGTATACAACGGATGTGCTAGCTCCCCATGTCAAAATAATGGCAACTGCACAAATCAAACAGCCAGCTACAAGTGCTCATGCGCGAGAGGATACAGCGGATATCATTGCCAAGATGGTATGGTTATCACAATAATACTAATAAAAGTAGAAGGCATGCTTTGTAATGCTGCGTTGTACTTGCTGTAAATATGTGACCAAATAGGTTTTTGGTAACACAAAATGTGAAGATGGCACGAAAAAGTAGAAACATAGGATAATAAGGTTTTCTCTATCCGACACTTTTTATAGTATAAAAGTCTGATAATGACCGAAAGTAAGCATAAAATCTATATCCAAGTGTGAACTAAAAGCATCATTAGAGCAAAAAGGTTCCAATTTATTCCAGCGACGAGTCTTTCTGCCTCTCACGTTACCTTGGTTCCACACCTGGATCTTTAATATTCAGCTCACTTCTTACGACTTTGAAATTCTTGGGCAAGGCACTATGTTGGTCTCTGCCTTTGCCCAAGTTATCTTTGGCACGCAGAAAAAGAAAGGGGGTACATTAAAGTTTTTTAAATTGATTATGATTTTTCATGTTGCGATTATCTTTTTAAGGTATAAAGGCAATTTTGCCAAAAACTCAATCCAACATAAGATTTTAAATTTTTTTCTCAAGAATCATCGTCATGGTGGTTTTGATAGAAAAATGAGAATATTCTTGACCGAAGTTGACGCAGTTGTCTGAGATCACAAAGAAGCAGTTGACATCTTCAGGTAAATTAAAAAGCTGACAAACTCCAACATTTATAACCTGTTTGAAAACAGAGAAGCTGAACAATTCTTATCTTGATATTTTGGGAAAGAAATCTTTACAAAATCTCACAGAGAAGAGATATGCATGAAACAGTTGAACCTTTGAAAGCGTCCTAAGTTTGCAAAATTTCGTAATACCTTTGGAAAACCTTGAGGGTCTGCTTATCGTTTTATGCTAATTAATTGCAATTTAGGACATAAGTCTAACAGATATGTTATTTCCAAAATGCTACAAAATGCAGCGCAAAATTGAGTCAGGTTAGAATTGTTTAAAAACATATAAAGCATATTTGAAACCTACAACCTAAAAAAAGCCCTTCCCTTGCAGACAATTTTATATGTTCTTTGTAACATCAACTTGTGATATGTTCTTTATCATTTCTTCTTTATTGTTGTAGTAATGTGCATTTAAATAATATACCTATTTCAAAGTCTATAGCACACGGACATTTTTTGGTAAATACCTCTACGCCGTTCTCTAGTTCTCATCCTTTTTTCTCTGATTCGTTCAACCATCAAACAGATTTATAATAAATGTTTCTTTGAGATTGATACAAAATTTTGATCTAGAGCACAACGAAAAAGTGAATAAAGCTACTTGCTTTTAATGCATACAGTTATTAGTAAATAGTGTTGAAGTTAATTAATGGAACTGATCCAGTTTTTGTTCAGGCTGACTAGAAATCGCTGCGAATCCCTGAGGATCGCCCATAGGCCGTCCCTATATTTTTTAATATGAGCTCAGCTTCTCCGGGTCCAATTTTGTCGAGTTTCCTATCTCCAGCCATTTTACAATTGCTAATGATTGTTTTTCTCTTGTCACCTCAACTGTATCATGGATCGTTCTCGATCATGGATCTTTATGGATCGTTCACGATCGCTGGAATAGAACTCACTACCATTCCATGAACTCACTCCACTAGTGAATTAGATGGCCAGTTTGCTGAACTGTGCAGATCGACAGGGGAGTGCTAAAGTGTTGACATCATAAACATTTATTTTTAAATTTTAAGTTCTGATCATATGAGCGAAAAAGCATGGCAAAATGTCTCAAAATATGCAAAATCTTCTCTCGGTATCAGCTTGACCGGACTACTTTCGCTATCAGCTTGACCGGATTTCTTTCGGTATCAGCTTCACCGGACTTCTTTCGGTACTAGCCTGACCGGACTTTTTTCGGTATCAGCCTGACCGGACTTAATTCGGGTCCAACACCGTTAAATTGCATAACGTGTAACGAGATATTTCAAATAACATCAATCAAACTATTGGTAAAATGCAAGGAGAAATTGCGGGTAAGGTACTACAAAAAAACATGACATCAATAATAAAATAATAGACAAACTACGAAGATTCATTTCGAATGCTGACCCGAGAAAAAGAATTGAAACTTAAAGTTAAAAATAATACTCAAAAACCACAGATGATTACTTTTTGGAAGGAACCTGCCAACAAAACATGACTCAGATTACCACTAATTTATTCCAAATAATCAAAATGAATTTCATTTGATGTCAATAGGCCGGCTTTTATAAGAGGCTAGACCCACCAATTTTGGGTCTTTAATGATCCAGAAGAACAGAAGAGACTCGAGATACGGACATCGTACTGATGGTATTTACTTTAATACTAGAATATTTTTATACTCGTACATTTTTAGAGTCGTTTATTTGAGCCGCGAACCCTAGCCTAAGTTCAAACTTGAATGGAATGGAACGAACCTTTTCAACAGTTGTTCACACGACAATGGAAACATGCTTTAATTGTGCTTGCAGTTCCACAGCGTTGCGTTAAGAGCATTAAAATAACGCTATATGAAATTTTTTCTAATTTCATTGCATTTTCATCTGATGCATTTTTTGATAAATACTAAATTACCAATTTGAAGCATATTTGTGGCGCAAATATGCAGGGAGCTAACATCTTTGAATAATATACCTTTGAAAAATAGGATCTATTAGAAGGTGCAGCACTACAATTGTAGAAGGGCCCTTTTCTAAGATAAAGGATGTAGTCTTAAACGACTTCGAAGGGTTACGCCAACAAATCCCCCCTCTGTACACCATAGCAAACGACATAACGACGGAATGATACGGTTTAAGAACGACAGAACGAGAAAGAAGTTACAGAAAATTCACGCAGTGAAAAATAATCTTTTTGGTGCATTTGTCTATAAAATAATTTTTTTCCTTTGAAGTACATTAAAAGATGCTGAACAAAGTTAATTTAAAGAGAGAAAACGCCAAACTCAATGCCTTTCGTGGTCTTTCAACGCTGTTAAGGTACGTACAATATAAATCTAATTGATCTGATTGAAAGTCCTTTAGCTTTTCCGTTTATCAGCGGTTTGAATGTGAAATGCAATTATAACACAAGGTACTTTACAATTGTTAGTGTTTATTAAGGTAGCAAAACTAACATTTCTTAAGGCACAAATGAGCGATTAATCAAGAGAGAATAATTCAGGTTTACATAGCTTTTTTTGAATACAGCATTTGCCTGAAAAGACGCCCCGGCGATTTTTCTTAAAGCATATTTTGCACCCCGGCTTTATTCAAAACCGGCGTTTATTTAAAACCCGGCGTACATTATTGACAGCACCAAATAATTTTTTTAAAATTAATTGTTTCTGCTAATTTAACTTTGATATTTTTTACAATTTTGAAACAGAAATCTTGATTATTTGCTATTTCTGAATGCCTTCTGTATATCTGAATATAATCTACCTCGAATGACCGCCCTCGGCAGTTCAAAACTAGGAACATTTGTCTGGCGTCTACTCAAAACCGGCATCTTTTCGAGCTCTGGCATTAATTCGAATAATTACAGTATTCAGAGGATCTAAAACCCTCTTGGCTAGAGCTAAGTGTTATATAAATAAGGTGAGAACAGGGGTCCAGAATGACTTCCTGTTGTATTACTAAACCAGATCGATGACTTTCCTGCCTAATTAATCAAAGATATTGAACAGATTTTTTACAATAGGTATGAGCTTTCCGTGAAGGAACTCATACCAACAGATTTCAAATAATTTCAGAAAATCAAGGATAAATTGCAACATAAAATAAATTTTAACGATACGAAGTTTAAAGTTTCATGAAAAATATGATATATTCCAGATTATGGATGCTTGCAAATCTATGGAATTATTGCAATGGGCTGATTCTTCGCCTCCCTTGCCTGGTCCATGCAGATTTCACGATATTCGAAGTTGATTGGTCCCTACAAGGAAGCCTGTTGGCAACAATACAAGGTATCCATGATGCAGACTGCACGTTGGAATGTGTAAAGCATCCGAAATGCAAATCATACAATATACAGAATGTCACTGCCATTTGTGAACTGAACAGTAAGATTGCTGGTGAAAATGGAAGTAGTCTTGTTCAAAGACCTGGCTGGGTTTACAAGTCAACAGATTACAACCAGACAGAGGTGAGTTAGATGTTTAATCCATGCAATTTTGCCGATAGGAACTAAATCATATGGAAAATAGATATTGAAGAAAGTATGTAAAACTAATTGGAATTCTTCCAAATGTTGAATGTTCATAGAAGAATAAGGAATCGTGGACATTTTCATAATGATAAATCTAATCTTTTCCCAGGTTGGAGAGACATGCCAGAAACTTCATCCGTGTGCAAGTAACGTCCTCTGCAGGGAAACGTGTCACCATCCCTACTACGAATGCATTCATTGTGATAAAAAGCAAACGGGCCTACATTGCGACAAGCTGCAAGGTTTCCCAACATCAGAAATATCTTACTGCATAAATAGGGGGTGCGACACCCCCCCCCCCCTCAAATTTTTCTGTCTCCTTCTGTAAATTTGGTTCCGTTCGGTAAAAATCATTTTTTGGTAGTCAGCAGTAACAAATTAACGCCAAGATTTTACTTTATTTATCTCCTTAATATCATTATTTATCTTCTTATCAGTAGCGTAGCGGGGGGAGACAAGGGGAGCGGCCGCTCAGAAAGTCGGTGTCTGAGAAAAGTTCAAATCTGCAATAGAGTTAGTACCTTAAAGGGGGACTTCTTATTTCAGACAATGTTAAAACGCTTTTACACGTAGTGCTTCCTCGCCTTACACAATTTAGAATGTAAGCGTTAGATGAATTGTCAAGGAAATAGGCAGAAATAGGTAGAATGGGGTCAGCCACAAAAATCCAGATATGACGTTGTATAAAGCAAAATTGCCACGTAAAAAAGCCATAGCTTTGCAAAATGGGGTGTTTACCTAAATTGCTACGGGTGTGGTCAGCAAAATTTTTCTCCTCTTTGCCCCTCCAATCTTCCAAACCTGGCTACGCCACTACTTTTTATCATCTTAACCTTAAAGTAAAACGGAATTTTAAAAATAGGCGTTTCCATAATTTACCAGTGACCTGAAAGGTGTGGCACCAAAAGGTGTCTAACACCCCCCCCCCCAATCATTGTTGCTTAGATCCGCCCCTGCATACAAAATTAGAAAAATATACGTCTGGCTTTTTATAGCATGAAATCATTAATAATGATAGTCGTGTGTTTAGGTATTGTGAAAAGATTTTATGGAAATATGAGTGGTGTATAATCTTTCTTTTTAAATACTTTTCAAACAAAGTAGAAAATTTTTCTTTTAAATATCTAATTGCTAGAAAGTTTGCAGCTAGAAATTTGGTATATTTAATATTGAAATTAAAAGTGAAATCTTTCTCTGTAGATGAAGATAAATGTGAAAGTGACCCATGTCTGAACAATGGAACATGTACAAATACCGAAGAGAGCTACAAATGTACGTGTGCATCTGGATACACTGGCACTGCATGTGAACAAGGCTAGTACATCTAGTTTTATCTAAATGATTGCTGACTTTTATCATAAATCTCAATAACTCAATAACATAAGTCTCACTCCGTAGATTATAGCCTGTTGAGAAAATGCGATGTCTTTCATTGCGAACTGATTTTCACTTTACCAAATTCAGTTCACAAAAGCAGCCAGTTTTGTGGATATGTGTTGAAATATTGCTATCGTCAGTTCTCAATTTTTGCATGTCAGTTGCACCATGACTGATAACATTCGAATAACTAAGAAGATAACATTTAAAATCCTCATTTACTTCCAACAGAAATCAACGAATGCGCCAGTCTTCCCTGCTTTAATGGCGGGACCTGCGTTAACAAGCTGAATAGCTTCGAATGTACTTGTAAATCTGGATTCCAAGGAAAACATTGTGAATCAGGTAGCTTTTGGAAAAAGAAATAATCCTTTTCCTTTTTTTAAAAAATTCTGAATAATTCAAAGAATGACTCCATGAAAGGTTTGTTTGTTTAGCAGTTTAATCTTTGGTCGAGTACTATTAAAATTAGTACCATATTTAATGTAAAAAAGAAGTGTTGATAATAAATCTTCCCTTAAAAAAATCTAAAATCATCATTCCTCTAAGTTTTATGTGATATACACGACGTTTCATTCCATGCCATCTTTATTACTATTTGTGTTTATTTATTCTTTGGTACACAATTTACCCCTATAGTCCCGGTTCCTGAACAAATTGTTCAATGTATACACACAACTCGTATTTTGGAATAATGAAAGCACTTTGAAAGGAGCATCCACGTCTTTTTGTCCCTAAGTTTACCAGTCCAACCTCTTTCACCACTGGAGATTACAAAAGTGCTGATACTTTCTTGCCAAACTTCCCTGAAGTTATACCCTGAAGGAAAGTTATTATCTAAGACAAAACAGACTTTTGTTCAAGACAATTTATAAACTCGAGCATTAACATCTTACCAATTTTCAAAAGTAACTTTTCGTGAGAAAGTGAATTTCTGCAAGAATTCTAAATTTTAGCATTTTAGAAAGTTCCTTTTCGGATTATATGTTTATGTTCAAGCTTACTCCTGTTGCAGACATAGATGAATGTGCTAGCATGCCATGTCAAAACGGTGAACAATGCATTGATCATTTGAATATGTACTCCTGTGTATGTGCACCTGGTTACTCCGGGTACAACTGCGGAGAAGGTATGAAATTGTCTCTTGATAGTAACCGAGAGGGACAGTACAATTGAACCGGCATGTGCGATGATTATATTCAATGATTTGTTTCGGAAGACACATAGCAAATGTTTCTTTGGTATGTGTCTTCACTGTCGTTTGGCAGGTGAAACATACAGTGTTTAAAAAGTCGTCATTGAGACCAATCTTTTTAAGTTTGAAACAGATTCTGGTGCCAAGAGGTTGACCAAACTACTTGCTCCAGCCTAATAAATTTCTGGTAACGCATATCTCCAAGTTTAGATTGGTTTACATCAGTGAATTGTGAGCTGTGAAGAGTGAATTTAATTAGATGGAGAGAGGGCCTTGCTTTGAGCGTGCACCGTAAGCTGGACTTCATTTGGCACATCTCAAAAAGTAACACACTATCGTTGTCTAGCCAAATTTGATTTGGTTTAGTATTGTAATCATTGCTCGTTGCGCTAGCCCTTTGCTTCTCAATCATCTTCGTTGCCTCTACGAATTGCATTTTTGCGTGTAAATAGAGAAAAAATAAGCTTAATTGTCTACTTGAAAGTTGACTAAACTAGAATACATTTGTGTTCACGGCAAACTGTGCAAACAATTTTATTTGTTGCTGAAACACAAGTGCGACATTTTCAAGCATTTGCCGGACATTTGTATTGCAACATGGTAGCTGATTTAGCTGTCGATTTTGAAGTGTGTTAACAATGTCGATTTTGAAATGTGATATGCCAGTATTTGCTTAGAGACATTCTGCATCTACATTTGTCGTGTAAATATCGAGCTGAATTTCTACAAGTTCATAGGAGATATCGATATCATATTTTTCTATTGATATTGATGGTTATCTATTTTGATTTCACCCAATCGTTTTTGATATGCAGCTTTTTTTCCATCAGTAATTATATACATAAACAATTATATTTTCGACAAATATCAATGAATGTGCAAGCTCTCCTTGCCAAAATGGAGGAACTTGCAACAACCTAGTTAATCATATTCAGCTCAAATGTTTTAAAATGTCATTTCATTTGGATATTTTTAACTGTTTACTTGTTGTCGGTAGGACTTTTGGAGGTTGGAGAAGAAGAAGAAGAAGAAGAAGAAGAAGAAGAAGAAGAAGAAGAAGAAGAAGAAGAAGAAGAAGAAGAAGAAGAAGAAGAAGAAGAATCTAGCCATTAAAAAAATAGAAGAACAATCCTTGGTTCTTTATTGACCGGAAAGTTTTAAAATTTATGGCGAACGGGTTCCCGCGTTCTTGCTTCTTCATTAGACGAATTCCTTTAAATAAAGGCAAACAATGAAACTGGAAATGATTGGAGTGACTTAAGCTACGTTCAGCAAAGCCATTGAAAAAAGTATAGTAAAACAACTACGAGAACTCTGTAAAATTAAAAACTTCAAATAATTTAAGACAAAACGTTTTAACTAACATGTAGGAACATTTTAACTAAGATAAAAATTAAATTTGAATGTATATAGTTAGATCTGCTTTTTATTTATTTAATGTACTATATTTTTATTTTATGAGATTCACTTTTAATATGTCAATTTAAGGCTTAGGGCATAGGACACACATTGAAAACAGCGGTCTCGTTGAAGTGCAAACCTTAAATATATATATATATATTCTGATTCAGATGTTTTGCGCATCGATAAATCAGATTTTCTGTCTATAAAATTTAGCCCTATTTGTTTTTCTCAAAGTTTTACTTGTCTCTTATGAATAAAAGTTTTAAAAACTGATTTTAAGTAAATTATTTATGGTTTGGTCTTACGCTTTGTCAGTAAAAAGACACTTGATAATACGACTTTTCCTCGATCGATGCAATTAATGCGTTCGGTTTTCACTTGGCAATAACACTGTCGTGCATTCAGTAAAAAAGTGGTAAAATCAACTTTGATTTAAGGCAGTTGTTCCAGACAGTTCCAGACAGTTAGATGATGCTTCTAAATGTGATATCATGTGAGTTAGATGTGATGGGGGGCTCTACAGCTCTGCCTGCTTCCATCGATGATAGGTAATATTATTTCAAGTATTTCAAATTGGGTTCATAGTTCTGAACTTATTAGCTTACGCTAAATTCTGCACAAGAGTAAGCTTTGAAGCATATGCCTTTTCATCTTGCATATCCAGAAAACGTGAACACGTACGTTTTCCGCATGTCCATGCGGGAAGCTTGAAACAATATGCCATAAGCTTTTTCAGTTCATAGTTTCCAGACATGCCGTCGAGGAATGTTCCTCTTGCCCTTCTACTTGTATGGAGAAAAAATTAAAAGGAACAGCAAAACATGCTGGTATATTCTACCTAAAAATACTTTGCGAACCGTTTGGGGGGATTGTGCCGTTATTGTCAATGTGTCGCGTTTGATGTCAATGATTCCTGTATAAATAGCCATTTTTCTTGCTCCTGTCCAATAATTAAATATTTCTGCCGATTCCTTACCCTGGGTTCCAGACCGACGTTCCTCTAGTAAGGGTATACATGTGGGGGTATTTTTGTATCTCTTCACAAAGTTTTCTATCAAAGTCGGCCATTGCTAAGACATTTTCCGTACGGAAGGCAAAAAAAGTTGAAGATTTCTCAACTCGATAAGTTCAAGGCATACGGGTTTGTGGAAAACAGAATAAACTTCCTTGCACTGACACGCAAAACTATTTTTTGATATAATGTAGAAAATGATGCATGGAATCTTAATTTCAAGTTTTCGGTTAATTATTATTGTCCGTACTATATAGCTAGGTATTTACGAAATAATAGTGATTACAAAAGATACTACTCCCAAGATTTATTAGATAAATTGAATGAAGATAAAAAAATCCCAAATGAAATAATTAATGAGCCTAAAGGTGCAATTAGATAATAAAAGGAATTATAAACAATCGAATGTGCAAAAGGTGTTAAATAACTAAGGTTACAGGTTGTAAAAC